>CM038143.1:566400375-566897875 GCA_021437245.1 Aegilops speltoides | reverse complement strand
ATACAAATTATTCCCCTTCTACCTTTTTTGCGCTTTGGCACTAAGAAGTAATTAATTAAATAAAAAAGGGCTTCCTCTTTTGTTTTTGGTTTTTTCTTATATGGTCAATCTGTATTTTTTTTCACTTTATGTTCAGAATCGTTTTTAGGTTGGTGAATAGGCAACGAGATCGAGTATACAATGCAAAATCGCTTTAAACAATTCATGACAATAAGTATTGGCTTGACAAAATTGAACTCTAACAAGGGGTGCTAAGATCATTAATTAAAACAAAATCTAGGTAGGAGCATGTAGGATCGATCTCAGCAAATAATAAGAGGTGCTAACGTCATTAATGAAAATAAAATTAAGAGGGTTGCTAATAGCGTGCCAGGCGAAAAAAACGTGGATAAATGATGGATTCCCCCCTGCATTAATGTACATGTAGCTTGTTACCATCAAATTCAGTTGTGTTGACTGTTCGTTGTGTACCTTGAGGGCCTTCCAGTACGCCGTCCCGGGGAAGTTCAGGGGCGCAGACACCACCCCCTTCATGAACGTGACGTACTCCAGCCTCAGCCGCTCCGTCTCCTCCTCGCCGGGGTCCATGCTCATGAGATTCTTCGCCATCAGGTTATATGTGAACTGCACGAACAGATCCATCCATTGTTAATTTCCTACAACTCCACTGTGGGCGTACGACGTTGTCTGTTCCATCCATCGACCTTGCATGGACGGATGGACCACACCGCCACCACCAAACCACTGCCGGCATGTAAGTGCATGTCATGCAGGTGCTGTGCATGGCGCGTGGTCAAGGTCTCAAGGAGGTCAGATACTAGTTACCTTCTTGGCCTGGTGCTGGGCGGAGAAGACGGCGGAGGTGGAGGAAAGCAGCCAGTCGCGGAGTACGAGGAGGGTGTGGCGCTCAACCTCCGGGAGGAGCACGGTGCGGAGGCGGACGGAGCTGAGGAAGTCAAGGGCGATGGAGCGCATCTCGCGGTGGTGGTGCCCGACGAGCACCAACATCGACCATTTGCCCAGGATGCCGCCGATGCTCGGCGGGTAGCTGACCTCGAACAGCCGCCCCTCGTTCTGCAGGATGTACCGGTTCAGCCCTGCGTCCGCCGAAACCACCGTCGGGTGCCCGAACAGGCTCGACCGGTATATCTTCCCGTACCTGCATCCATAATTCCATATACCATCAATATCATGCGACCTCAGCCCGAATGTTCGTTCACGCGTGTTCGCATGCTCTGTATTTGTATGAATGTATGTGTATGTACGGACCGTGCGATGTGCTGGTTCATGAACTGGCCGATGGAGGTGGCCGGGTGCGCGCGGAGGTATCCAAAGGTCTCGCCGATGAAGGGCCAACCGACGGCGCCGGGCGGCAGATTCGGCCGCTTCTTCTTCGCCCTGCCGGCATGGCATTTAGCCACGTTGATGGTGTAGAAGCTGAGCAGGGCCAGGAGGATGAAGGGCAGGAACAAAAGGAGCTCGCTGGTTATGGAGGCCATCATGGCGCCCATGAGCTACCAATTGAGAGGCCGCGGTCTCTTGGAATTTGCTTCCCTTCTCGATCACTTGCTGGACTGTGTTGGCGGGTGTGTGAGAGAGATGATGGGTTTCAGAGAGGGAGTGAGAAAATAAAACAGGGGCAGAATTCAAGAGTGGCTTTAAGCTCTACAGATTTTTCTGTCTGCAAAGACAATCTTGCTAGGAAGGTGCCCACTTCACCTCTCTCTGTTGCGGTGCTCTTATATAAGTTTTTGAGGTGTGCGATTCTGTAAACCAAATCGCTGCTTCACCAAAACCACATCTTTCATTAATTCAGTAAAATTAAATCAAATCTTGTCAAAATCTCAACTAAATCATTATCCTCCCTTACCCGTAGAACCGTAATCTCTAATATTAAATAGGAGTTGGTAGATTCGCCTCACATCCTCCCTGGGTTTTTTCCTCCCCGCGTTCCCTCCTTTCGGTTGACTTGTTTTTAATCCCAGCAGATGTGGCAGAAAATAAATCCTAAATTTTTAGAGTAAATTTAAAGAATCTAAACCAAATTGGTACTATCCCAAAACGACCCCCTGCATTAACTCAATCAAATCAAATCAAATCTTATCAAAATCTCAACTAAATCAAAACTTGATGTCACTTCCCCAACCAACGTAATCTCTACTATTAAAGGAGAAGGTTGGTAGATTTGCCTCACCTCATCCCCAATATTTTCATGCCCACGTTCGCTACCCTTTTTTTCCATTGATTTTTTAGTTGCAATCCATGGCATACACAATGCAAATCATCATAAATTGGAATAATTTAAAGCAAATCATTACTTTTCCAAAACCATGCCATGCATTTACACAATCAATTCAAAGAAAATCTTATCAAAACCTTAACTAAATGAAATCTTTCTATCAATTCCCCTCACCTCCTCCTGTGTTTTTCCTCCCCACACTCCCTGCCCTTTTGTTTCATGTTAATTTTTTTTAATCCCAACAGATGCCACAGAAAATAAAAACCAATCTAAATACAGTAAATTCGAATAATTTAAGTCTAATCAGCAATTTCCAAAAAACACCACCTACATTAACTCAATCAAATCAATTTTTTCCTTATAAAAATCACAACTAATGTCATCTGTTCAAACCTATGAACTTTTCGGAAATCAAATTATTTCTAGAAAAAAACCATGATATTTTCGAAATAGATGAAAATTTTAAAATCTGCAAAAAAAATATTTCTTGAAGTTTTTTTAAGAAAAATCTGCGAACTTAGTGCAAATCCACGAACTTTTTTTTTTAAATCACTGCGAATTATTTCTGAAATTGTGTTTTCCCACCAAAAAGTCAATTGTTTTAGGTTTGTGATTTTTTTTCAAATTCATGAACTTTTCTTAATTTGCAAAGTTTTTTTTTATTTTAGCTATGTTTGGTTATCTTTTTTCAAAAGGCAAAGGTCGATCAGTCAACTGGCCGGTCAACCATGACCGAGCGAACCAAGGCGCCCTGGGCGAGTGAGCAGGTTGCCATGAGCTTGGGCCAAGACCAAATGGGGACACATGTGCGCTGGTTCTCGTGGCTGGCACTTGAGGCAGTTGAGGCAGTCTCACCCAGTGCCCACGGTCACAGAGTTGCACAAGGGCAGGGCAGGTCAGGTCACCAGCACAAGCGCCGCTGACACCGTAGCGCATGCGTGTCACGAGGTCACGAGCATGACAAGCATGGTTGATCGCAGCACAATCCCGCCGAGGCGAGTAGCGAGCATCAGCAGCACGGCCTTCAGGCTCCAATGCCGATTAGCGACCCTGCGACCTGCTCAACTATTGCTCGTCAAATCCCCCACCTCCGACACCTGCGTCCCAACCGCGCACAGTCTAGAAAATTGCACGAAATTAGTCGATTGATGTTGGAGATTTGTTGTGTTGCTAGTGTGTTGTATTGCTAATGCTCAATTAACAAACGTCGCGCCTCAGGCAATAAGCCCCTCCTGCTGGTCTACTAGATCGCAACAGGGCATGCCAGCGAGCTGGCGTGATTGTGAAATCAGGTTGGCTTGATGGTGGTGCTTCGGATCTCCTGAGTCTCCATGACAACAGTTGTCATTGAAATATCTTCAAGAGGGTTCGTCTCTTTAGATCCGGTGCTTGACTTCACCGGTGAGATGCCAACTATAGATGACGCAAAAGGATGGATGTGCATTTGTGGCGGTCCCATAATGCATTTAACTGCTGGGATCATGGAAAAGTGGTGGCGACAACACATGCATGTTACCGTGATTGTAGTGCTACTAGTGCACCCGGTCTACACATGACACATGTGGTAAGCAACGCAAACTAGTCAAAAAAAAAGTGCACCCTGTCTCGAGCTCCGGGGTGAAACCCCAGGTCTGAACGGAGTTGGTTATACCTAGCAATGACAACGTCGATATTCTTTTTACATAGTTACCTTGTTGAAGGCATTTCTCAGATATGCTCGGACTAATTATTCATGGTGAAATCTTAGGTTCTAGCCTTGGTCTTTGCATACGGGGATGGCGGCGCTGGAGCGCCACTTCCTACCTAAAGACCTTATTCTTGAAGAACCTCGTTGTCCATTCAATGTCATAAGATGGTTGGTGCAGATATAGTTTGCAGATCGTAGATCTGATCGCTTAGGGGTATTTTCTTTTTTCCTCGCCACTACTAGGAGAAACCTTATAGGTAGAACCTTAACAGTGGCGCGGGGTAAAGCTGCAGCGCTACTTCTATATAGCAGTAGCGTGTGGCCTGTACGAGCGCTACATGTAAGTGTTTAGCAGTTGCGTGGGGCCGTGACCCCCGCTGCTGCTAAGTGGTCCCCTCCTCACTCCCCGGGGGCTACCTGGAGTAGCAGCGTTGGTCTTGAGCCTGCGCTACTGCTAAGGCAGTTAGCGGTAGCACAGGCTACCCTACATGCGCTGCTACTTCGGCTAGCCCTGGCCCAGTTCACCGGCCCAACCTAGCAGCAGCATGGGCTACAGGCCCGCGCTACAGCTAAGTGGCCTAGTAGCAGGGTGGGCTGGTGCCCCGCACTACTGCTAATCTCACCTTATCCTCTCCCGCGCGCACGGCCTCACTCTTCCTCTCCACTCTCTCCGTCCCCTCCATCTCCCCCATGTTGCCCCCGCATTGCCTTGCTGCTGCCGTCGCCCGCAGCCGTCGTCGCCCCCCTGTATGTCGCTCTCCCACCCTCTCCCTCCATCCCTTCATCATTCATCTCTCCCTCCGACCCTCTCCCTCCATCCCTCCAACCCTCTCCCTCCATCCCTCCAACCCTCTCCCTTCATCCCTCCCTCCCTCCTGCATTGCATAAATGGATGGACGGAACTAGGTTTTTTTAGTAATGCTTGGATAGATAGATCGATATACAAATGGATGGAACTAGGTGTTTTTGTTAGTAATGCTTGGATAGATAGATGGATGGACGGATAGATGTTCGGGTTAGAACTACGGTATTTTTGGTAATATAAATTTTTAGTAAAAGTAATAGTAATAGAATTTTTTTTAGTAGATGTAGGTCTTTTCAATGGTGTTGCTAATACAATTATTATGAATGGTAATAAAATAGAAAATTTGAAGTAAAATAGTAATAGAATAGAAAATCTTAAGTTAAAAATAGTAATAGTATGTAAAATTGTTGTTGCCAATTATATTGATGATATACATTTTCAATCGGTGGACTATGCATTTCTCGTGTTGTGTCTCCCTCTCCCACTCGGTCCCATCCCGTCACCTCAGCACCTCCCTCTCCTCTCTATTTAGTTTTTGGGTTTTGCATGCCATCATCTCCATGCTTGTTCGTGCTCCAATGTCCATCCTTCTCCAAGCTAGGCCCTTCATTTGTAAGCAAAACAAATGTATCCAATTTAGGCAGCATCATATTCTCATGAACATTAGAATCATTACCAAGAAACGAAAGTACCTGATAATTTAATTGGCGGGCGCGTGCTCTAGTAATTGGTCCAGTATATGTAGCAGTAGGGGCTGTGGGTGTAACAATGGTATTGATGTCCTCATCATCCTCCCCTTCTTGAAATGAAGTCGTCCTCGACGGAAGCTCATACTCCTCACCCAAATAAGGCTTCAAATCTGCAATGTTAAAAGTGGGACTAACCCCAAAATCTGCAGGCAGCTCAAGTTTATATGCATTATCATTTATTTTCTCTAACACCTTAAAAGGTCCGTCAGCACGTGGCATTAGCTTTGATTTGCGCAAATCAGGAAATCTATCCTTACGCAAATGTAACCAAACAAGATCTCCAGGTGCAAACACAACATGTTTTCTACCCTTATCTCCAGCAAGTTTATATTTAGCATTCATACGCTCAATGTTTTCCTTAGTTAACTCATGCATTTTTAAAATCAATTCAGCATGTTCTTTAGCTTCAAAATTAACCTTCTCCGAAGATGGAAGAGGCAACAAATCAATAGGTGCACGAGGTAGGAAACCATACACAACTTCAAAAGGGCACATCTTAGTAGCAGAATGCAATGAACGATTATAAGCAAATTCAATATGAGGCAAGCATTCCTCCCACATTTTCTTATTATTCTTCAAAACAGCCCTAAGCATAGTAGACAATGTTCTATTGACTACTTCAGTTTGTCCATCAGTTTGGGGTGACAAGTAGTACTAAAAAGCAGTTTAGTCCCCAACTTAGCCCATAAACATCTCCAAAAGTGGCTAAGAAATTTAGTATCACGATCTGAAACAATAGTATTTGACACACCATGCAAGCGAATAATTTCACGAAAGAACAAATCAGCAACGTTAACAGCATCATCGCTTTTATGACATGGTATAAAGTGTGCCATTTTCGAGAATCTATCCACGACAACAAATATGCTATCCCTCCCCTTCTTTGTTCTAGGTAAACCTAAAAGAAAGTCCATAGATATATCCTCCCAAGGAACACTAGGTACAGGCAAAGGCATATATAAACCATGAGGATTGAGTCGTGACTTAGCTTTTTGACATGTAGTGCAGCGAGCAATAAAACGCTCAACATCCCGTCTCAGTTTTGGCCAAAAGAAATGTGTAGCAAGTACGTCCTCCGTCTTCTTCATGCCAAAGTGTCCCATTAGTCCTCCTCCATGCGCCTCCTGCAACAACAAAAGACGAACAGAGCTAGCTGGAATGCATAGCTTGTTAGCACGGAACACAAAATCATCATTAACGACGAACTTGTTCCATGTTCTTCCTTCTTTACAATTCAGAAATACATCTTTAAAATCAGCGTCATGCACATATTGATCTTTGATGGTCTCCAAACCAAATATTTTGAAGTCAAGTCGTGAAAGCATAGTATAGCGACGAGACAATGCATCAGCAATAACATTTTCTTTACCCTTCTTGTGTTTAATGACAAAAGGGAAAGTCTCAATGAATTCAACCCATTTAGCATGTCTACGATTTAATTTAGCTTGACTTTTAATATGTTTCACAGATTCATGATCAGAATGTATAACAAATTCTTTGGGCCATAAATAATGTTGCCATGTTTCTAAAGTCCGAACAAGAGCATATAATTCTTTATCATAAGTAGAATAATTCAGACTAGGACCACTCAATTTTTCAGAAAAGTATGCAACAGGTTTGCCATATTGTAATAACACACCTCCTAATCCAATTCCACTAGCATCACATTCAAGCTCAAAAGTCTTATTAAAATCAGGAAGTTGGAGTAAAGGAGCATGTGTCAACTTATCTTTCAATACCGTGAAGGCTTCTTCCTATGCGGCACCCCAAACAAAAGGCACATCCTTCTTTGTAAGCTCATTGAGAGGTGCAGCAATGGTGCTGAAATCTCTCACAAAACGCCTATAGAATCCAGCGAGGCCAAAAAAACTCCTCACTTGTGTGACCGTTTTGGGCTGCGGCCAACTCTCAATAGCTTCAATCTTGGCTTTATCAACTTCAATTCCCTGTGGAGTAACAACATAACCAAGAAAAACACTCGGTCGGTGCAAAAGGTGCACTTCCCAAGGTTACCAAACAAACGTGCATCACGTAGAGCAATAAAAACAGCACGTAAATGTTCTAAATGTTCTTCCAAAGATCTGCTATAAATCAATATGTCATCAAAGTAAACTACCACAAATCGTCCAATGAAAGCACGTAAAACTTTGTTCATTAATCTCATGAAAGTACTAGGTGCATTAGTTAACCCAAAAGGCATGACTAACCACTCATATAAACCAAACTTAGTTTTAAATGTTGTTTTCCATTCATCTCCCAATTTCATACGAATTTGATGGTATCCACTACGCAAATCAACTTTGGAGAATATTGTAGAGCCACTCAATTCATCAAGCATATCATCTAGCCTAGGAATAGGATGACGATAACGAATAGTAATATTATTAATGCCTCTACAATCAACACAGATACGTGATGTACCATCCTTTTTCGGCACTAGAATAATAGGAACACAGCACAAGGACTAAGGGATTCGCGTATATAACCTTTGTCGAGCAGCTCTTGTACTTGACGCATAATCTCCTTCGTCTCCTCTGGATTGGTACGGTATGGCGCACGGTTTGGCAGTGAAGCACCAGGAATTAAGTCAATCTGATGCTCAATCCCTCGAATAGGCGGTAATCCCGGTGGCACGTCTTGTGGAAAGACGTCAGCGAACTCCTGCAAAATGTTAGTGACAGCAGGAGGCAAAGAGGAAGGCACGTCCTCGAAAGAAAATAATGCCTCTTTGCACAAAAAAGCATAATACACAGATTTGCTGAAATCTAGCTCATCAATATCAGATTTGGTGGCAAATAAACATGCACTTTTCAATTTTATTTCAGAAGCAACACTAGATGGTTTATTATTAGGCTTCATTTGTTGCTCAAATTCTTTTGCCACAATCTGATTTTCGCTCTTATTCTTCTCCTGTTTTGCTTTATTAGCTCTATTAATATCATCTTTCAAAATAGAATCAGGAGTCATAGGAAGCAAAGTAATATTTTTATCCTTATGAACAAGAGTATACTGATTTGTTCTACCATGGTGTACAGAATTTTTATCAAATTGCCATGGTCTACCAAGTAATAAGGAACATGCTTGCATAGGTACCACATCACAATCAACATAATGAGCATATGTAGAGATATTAAAATGCACACGGACAGTACATGTTACCTTAACCTTGCCGCTGTTGTTGAACCATTGGATGTAGTAAGGATGTGGATGTGGTCTTGTGGTGAGAGAAAGCTTCTCCACCATCTCCATGCTAGCCAAGTTGTTGCAGCTCCCTCCGTCTATGATGACGCTGCACAGAACGTTCCTTCACAACTCCTTGGTATGGAACAAATTGTGCCTCTGATTTTGCTCAGCTTGTGTGACCTGCACACTCAAAACACGTTGAGCAACTAAACATTCATACCTGTCAGCGTCTTCAGGAGCCATGTATTGCGTCTCATGATCAGAATCATCTCCACCGTGTTCTTCACGTGTAATAAGAGCCAACGTCTCCTCATCATAGTCACTAGCGGACTCATACCCACCATCCTCAGTAGCAATCATCACACGCTGAGATTTGCATTCTCTCGCATAATGACCTCTTCCCTTACAACGATGACAAATAATATCACTTGTGTGCCCAGTTGATGCCATGGAAGAAGAAGAGCTCTATGTAGGCCCGGCAGGTGCGCTCTTGGCAGATAGTGGAGGTTGTGCCTGCTTTCTTGTATCACGGCTGGAGGTAGCAGCTGATGGAGGTGCTGGTGTAGTGGAAGTAGAGGATGCACGTGGTGTCCACGATGAAAGTCGACCTGCAGAAAAGTTAGTTCGCGTCAATGCTTGTCGATCCTGCACTTCACGTTCAGCTTTACAAGCAAGATGGAATAAACGAGTGATATTAGTATACTCCTTATACTCTAGAATGGTCTGAATCTCTCTATTTAATCCACCTATAAAACGTGCAAGCATAGCTTCATTCTCCTCAACAATACCACATCTAATCATGCCAGTTTGTAATTCCTGATAATATTCTTCTACAGAATTTTTTCTTGTCTTAAACGCTGCAATTTTTGAAGCAATTCACGTTGATAATATGGTGGAACCCAACGAGTACGCATAGCAGTTTTCAAAGCAGCCCAAGTAGTTGGAATAGGATATAATCTACAATGTTCAGACCACCATACACATGCAAAACTAGTGAAAGCACAAACAGCAGCAGCAACCCGTCTCTCCTCGGGATATTGTAAACATGTAAAACGTGGTTCAGTTTCTAACTCCCAAGTAAGATATATATCAGGAACATATCTACCCTCAAATGGTGGAATATTCAATTTTAGTTTCGGAATATGGTTATTATCTCGTACCTGAGGTGGTAGTGCAGGCCTACCGTTGCGAATATATACCTGAGGTCGACCTGCTGGTGGTGGTGCTGGTGGCTGCACGTAGTTCTGATTTTGATCAACCTCATCCTCATAATATTCCTCCACCTCTGCAGTAACAGCAGGAGCTACAGAAGCACCAACAACAGTAGCAGCGGCACCAGAATTTTGTCCTGGCTCAATAGGAACACGTTGTGCTCGTCCATACTGATTCGGAAGGGGGCGTTGTTGTAGTTGTTGTTGTTGCAGAGGTGCGATAGGTGCAGCCGGCGGTGGTTGTGGAAAACGCGCGAGCAATTCATTAAACTTGCTATCAAGCTTTGTTTCGAATGTCTTCTCAATGCCATCTATTTTCTCCATGGCCTCGTCAAATCTATTTAGCACATCCTACACCTGTCCACTCATCATTTGCTGAAATTTATCATGTAGCTGTTTGTTCGTCAGGTTCTCCCAATCAGTCTCATCGGCTTGTGATCCTACCATGGTTAGCAGAAAAAGAAACACACAAGAATATGATCCTACAGACCACTAAGAAGTGGTGGTGGTGTATCACAAACCCGTGAAGCAAATCTCAAATTCTTACCAAATCTTACCCAACAGCAGGCGGTGATCGGCAACCGTTGTAGTCAAAACTCTCAAAGCTTGGATGGAGCGATTACCAGGGAGAGTCAAACGCACAACGTAGATTATGTGGAGCTGGGAAGGCTTATAATATGGTAGCAAAAAGGGTCGGTAATAATCAATTCAGAGATGCAAAGTTGAATAAACGCTCAACGACGGTACTGTGCTGGTCCTAGGCTAGACTGTGCTAGAGACGCGAGCCTAGAACACTAACAAAATCACGACGCTGCACGGAAACAAGGGAGAAGCACACTCTGAATTTTTTTCACTCTTTTTTTTGCGCTCCTTTTTTTTGCCGAAAATCACTATAATGGCGAGTGTCTCAAAACTCTTCCCAAGTCAAGAGAACAGGATAGGCAAGAAATTTTTTCGACCAATTTTATTTTTCGACTGCCCGGACCCAAAAACTGGAAACGGGTCAAAAAAAACTTTCTATAACGGCGACTTTCTCAATACGCTTAGAAACACCTAAAAATAGGATAGCCAGAAAATTTTTTGTCCAGTGCGTTTTTGGAAAATTTTGGGCCTAAAAGGAGGGTGGTTTCCGGACTAAATTTTTTTTCGACCAAATTTTTTTTTGGAAACCAACCTCTTCTACGGACGGCAAAAGATTGCTGGAATCCGAAACCTACTCAAACAAGGAAACACGAATCGGAAATTAGATGGATCTCGAAAACAAACCTAATATGCAAGGAACTTGGATTGGAGGTGGATATATGGTGGTGGTATATGGCAGCGGTGGTAGTATATGGATATGGATCGGTGGTGGTATATGGATACGGATTGGTGGTGGTATATGGATACGGATTCGGATCGGTGGTGGTAGGTGGCAGGGGCGATGATGATGGTGCGGTGGCGGCATGACAACTTATGACCAGAACTCGAAACTCTAAAAGACTAGACGCTAAGACCAGCAACTTGACACGACGATGCAACTGCAAATTCAACAAAGCAAAACCCCAAAAAGATTATGCAAAGGCTCAGATTGGTTCGGATATGATGAACTAACCCTAATTTTTTTTGTGGCTTTTCGTGGACTGTAGGTATGAAGAACAGACTCGATCTAAACTACAAAAAACTGTAAAATCTCACCGAGCAACCTGGAAATCTGATACCACTTGATACCATTGTTACACCCACAGCCCCTACTGCTACATATACTGGACCAATTACTAGAGCACGCGCCCGCCAATTAAATTATCAGGTACTTTCGTTTCTTGGTAATGATTCTAATGTTCATGAGAATATGATGCTGCCTAGGATACATTTGTTTTGCTTACAAATGAAAGGCCTAGCTTGGAGAAGGATGGACATTGGAGCACGAACAAGCATGGAGATGATGGCATGCGCAAGGGGAACATGAATGGAGTTACAAGTGATGATTTCAGGACTTTGAAGCCACCATAATGGATGCATGAAGCCTTGGACGAAATATACAAGATGCCACTTCATAAATTTCGTCCCGAGGCTATTCTAGGTGCTGCGTCACCTTATTATTGGGCCAGGCCCATGTAATTCGAAATACATAAGTATAGGCTATTCTTAGAGTCCGTATGTGTGGGGAAACAAGAGATAGGGTTGATTTCGGACCCCTCCACCAAGGGCCACGAAATCCCCCCCCCCCCCCCTCTTCCTCCATATATATAGCCCTTAGGTACCGTTTAGACTTTGAGTTTTGTTTACATTAAAGTTCGCCATAGCTGCAACTTCGCGTACTTCGTTTGTGTTCAACGACCAGACAAAGGCGTCACAGAACCCCACCTTGATCAATAAAGCTTTCATCTTATATTCGCAATATCCAGATTGCAATATCAGTTTCTTGCTTGTTCTTCGTTTGCTCGCAGGAAACAGACCCTCGTGGTCAAGTTGATCGTGCTCTGGCGTGGTGAATAACCTGTCGGAGTTGGTTTAGCGATTGCTAAGGCACGACGTCCTCGCACGTTCGTAGTCGGATCGTCAAAGTCGACTTCCACCAAAGCGATATCCATATATATATATATATATATATAGTCCATGTTCGTGAGGCCAGGGGCCCTGCCTGGCCTCGTGGGGGCATTGGTCCCGGTTCACCTGGCCCCTTTGGTCCCGGTTGGTGGGACGAACCGGGACCAATGGGCCTCGCTCCTGGCCCACCACCATTGCTCTCAGTTGGTGACTTGAACCGGGACCAAAGGGTGCCCTTTAGTCCCGGTTCAAGCCATGTACCGGGACCAATGATGTGCCTATATATACCGCATCGTTGGCGAGTAGAGCACTCCACACTGCTCTGTTTTTTATCGCCGGCGAGGGAAGGGCTTGTGGTGCTCTAGCTCACCTCCTAGTAGGTATGTGAACCGAAAATTCCAACCGACCCTATTGTCGAGAGGTTAAATTTAGTTGAAGAAGAAAATGATTTCTTGAAGGAAAAAATAAAAAAATTGAGGAGGAGAAGATGATATTGGAGTTGCATGTTGTGGATGTCGTCGATGATCACAAGATCAAGATGGATGCAATGCGCTTAAAGATTAGAAAGATTAGAAAATATGACATTCATACCGAGGCTTGGTATCATTATGCCGTTGGATCAATTGTTACCTTGGTTGCGATTATGATCGCATTTGTTTTCGCATTGAAATGTTTTACATAGTATCAATGTATGGTTTAATTAATTAGATGATCTGGAGAGCTCTATGTTGTTCAATGAGAACTATGTATGTACTTTGGTTTTAATGTGACGATGAACTTCTATTAATTTGGTCACTTAATTATCTATTCATGATGTTCTGTCATGGTTTTTGACACATGATAACCCACAAGTATAGGGGATCGCAACAGCTTTCGAGGGTAGAGTATTCAACCCAAATTTATTGATTCGACACAAGGGGACCCAAAGAATATTCTTGTGTATTAGCAGTTGAGTTGTCAATTCAACCACACATGGATAACTTAGTATCTGCGGCAAAGTGTTTAGTAGCAAAAGTGGTATGATAATAAAGGTAATGGTAGCAAAAGCAAAGATAACTGTTCTTGGGTTTTTGTAGTAGTTGTAACAGTAGCAATGGAAAAGTAAATAAGCGAAGAACAATATATGAAAAGCTCGTAGGCAATGGATCAGTGAAGGATAATTATGCCGGATGCGATTCCTCATGCAAAAGTTATAACATAGGGTGATATAGAACTAGCTCCAATTCATCAATGTAATGTAGGCATGTATTCCGTAAATAGTCATACATGCTTATGGAGAAGAACTTGTATGACATCTTTTGTCCTACCCTCCCGTTGCAGCGGGGTCCTTACGGAAACTAAGAGATATTAAGGCCTCCTTTTCATAGAGAACCGGAACAAAGCATTAGCACATAGTGAATACATGAACTCCTGAAACTACGGTCATCACCAAGAAGTATCCCGATTATTGTCACTTCGGGGTTGTCGGATCATAACACATAATAGGTGACTATAGACTTGCAAGATAGGATCAAGAACACACATATATTCATGAAAACATAATAGGTTCAGATCTGAAATCATGGCACTCGGGCCCTAGTGAAAAGCATTAAGCATAGCAAAGTCATAGCAACATCAATCTCAGAACATAGTGGATACTAGGGATCAAACCCTCACAAAACTAACTTGATTACATGTTAAATCTCATCCAACCCATCACCGTCCAGCAAGCCTACGATGGAATTACTCACGCACGGCGGTGAGCATCATGAAATTGGTGATGGAGGATGGTTGATGATGACGACGGCAATGAATCCCCCTCTCCGGAGCCCCGAACGGACTCCAGATCAACCCTCCCGAGAGAGATTAGGGCTTGGCGGCGGCTCCGTGTCGTAAAACACGATGAAACTTTCTCTCTGATTTTTTTTCTCCCCGAGACGGAATATATGGAGTTGGAGTTGACATCGGTGGAGGTCCAGGGGGCCCACGAGATAGGAAGTCGCGCCCTAGGGGGGCGCCCCCTGTCTCGTGGATAGGCTGTGGGCCCCCGGCATTAATTCTTTCGCCAAAAATTCTTATTAATTCCAAAAGTGCCTTCGTGGATTTCCAGGACATTCGGAGAACTTTTCTTTTCTACACATAAAACAACATCATGGCAGTTCTGCTGAAAACAGCGTCAGTCCGGGTTAGTTTCATTCAAATCATGCAAGTTAGAGTCCAAAACAAGGGCAAAAGTGTTTGGAAAAGTAGATACGTTGGAGACGTATCAACTCCCCCAAGCTTAAACCTTTGCTTGTCCTCAAGCAATTCAGTTGATAAACTGAAAGTGATAAAGAAAAACTTTTACAAACTATGTTTGCTCTTGTTGTTGTAACATGAAAAGCCAGCATTCAAGTTTCAGCAAATATTATGAACTAACCATACTCACAATAACACATAGGTCTCACAATTACTCATATCAATAGCATAATCAGCTAGCGAGCAATAATAATAAAACTCGGATGACAACACTTTCTCAAAATAATCATAACATGGTATAACAAAATGGTATCTCGCTAGCCCTTTCTGAGACTGCAAAACATAAATGTAGAGCACCTTTAAAGATCAATGACTGACTAAACATTGTAATTCATGGTAAAAGAGATCCAGTCAAGTCATACCCAATATAAACCAATAGTAATGAACGCAAATGACAGTGTGCTCTTCAGCGGGTACTTTTAATAAGAAGGGTGATGACTCAACATAAAAGTAAATAGATAGGCCCTTCGCAGAGGGAAGCAGGGATTTGTAGAGGTGCCAGAGCTCGATTTTAAAATAGAGATTGAATAACATTTTGAGCGGCATACTTTTGCTGTCAATGCAACAACTATGAGATGGATGTATCTTCCATACTACATGCATTATAGACAGTTCCCAAACAGAATGGTAAAGGTTTATACTCCCCCAACCACCAACAAGCATCAATCCATGGCTTTCTCGAAACAACGAGTGCCTCCAACATACAATAGCCCTGGGGGAGTTTTGTTTAATTATTTTCATTTGCTTTGATCTTTTTGGATCATGGGACTGGGCATCTCGGTTACAGGCCCTTTCTCTTGAATGAGGAGCGGAGTCCACTCCTCTTGAGAATAACCCACCTAGCATGGAAGATATAGGCACCCCTAGTTGAAACATGAGCTGCTCGAGCATACAAAACAGAATTTCATTTGAAGGTTTGGAGTTCGGCACATACAAATTTACTTGGAACGGCAGGTAAATACCTCATATAGGTAGGTATAGTGGACTCATATGGAACAACTTTGGGGTTTAAGGAGTTTGGATGCACAAGCAGTATTCCCGCTTAGTACAGGTGAAGGCTAGCAAAAGACTGGGAAGCAACCAACTGAGAGAGCGATAACAGTCGTAAATATGCATTAAAATTAATTTACACCGAATACAAACATGAGTAGGATATAATCCACCATGAACATAAATATCGTGAAGGCTATGTTGATTTGATTCAACTACATGCGTGAACATGTGCCAAGTCGAGTCACTCAATTCATTCAAAGGAGGATACCATCCCATCATATCACATCATAATCATTCTAATAGCATGTTGGCACGCAAGGTAAACCATTATAACTCATAGCTAATCAAGCATGGCACAAGTAACTATAATCTCTAAATGTCATTGCAAATATGTTTACTTCATAATAGCTGACTCAGGAACGATGAACTCATCATATTTACAAAAACAAGAGAGGTCAAGTTCATACCAGCTTTTCTCATCTCAGTAAGTCCGTCATATATCGTCATTATTGCCTTTCACTTGCACGACCGAACGATGTGTATAATAATAATAAGAGTGCACGTGCATTGGACTAAGCTGGAATCTGCAAGCATTCAACTCAAGAGAGAAGACAAGTAATATGGGCTCTAAGTTAAATAAACAATCATGCATATAAGAGCCACTAAGCATTTTCAATATAGTCTTCTCGACCCCCAAAAGAAAAGAAAATAAAACTATTTACATGGGAAAGCTCCCAACAAGTAAAAGAAGAACGAGAAATATTTTCGGGTTTTCATTTTAATTTCTACTACAAGCATGGAAATTAAACTAACTAATTTTTTTGGTTTTTCTCAAGGTTTATCAAACACACAAGAAGAAAACTAGAAATAGAAATTTAAACTAGCATGGATAATACAATGAAAGAGTATGAACACCGACGACTAGTGTGTGAACATGAATGTAAAGTCGGTGAGAAATACGTACTCCCCCAAGCTTAGGCTTTTTGCCTAAGTTGGTCTAGTACCAATGACCGCTTGGCTGATATCCATAAGTGAAACTAGGGTCGTACTGAGATGCAGAGGCGACCGCCTCCTGAGCAGCAGCATGTTGGCGAGCTGCCTCCATTCCCGTCTCATATTCAGTTGCTTCCTCCCTGGTGACAACATATCTTCCTTTTGCCTGATAATCAAAAAGGTAGGGGGCAGGAAGAGTAACAGGGACGACATTGCGCCTGTCATAGATAAGTCGATAATGGAGGAATTGTTCATTTCTCTCAAGAAAATGATGATCAAACATAGCTTCTTTATCCAAATAAACAGGAGGTACAATCATATCCCCCTCTCGTGGAGCTATATTAAGAAAATTAGCCACACGGGTTGCATAAATTCCTCCAAAGAAATCACCCCTTCTACTATTATTCTGCAACCTACGTGCAACTATTGCCCCCAAGTTATAACCTTTATAACCTGACACAGCACTCTTGAGGACACAAAGATCAGGGACACACATGTGACATGCTTCGTCCTTACCGTTAATGCATCTACCAATGAAAAGAGCAAAAATAATGTATAGCAGGAAAATGAATGCTCCCTATGGTAACTTGTGTTATGTCCCTAGATTCTCCCACAGTAATACTAGCAAGGAAATCTCTAAATTCAGATTTGCGAGGATCATTAATATTACCCCACTGCGGGAGTTTGCAAGCAGTTGTGAAATCCTCTAAATCCATGGTATAAGATGTATCATAAATATTAAACATGACAATAGGAGAATTACGCACAGAAATATATTCGAACCTCCGCACAAAGGAATCAATCAAGATAATATTGAGGACACTTATCTTGTAAGAAGTCCTCCAACTCGGCATTACGCACATACGCGTCAAATTCCTCCTTGAAGCCTGCTTCGACAATAAAATCATCGGATGGCCACTCACAAGCCTGTACATTTGCGTCCCTTGGCAAATTAACATCTTGTTCACGTATAGTAATCCTTGGCCCCTTCTTTGCCGAGGAACCTCCTTGGTACATTCTTCTAAGCATATTTCTTTTTCTGAAAACTGAAATTTTAGTAAATTCAAAATAAAAGTGAATAAAACTAAACAAGATTGATAGCAACTACTTCTACAAGTGCCTGCAGCCTATATAATGCATTGGAATTGCTTGGGACCTCAAAAATTTAACATGCAAGCTCAAGAACATTGTCACCTATACAGCAAAAATTTGCAATGAATAAATCACTAGAACAAAAACTAATTGGTCCAATGGAGGAGTCACATACTAAGCAACAATCTCCCAAAGCAGTTTTGTGAATGGAGCTTTGAGCTAAGAGATCGAAAATCGCAGCAAAACGAGCTAGAACGCGTGCTTGAGCTGGATGGGGATTTTTTGGGTAGAAGATGAATTGTGTGGGTGTTGGCATAAGTGGAGGGGAGCCACCAGGGGCCCACGAGACAGGGGGCGCGCCTTACATGGGGGGGGCGCCCTCCTCTCTCGTGGATTGGTGCTTGCCCCTCCTGCTGTATTTTCGGTGCCTAAAATCCTCAAATATTCATTTGGAGCACTTTTATTTTCGGACTATTTTTTAATGCATGGATAATTCAGAAAACAGACAGATAATGCTATTTTTGCTTTATTATTCTAAATAAAAGAAAGTAAAAAGAGGGTACTGAAGGTTGTGCCTTCTAGTTTCATCCATCTCGTGATCATCAAAATGAACTCATTAACAAGGTTGATCAAGTCTTGTTAACAAACTCATTCCGAATAACACGGAACCGGAGAAATTTCGAATAACACTAAGTTACCTCAACGGGGATATGGAAATCCCCAACGATAAGAATATCATACTTTTTCTTGACAGTAGGGAGGGGAAATTCAAAATCTCCAAAAATGATAGTTGGAACTTTTTCAACAGAATTGATGCTATGAACTTGAGATTGTTTCCTCAGAAAGTGTACCGTATGCTCATTACCATTAACATGAAAAGTGACATTGCCTTTGTTGCAATCAATAACAGCCCCTGCAGTATTAAGAAAAGGTCTACCAAGGATAATAGACATACTATCGTCCTCGGAAATATCAAGAATAACAAAGTCCGTTAAGATAGTGACATTTGCAACCACAACAGGCACATCCTCACAAATACCGACAGGTATAGCAGTTGATTTATCAGCCATTCGCAAAGATATTTCAGTAGGTGTCAACTTATTCAATTCAAGTCTACGATATAAAGAGAGAGGCATAACACTAACACCGGCTCCAAGATCACATAAAGCAGTTCTAACATAGTTTCTTTTAATAGAGCATGGTATAGTTTTTACACCCGGATCTCCTAGTTTCTTTGGTATTCCACCCTTAAAAGTGTAATTAGCAATAATGGTGGAAATTTCAGCTTCTGGTATCTTTCTTTTATTTGTGATGATATCCTTCATATACTTAGCATAAGGATTTACTTTGAGCATATCAGTTAAGCGCATACGTAAGAAAATAGGTCTAATCATATCAGCAAAGCGCTCAAAATCCTCATCATCCTTTGACTTGGATGGTTTAGGAGGAAAGGGCATGGGTTTCTGAACACATGGTTCTCTTTCTTTACCGTGCTTCCTAGCAACAAAATCTCTCTTATCATAACGTTGATTCTTTGATTGTGGGTTATCAAGATCAATAGTAGGTTCAATATCTACATCATTATCTTTGCTAGGTTGAGCATCAAGATGAACATTATCATTAACATTATCACTAGGTTCATGTTCATCACCTGATTGTGTTTCAGCATCAGAACTAGAAATATCATTGGGATTCTCAGGTGTGTCTACAGTAGGTTCACCAGAAGCATGCAAAGTCCTATCGTCTTTCTTTTTCTTCTTTTTAGAAGAACTAGGTGCCTCTAAATTATTTCTCTGAGAATCTTTCTCAATTCTCTTAGGGTGGCCTTTAGGATACAAAGGTTCCTCAATCATTCTACCAGTTCTAGTAGCCACTCTAACGGCAAAGTCATTTTTATTATTTAATTCATCAAGCGAATCATTTTGAGCTTTAAGTACTTGCTCAGCTTGAGTAGCAACCATAGAAGCATATTTGCTAACGCGGTGAAATTCATCTTTAACTCTAGCCAGATTATCGCCTATGCATCCTATCTCGAAAGCATTATTCTTTAACTGTCTACCGACATAAGCATTAAAACTTTCTTGGCTAGCCATAAAGTCATCAAATTCATCTAAGCATGGGCTATGAAATTTAGTAGAGGGGACTTCAACTTTATCATATCTATAGAGAGAATTTACCTTTACTACCTGTGTCGTGTTATCAAGACAATGTGGTTCTTCAGGCGGTAAATTAAGACTGTGTATTTCTTCAATAGGTGGTAAATTCTTAACATCTTCAGCTTTAATACCTTTTTCTTTCATTGATTTCTTTGCCTCTTGCATATCTTCAGGACTGAGAAATAAAACACCTCTCTCTTCGGAGTGGGTTTAGGAATAGGCTCAGGAGTTGGCTCAATTGGTTCAGGAATTACTTCAGGAACTGGCTTGGGAAGAGTCCAATTATTTTCATTAGTCAACATATTATTCAATAGTATTTCAGCTTCATCGACTGTTTTTTCCCTGAAAACACAACCAACACAACTATCCATGTAGTCCTTGGATGCATCGGTTAGTCCATTATGAAAGATATCAAATATTTCATTTTTCTTAAGAGGATGATCAGACAAAGCATTAAGTAACCGGAGAAGCCTCCCCGAAGCTTGTGGGGGACTCTCTTCTTGATTTGCACAAAATTATATATTTCCCGCAGGGCAGCTTGTTTCTTATGAGCAGGGAAATATTTAGCAGAGAAGTAATAAATCATATCCTGGGGACTACGCACACAACCAGGAGCAAGAGAATTCTTAGCATCACCCTTTAATGAGAACGGAAATATCTTAAGGATATATAAATAGCGAGACTTCTCATCATTAATAAACAGGGTGGCTATATCATTCAACTTGGTAAGATGTGCCACAACAGTTTCAGATTCAAGGCCATAAAAAGGATCAGATTCAACTAAAGTAATAATATTAGGATCAACAGAGAATTCATAATCCTTATCAGTAACACAGTTAGGTGAAGTAGCAAAATCAGGATCGGGTTTCATTCTAGCATTAAGAGACTGCTGCTTCCATTTAGCTAATAATTTATTAAGATCATTTCTATCATTGCAAGCAAGGATTTCCATAGCAGCTGCTTCATTCTTAACATAACCCTTAGGAACAACAGGTACTACATAATCATTGGGGGAACCTTCATCATCACTATCATCAATAATAGGTTCTTCAATATTTTCATTCCCCCTAACTCTAGCAAGTTGTTCATCAAGAAATTCACCTAATGGCAAAGTAGTATCACGCACAGAAGTAGTTTCATCATGCATAGCAGAAGTGGCATCATCAATAACATGCATCATATCAGAATTCATAGCAGTAGTAGGTTTAGGTGTCGCAAGCCTACTAATAACGGAAGGAGAATCTAGTGCAGAGCTAGATGGCATTTCCTTACCTCCCCTCGTAGTTGAGGGTAAAATCTTGGTCTTAGCGTCTTTCAAGTTCTTCATAGTGATCAGATATAAATCCCAAGTGACTCAGAGAATAGAGCTATGCTCCCCGGCAACGGCGCCAGAAAATTATTCTTGATAACCCACAAGTATAGGGGATCGCAACAGCTTTCAAGGGTAGATTATTCAACCCAAATTTATTGATTCGACACAATGGGAGCCAAAGAATATTATCAAGTATTAGCAGTTGAGTTGTCAATTCAACCACACCTGGATAACTTAGTATCTGCAGCAAAGTGTTTAGTAGCAAACGTGGTATCATAATAAAGGTAACGGAAGCAAAAGCAAAGATAAATGTTTTTGGGTTTTTGTAGTTGTTGTAACAGTAGCAACGGAAAAGTAAATAAGCGAAGAACAATATATGAAAAGCTCGTAGGCAATGGATCAGTGATGGATAATTATGCCAAATGCGATTCCGCATGCAATAGTTATAACATAGGGTGATATAGAACTAGCTCCCATTCAACAATGTAATGTAGGCATGTATTCCGTAAATAGTCATACGTGCTTATGGAAAAGAACTTGTATGACATATTTTGTCCTACCCTCCCGTTGCAGCGGAGTCCTTACGGAAACTAAGAGATATTAAGGCCTCCTTTTAATAGAGAATCGGAACAAAGCATTAGCACATAGTGAATACATGAACTCCTCAAACTACGTCATCACCGAGAAGTATCCCGGTTATTGTCACTTCGGGGTTGTCGGATCATAACACATAATAGGTGACTATAGACTTGCAAGATAGGATCAAGAACACACATATATTCATGAAAACATAATAGGTTCAGATCTGAAATCATGGCACTCAGGCCCTAGTGACAAGCATTAAGCATAGCAAAGTCATAGCAACATCAATCTCAGAACATAGTGGATACTAGTAAAACGCCCGTGTGTTGCTACGGGCTATACTGTATATAAATGAATCAGACAAATTATTGATATTGAAGCTTATTTCTCTCTCATACACCAACCTCAAGGTCGATGGCAGGTTCCCGCGATCTAGTGTAGCAACATAAAAACTCCACCCCATGACACACTCTTATATTTTCGCCGTAGTGAGACATTTCTTGCTGGAGCCCTCTCCTTTAAAACGGGATGACGCCCAACTCACCTTCGCCATCGCGGCCTCTCTCCTTCACATCATACTTCCCCACGGAGGGATTGCATTTAGACGTCCAAAAAAGTCGATGGTGAGGGAGTCATGGAGGAGGGGTAGAGAACGAACCAGTGAAAGCCAAAAAAACCTGCGTACAATGTTCGCTCCGCCTGGGTCATAGAGGAGTCCCCCTGGTAGAGGAGTTTGGGGAGAAGAGGACGGCGACGTGAGGACACGTCGGGAGGATCGCAAGGAAGGCACGCTGGTAGAGGAGATCAGGGAGAAGAGGACGGCAGCGCGAGGACGTTGGGATTATCGCGAGGAGGGCATGCGATGGGAGGATTGCATTCACATACACGCTAATGGGCCAGCCCAATGCTGTGATGTGATGATGTCAAAGGTGAGCGAAAGATAGGAGTGGTGGGATGAGGTGGAGTGAGGCGAGACTACCAACTAAGACATTAGTAGTAGAGATTACTGAGAGTTTGTATAACATACATAATCCTTATGGAAAATGTTAGGCTGAATCTTTGAGTAAGTGAACTTGTAAACTCCATTGTAGACCATGCATACACATTATTCTCCAGAAGAACTGGTGCGGATTATTTGAAGGAGCTTAATATCCCATAGACCATAGTCCTCGTGTAGTCTTGCATTGAAAGATATAGGTATGTAAGACAGTTAGCTTGGAATGAAATAGATAATTAAATGGAAAAGAGAAGAATTGAAATGAGGTAGAACTTCCAGTAGGGTCACATTTCATTACTCAGACTAACCAAAAGTTTCAGAACCGAGTTCTTGGAGCTCTTTGTCTTTGAGGTTATCATTCTTTATAATCTAAAACGTGAACATTTGGTTGGTAAAAACATTACATGTTAAATATGACATGTTATAGCAAGCCTAATATCAGGACCACCTCTCATGGGCACAATCAACTCCCTAAAGCCTATTTTTTTATCAGATGCATAATGCACATCACTTACTGAGGAAGATTTTAGCCTCTTCAACATAACAATCGGCATCCCTTGTCAAAGCTCACACCAAAATAACTGCACGTGTAATCATTCTACCCTTTGATTAATAGACTGAAAATAAGTACACAAAAGATAGGAGCTACTCACATTCAGACTTCTGCCACAAGCTCGTTGATGGTCATGCCCCTTCAACATGTTCACACATAGTGCGTAAAAAAATAATATTCCTCCAACCAGCCCATACAGAATGCCTCAAATTGGCATGATAAAACAAATCCAGATTGCATTATTCATTGAAATGATAAAAAATGAAGACATCTCAAACCAATATGTATGTAGAACCTGAAATTATATCTTGTGTATCAAAACGACTATACAACCTTCCAAAAAGCAAAGGAGGACCATACATAATACAATACTCCTTTCCAAAGACTTTACGTCCGCCCGCCTCCCAATGCATCCTGGTCATCTCCATGGCCTACAGGAGACGCTTCACCTACAACAGAATTTCGAGATAGGAATCCCTTCTTCACCTACAGCAAAATTTCGAGATCCCAACACCATCAGGCTAATACAAAGATCCATGAGAAGTGTGAATGCACCAACGTCTCCGAGTAGCAATGTACCCGGATCAGCTGCCTGATTTTTAGATGGTGTAGCTGGCATCTTCAAATCTAGTCCCCAAGAAGAAAATCAAGAGAAGATCATGAAGTTAATATACAGAGCTTCCAGAAATCACACATTCACCTACATCCAAAATGAATCCTCCACCTGCCAAATGTCCCAAAGGCAGTATGTAACGCAGCGGAATGGATGATCAAATCGTAAAACACAATCTAGTATTTACCAGCGATTCAGTATCCTGCACATTGGACTGGATCTCAGAGAGCCTCTGCTTCATATTGTCTGCTTAGATCTCACCATGTAAGACGAAACCAACAACAGCGAATGGAAATAGGCACGGGAAGAGAGGGTGGCGATCTTGGTGAAGACCTCGCAGACGCAGAGTCGCAGTACTGGTGCTCGTAGCCTTGGAACACCTCGCTGCTTATGATTGCTCCTCTTGATCGCCTTTCATGGCATGTATTAAAGATAAATGGTAGCTAACCAGACCTGGCCGCTGCCACCGTCGAGAGGAGGTTGAGTAGTCAGCCGTTTGCGTAGGTGAAAGCTGCTATGTACGTCCTTGATCCATCAATCGCCATCCAGGATCGACCCATGCACTTGAGACAATACTGGGCGTGCATCGAAGCAGACTCATGGCTATGTCCCGGATCCACCGCCCTCTATCCTGCTTGACCCATCCACAGGAATCAACACCAGACGCACCGGCTCGTCGTCGATGCCGACGAGCTGTTTCATTGTGAGGTCAAGGGGGACCACGGAAGGGCCGCACTAGTGCCTGTGCTACACGCTACTCGCTAGCGGCGTCAACTGGGAAGGGGCGGCTAGGGTTTGAACAGGGAGGAGGAGACACGGCTTGCGTGGATTTTTTGTTGCTTGCATGCATGGGTATGACGGTTTTGCTGGTTCTTTCGCCGGATCGCATGGGGGTGGGACCACGTAATTAAGAAGAACGAATCACGTTTGGGGTGGAACGTACGCAGGGAAAACCAATAGCGCACGGGAGGGAGGCTCGACGAAGGGTTCGACGACGTAAGACAGGAAACGGAACGCTGCGTTTCTTTTAGGTATTATTATTATTATATTATATTAATTATTATTATTAGAGAATTAGAGATGAGATTAGAGATTATTTGTTTCCTAAAAATCTATTATTTGTTTCCTAAAACAAATTGCATTAATGAGAGAGATCCGTTGATTTGGCTAAGGTAGGAAAGAATCTATTATTTGTTTGCTAAAGCAAATTGCATTAATGGGAGAGATCCGTGATTTGGCTAAGGTAGGAAAGAATCTATTATTTGTTTCCTAAAGAAAATTGCATTAATGCGAGAGAATTGTTGATTTGGCTAAGGTAGGAAATAATCTATTATTTGTTTGCTAAAGCAAATCGCATTAATGGGAGAGATCCGTTGATTTTGCTAAGGTAGAAAAGAATCTATTATTTGTTTCCTAAAGCAAATTGCATTAATGAGAGAGATTCGTTGATCTGGCTAAGGTAGGAAAGTTAGATCCGTGATCTTTTGTCATTAGGAAAGTGTTGAAAATAAACCGTACCGGACTACCAACTCCTCCATTAGGTTTTTTTTCGCTGGTTAATTTTCGTAGGTTTTTTTCGCTGAATTGTCTTGGGTGCGATCGGAGGTTAGGCCCTGGAATACGTGAGGACGGGTGGGGGCTTCGGTACGCGGTTTTTGCGGTTCGTGGCGGCTCAGTGTGAGGTGGGACGAGGTACCAAAAAAAACCATGGGAGGTGGGACGAAAAAAAACCTGGAAGCGAGACTACCAATTGCTCCATTAGGAGTAGAGACTAGTGATCAAACCCTAACAAAACTAACTTGATTACGTGGTAAATCTCATCCAACCCATCACCGTCCAGCAACCCTACGATGAAATTACTCACGCACGGCGGTGAGCATCATGAAATTGGTGATGGAGGATGGTTGATGATGACGACGGCGACGAATCCCCCTCTCCGGAGCCCCGAACGGACTCCAGATCAGCCCTCCCGAGAGAGATTAGGGCTTGGCAGCGGCTCCGTATCGTAAACGCGATGAAACTTTCTCTCTGATTTTTTTCTCCCCGAGACGGAATATATGGAGTTGGAGTTGACGTCGGTGAAGGTCCAGGGGGCCCACGTGATAGGAGGCCGCGCCCTAGGGGGGCGCCCCCATGGCTCGTGGACAGGCTGTGGGCCCCCTGGCATTAATTCTTTCACCAAAAATTCTTATTAATTCCAAAAAGTGCGTCCGTGGATTTCCAGGACATTCCGAGAACTTCTCTTTTCTACACATAAAACAACATCATGGTAGTTCTGCTGAAAACAGCGTTAGTCCGGGTTAGTTTCATTCAAATCATGCAAGTTAGAGTCCAAAACAAGGGCAAAAGTGTTTGGAAAAGTAGATACGTTGGAGACGTATCAACACACTTAATTATATATAATGCACGCAGATGAACCGACAATGCTTGCTAGAATGGATGCATTATTGATTGTTGCACTTTTGTTTCATTATTGATTTGAAGAAATCTGACAAAATGGATGCATGGATGAATTTTGCAGGGAACACCTCCGAGTGGCTTATGTTTTGCCGTAATGTTGATTAATTTCCAACAACAACAACAACAAAGCCTTTAGTCCCAAGCAAGTTAGGGTAGGCTAGCACTACTAGGGAAAAGGCTAGCAGCAGCGCGGGTTTTGGGCCTATTAGTAGCGCGGGTAACCGCGCTACTAATAAGGCGCTACATACTAACTTATAGCAGATGGCTGGGTGCAACCCGCGCTACAGCTAACGTATAGCAGTAGCGTGGGTAGAAACCCGCGCTACTACTAATCTGTAGCGCGGGAATTTTTTTTTGAATTTTTTCAAAAAAAAAATTTTGAATTTTTTCCCTAATTTTCAAATTTCTGAATTATTTTAACCTCAAATCTGTAATCACCCCTCCCTCATCGCTGCTCAATTTAATCTCTAATCATCTAACTTCCCGGACGGTCACCCATCCTCTCACTACTCCAGCCTGAGCACGCTTAATTTGCGGGTTCTATTCTCCCTCGTTTCCAAGTCTGCACTTGTTGTTTTCCAGACAATAGTAAGATGTCAATCCTATTAACCTCAGGAATTTAGCTTGAGCATGAAGTCACACATTTCACTGTTTGAGTTTGAAACTATTGTTCTCTAAAAAATTAGTAACACTAATATTTTTTGAATAATTAGTTTGACCATAGTTTGACCATAGTTTGACCAGATTTGACCACAGTTTGACCATAGTTTGAACAAATTTGACCAAAATTCAAAAAAACTAAAATAATTATTTAGTAACACTAATATTCTTGAATAATTAGTTTGACCATAGTTTGACCAGATTTAAAAAAATAAAAAAAAAACTGATTTTTTTCAATTTTTTTGCCTCCAGATCTTAAAAGCCCCGTAACTTTTTTTCTGTTAGGCTCTTGAATAATTACTCGGATGTAACTTTTCGAGTAGATGCTTTTTCATATAAAAAACTTTTTCATCCGAGTTCGTATGCAAAAGTTATGGCCATTTTACAAATTTTCAGAGAGATTTTGCAAATAAAGTCGAAATTCATATTTGTAAATTTTCCCAACAACTAGACCACATATCACATGGGAAACTTATTTTCTTTTATTTTTTTTGACATTTTTATCATTTTCTTTTATTTTTTTTAAACTGAAAAGGCGGTCCCGGGGGGGGGGGTAGACTTTGACAAATAGGCCATACCACGCGCTACTACTATGACAGACGTTTAGCAAGAGCGGCTGGTTTTAACCTCGCTACTACTAAGATGATAGCACTAGCGGGTTAGTAGTAGCGAGGTTAAAACCCGCCATCGCTATCAACTTAGCAGCAGAGAGGTTAAAACCCTCGCTACTACTATGGCATATCCCGGGGGGCACGGTAGAGACCGCTTAGTAGTAGCGAGGGTTACAAACCCGTGCTGCTGCTATCAACTTAGTAGTAGCGAGGTTTAAAAACCTGCGCTGCTAGTAAGTAGCAGTAGCGAGGGTTTTTAACCCTCGTTGCTGCTAAGATTCTGTGTATAGCCTTTTCCCTAGTAGTGTAGAGGTGAAACCCATAAGATCTCGCAACCAACTCATGGCTCTGGCACATGGATAGCAAGCTTCCATGCACCCCTGTCCATAGCTAGCTCTTCGGTGATACCCCAATCCTTCAGGTCTCTCTTAACGGACTCCTCCCATGTCAAATTCGGTCTGCCCCGCCCTCTCTTGACATTCTCCGCGCGCTTTAGCCATCCGCTATGCACTGGAGCTTCGGAGGCCTCGCTGGATATGCCCAAACCATCTCGCATTTATGTTGGAGAAGCTTCTCTTCAATTGGTGCTACCCCAACTCTATCTCAGATATCATCATTCCGGACTCGGTCCTTCCTCGTGTGGCCACACATCCATCTCAACATACGCATCTCCGCCACACCTAACTATTGAACATGTTGCCTTTTAGTCGGCCAACACTCAGCGCCATACAAACATTATGGGTCGAACTGTCAATCTGTAGAACTTGCCTTTTAGCTTTTGTGGCACTCTCTTGTCACAGAGAATGCCAGAAGCTTGGCGCCACTTCATCCATCCGGCTTTGATCCGATGGTTCACATCTTCATCAATACCCCCATCCTCCTGCAGCATTAACACCAAATACCGAAAGGTGTCCTTCTGAGGTACCACCTGACCATCAAGGCTAACTTCCTCCTCCTCACACCTAGTAGTACTGAAACCGCACATCATGTACTCTGTTTTAGTCCTACTAAGCCTAAACCCTTTCGATTCCAAGGTTTGTCTCCATAACTCCAACTTCCTATTTACCCCCGCCCGACTATCATCAACTAGCACCACATCATCCGCAAAAAGCATACACCATGGGATATCTCCTTGTATATCCCTTGTGACCTCATCCATCACCAATGCAAAAAGATAAGGGCTCAAACCTGACCCCTGATGCAGTCCTATCTTAATCGGAAGTCATCGATTGTCGACATCACTTGTTCAACACTTGTCACAACATTATCGTACATGTCCTTGATGAGGGTAATGTACTTTGCTGGGACTTTGTGTTTCTCCAAGGCCCACCACATGCCATTCCGCGGTATCTTATCATAGGCCTTCTCCAAGTCAATGAACACCATATGCAAGTCCTTCTTTTGCTCCCTATATCTCTCCATAAGCTGTCGTACCAAGAAAATGGCTTCCATGGTCGACCTCCCAGGCATGAAACCAAACTGGTTTTTGGTCACGCTTGTCATTCTTCTTAAGCAGTGCTCAATGACTCTCTCCCATAGCTTCATTGTATGGCTCATCAGCTTAATTCCACCGTAATTAGTACAACTCTGAACATCCCCCTTGTTCTTGAAGATTGGTACTAATATACTCCGTCTCCATTCTTCTGGCATCTTGTTTGCCCGAAAAATGAGGTTGAAAAGCTTGGTTAGCCATACTATCACTATGTCCCCGAGACCTTTCCACACCTCAATGGGGATACAATCCGGACCCATCGCCTTGCCTCCCTTCATCCTTTTTAAAGCCTCCTTGACCTCAGACTCCTGGATTCGATGCACAAAACGCATGCTGGTCTCATCAAAAGAGTCATCTAGTTCAATGGTAGAGCTTTCGTTCTCCCCACTGAACAGCTTGTCGAAATACTCCCGCCATCTATGCTTAATCTCCTCGTCCTTCACCAAGAGTTGGCCTGCTCCGTCCTTGATGCATTTGACTTGGCCAATATCCTTCGTCTTCCTCTCTCGGATCTTGGCCATCTTATAGATGTCCCTTTCGCCTTCCTTCGTGCCTAACCGTTGGTAGAGGTCCTCATACGCCCGACCCCTTTCTTCACCAACAGCTCGCTTTGCGGCCTTATTCGCCATCTTGTACTTCTCTATGTTGTGTGCACTCCTATCCAGGTATAGGCGTCTGAAGCAATCTTTCTTCTCTTTAATCGCCTGCTGGACATCATCATTCCACCACCAGGTATCCTTATCTTCGCTTCTCCTTCCTCTGGACACTCCAAACTCCTCTGAGGCCACCTTACGAATGCAAGTCGCCATCTTCATCCACACATTGTCCGCATCCCCTCCTTCCTGCCAAGGGCCCTCCTTAATGACCCTCTCCTTGAACGCTTGAGCTACCTCCCCCTTGAGCTTCCACCACTTTGTTCTAGCAACTTTAGCACGCTTATCCCGCTGGACACGAATCCGAAGGCGGAAGTCAGCAACCACCAGCTTATGCTGGGGTACAACACTCTCTCCAGGTATCACCTTACAGTCTAGGCACGCACGCATATCTTCCCTTCTTGAGAGGATGAAATCAATCTGGCTAGAATGTTGATTAATTTCCATTCTAGCAAATTTCAGTCACTTGATATGTCATGTTTTAGCAAAGGTCACGCCGGAATTTTCTGTGGATTTCACTAGAACTTGTGCTATAAAATAAGAAATATCGAGTGCCCGTGATTTGCCGGAACAAGAACTAAATGACATTCCGGCAACCCATAGGTCAATTTTTTATCTCTTTATTCGATACTTGTAACGGGTTCACTGGGCTCCTTGTGTAACTTTTAGTCTGCTCTTGAAGGAAGGATGCCGACTATTGTTGTGGGGGTAGCTGTCTTTCCTTCTTCTCGTGATATACCTTGGTAATGCACGAGAGAAGGAGGGGAAGCGACTATCACCGATGGTCGAAATATCTATGAGGGAGAGTCCACTATATACTATCGAAATATGAGAGATGAAGAATGCCGACTGTTGTCGTGGGGATTGCTTCCTTTCCTTCTTCTTGTGATATACCATGGTAATGCATGAGAGGAGGAGGGGAAGTGACCATCACCAACGGTCGAAATATCTATGAAGGAGAGTCCACCATATACTATCGAAATATGCGAGAGGAAGAATCCTGGTTGTTGTCATGGGGGTTGCTTCATCTTCATTCGAAGATGTTAGACATTTTGATGTAATGCACTTTCGACTGAACTTAGGAGCGGCCATCACCGACGGTCATACATGTTAGAGAGGAAGAATCCTGATTGTTGTCGTGGGGGTCGCTTCTCCTTTGTTCCCATGTGCTAGACATTTTGGTGTAATGCACTCGGGAAATAAGGGAGGAGCGACCATCACCGACAGTCAAACATATCAGAGAGGGAGTGCCCACCATATACACCATGTGAGATGAGAGTTTTCAAGGAAAGACTCAACAGACCGAAAGTCAACTTGTGATGAATAATAATGATATGTGCGTTGAATTTGTGTTATTTGTTGTTGATTTTTAATCTTTGGCTTATATGAACATAGGAAATGTCAGATGAGGATAGGATCCCTGATTGCGAGTACTGCAAAGACGACCAGGGTATTTGCGACATGATGCCTCATCTGCAAAACGGTAGGTGCTTCACCATCGTGCTGAAGGAGTCTTTCAATGTGTTCACACTACATAACGAGGACAAATATTGTTCCATAATTAAGCATGACTTGTTATTTTTGGCTTCAACGTGTAATTTCCAAATTTTTAAAAAAATTATAGTCCATCCCATGTCATGCAAGACCGTATGTCTTGGAAAAGCTTGGTTTCGAAGATAGGGAGAGAACGGAGACGAAGAGAGCTCACCTTAGGATGAAGCATGGCTTCACATTTTGGGTTAAGCTATTTATGCACCGAATAACTCCCATTTTCACTTCTCAACTTGGAGAGGATTTTGCAAGGCCTATGAATTTAAGGAAGATAGGAAAATAACCTTCGATATTCGGCCCGGAGATGAAATTGACGATAATATCGACATTTGGGTGGATGTGGACATGCTTCCAATTCTACCTCTTTGTGATGTTGTCAAATAAATTTGTTAAGTAATTTATATTGTTTATTTAAAAATCATTGACGGCTTATTTCCATTGACAGCTTATTTTCATTCTTTAAAAAATTTACGGAAGATAGTAGACAAAACCTACTACACTGATGGCTCTGAACTAACTTACGAGGAGAAAGATCATCTTGTCTCATTTATTATTGATGTTGAGACTTTCAATAACAATTGTGAAACTCCTCCACATTATGGTCAATACATGCCACTAGTTCACGTGTTGAACTACGATAACATCCATGGAAATGACATGGTAAGATTTTTTACTATTATGACACCAGGCATCTTTTGCATACATTCTTCTAAAGCTAAACTATATTGCTAACTACGTTATTATTATGCTCTTCAACTGAAAATTTTGAAGGATTGTGTGCCTCACCTGATCCATACGAAATGTCACATTGATATTATTAGCTTACAGCCAAGTCTGCCTACGGTTCTTGGCTCCGCATACACGATTTCTCGAATAGATGAAGACCTCACAATCAAAGAATGGAAAAACGTTTTGAATGATCGCATGGAGCTACTTGGAGGCAATATGGTGTGAAGCCCATGAATTGGAGACATGATGATCTCCATTCTCCAAAATGGAGAATCAAGAGCTATCTTGTTTTATTCTATTTTACCTTAGAGAGGGTACGTAGCAGGTCCTAGCTAGTACTCATGATCATGTGCTAAAAACAATTAACTAGTGTTGGTTATGCCTATGATGATGAGGAGGGGTTGTTATTATGACGATGATGAGTAGTGATGTGCTAGAGTGATGAGTTGTTCGATGACTATGACGATGATGAGTATGGCTTGTTATTATGATAATGATGATGAGTTATTATTATGTTGATGCTAAGTTGTTATATTATTATCAACATGATGAGTTATTATATCAGTGTGTGAAATAGAAGTGGATTAGATTTAGGTAGAGGCAACATGGTGCATATCCAAAGTACTACTCATCCAAACCAAATGATGAGACTACTGTATAAAACATGTACAAATACAGCAAAAATACGGTGAAGAACATCAAAATACAGGAAATTTTAGAAGTAGGGCTGGTTGAACCCACACTACTGGTAGGTGTAGCAGTAGTGCTAGTTGACCCACGCTACTGCTAGGTAGGGTAGCAGTCAACCCATGCTACTGCTAAACACTAGTTGTAGCACCGTAGCAGTAATGCCGGCCCCAGCGCTACTGCTATGCTTCCATCCAGCGCTACTGCAAGGGTATCTCCTAGTAGTGCGCCTAGCACAACATAGTTTTGTCTTATATGACTTTGCCAGCTGTCGGCGTGTTTTTGTGTGTTTGTGTTGGTGGTTGTATGCATCATACCTATGCAGAGGCAGGGTTTGTGGTCATTGTGTTTTGTATCCTCTTGATGCGTCATTTTGAGCCAATAAAATTCACCCTTTATCGAAAAAAGAGGAACCTGTCACTTGTGGCTCTAAATCTAACTCTGCATCTTTGTTGTTTTTCTGTCTTTGTCCTCACAAGTTCAGGTCAACAGATTGCCGAGAGTGCCGGTAATATAGCACATCATAACCTAGATGTGCTAATTAGTACTTCTAAACTCTAATCGTGTGAAGTGGACTACTGGTTATGCTTGTGCTTTATCATAGTTTCATTTCATTTCATTAGGCTTACAACTCTCACGTGATTCCTGCTATATTCTGTGAACAAAAGTTCCGATGACTACTTGCAGTTTGGGGTGGTTGACGTAGGCTCACCCACCCCAAAGAACATCCTAGTGCCTGATACGGCTAGACTCGCTCATTCGATGAAACAATTGGATTGTAGGAATGTTGCCGACATAAAATAATTCATCATGTTTCGCCTTGGTAAGTACACTACTAGGAAAAAGCCTTCTAATGGCGCACCGGTTTTGCCTACTAATGGCGCACTACCGGTGCGCCATTAGCATCATGCCACTAGAATTTTTTTCTAATGGCGCACCTGTGGTGCGCCATTAGAATCTGGTATTCTAATGGCGCACCGCTGGTGCGCCATAAGTATGGCCCACGGTGCGCCATTAGTATCTGGTATACTAATGGCGCACCACATAGGAGTGCGCCATTAGTAACAATTTTTTTCAAATTTTTTTTGCAGAATTTTTTTAATTTTTTTCAAAATTTCCAATTTTTTTGTTTTTTCTTAATCTCAGGTCACTATGGCTAAATCTCGAGTCAATATGCTTAATCTCAGGTCAAATCACACTCCATGGTCAAACTTTCCGAAAGGTCAACCATCCTCACACTACTCCAGCCCAAGCACGCTAAACTTCAGAGTTCTATCCAACCCCAGCAACAGCTCACTTCACAAGCACTTGTTGATATATCTAGCATATCAATGCTATTATACCTTGTTGATGTCTAGGACTTTGTTCATGTTCATGACTATGATGAAAATTTTGAAAAATATTTCAAACTTCCGGGTCATATTACATATCAGTTTTTGAAAAAAAAAATAAAAAACCAAATTTTTTTTGAAATTTTTTTGCCTCTAGATCTTGAAAGCCCCGTAACTTTTTTCTGTTAGGTCTTTGGGGATTTTCAAAATGTTTAATGGGGTTCCCCCAGTTAAATTCGGATGTAACTTTTCGAGTAGATGATTTTTCATATATAAAACTTTTTAATCCGAGTTCGTATGCAAAAGTTATGCCCATTTTACAAATTTTCAGAGAGATTTTACAAATAAAGTCGAAATTTATATTTGTAAATTTTCCCAACAACTAGACCACATATCACATGGGAAACTTATTTTCTTTTATTTTTTGACATTTTATCATTTTTTAATTTTTTAAAACTGAAAAGGCGGTCCACGGGGGTGCATTCGGTGGAAGTGGGCAAACTACTAATGGCGCACCGTGGGGTGGTGCGCCATTAGTAGTTAAACTAGTAATGGCGCACCACAACCACGGTGCGCCATTACTAGTTTTGAAAAAAATATATAATTTTTTTTTTGAAATTTTGTTTGAAATTTTTTGAAAAAAACTTAGTAATGGCGCACCAGTGGACAGTGCGCCATTACTAACAAAACTAGTAATGGCGCACTGTCCACCGGTGCGCCATTACTAACAAAAATTTTATAATTTTTTTATAATTTTTTTTTACTTCTTTTTTCAAAACTTCTAATGGCGCACGGTGGGTGTGGTGCGCCATTACTAGTTAAAACTAGTAATGGCGCACCACACCCTTGGTGCGCCATTAGAAGTTTTGAAAAATTTTAAAAAAAAAATTTACTAATGGCGCACCGTGGATGTGGTGCGCCATTAGTATTTGGAAACTAATGGCGTACCAACACATGGTGCGCCATTAGTATATAGTAATGGCGCACCACATGTCTGGTGCGCCATTAGTGTCAATTCCATCTATAGCCCTTTTCCTAGTAGTGGTAGGATTTAGAGACAACGAAAATAACACATCATGTTGTGAAGCCTTCAAACTTGTTACAAATGTATCAATGCATAATAACCCAGATGCTTATTCATATGAGTATCATTCATCTCCTGCAAGGCTATTTGCTAGGGCTCCAAAGCCGAAGTTCCCAGATGCTGCACTTAGACTCATTGCTTCTAAGCCACCCCTAAAGATGTGGGTGGTTAAGAAGAATTAACTCTCTTTTACAGGAAAGGGTCTCCAGCCAAAAATCATAGGCATCTGATGCTATTGCTGGGGACCTAAAACATCTTGTAGGGCGCAAAATCAAATGCCCAAATGGTCTCACTATGTATTTTGTTCCTGAATCGTTTGCTATTCATCCTATCTGTCCTAATCTTGATTTGAGCTTCAACAATCCTCTTGCGCGTCAAATGTTTATGCTTCACAATACTCTTGGTGAAGCCTATCCCCCTAATTGCACTGTAGGGTATGACACCGCATGCTTCAGAGTGGATTATGGACAGCGGATGCACTAATCATATGACTGGTGATCGAAGTCTTCTCAAGGACTCAACCTTACGTCCATCAGATAAGAGTCACATCACATTTGCAGACACTGGTAAAAGCAAGGTATTGGGTCTAGGTAGAGTTGCAATCTCAAAGGATCAACACATGGATAAAGTGATGCTTGTTGAATCCCTTGGTTTCAACTTGATGTCTGTCTCAATGCTTTGTGACTTGAACATGATCGTGATATTTGGAAAATATCGTTGCCTTGTACTAATGGAATCTGACAAGTCTCTAGTCTTTGAAGGGTACAAGAAAGATGATCTGTACATGGTAGATTTCTCAGCAGGTCCACAGCTTGCCGTATGTCTTCTTGCAAAGGCTTCAGAATGCTGGCTCTGGCATCGGAGGCTGGAGCATGCAGGCATGAGGAACTTACACACACTCGCCAAGAAGAAGCATGTCATTGGCATCGAAGGTGTCAAGTTCAAGAAGGATCACTTGTGTGGTGCCTGCGAAGCTGGAAAGATGACTAGGGCAAAGCACCTCTCGGAGACTATCATGACGACATCTCAACGCTTCGAGCTGTTACACATGGATTTATTTGGCCCTACACACTACTCTACCCTCACAACAACTGCTTGTCTCTATGGCTTCATCATTGTTGATGACTATTCAAGATACACATGGGTGCACATAATTCTCTACAAGACTGAAGTGCAAGATGTCTTCAGACGCTTCACAAATCGAGCAATGAACAATTATGGCGTCAAAATCAAGCATATCAGAAGTGACAACGGCACTGAATTCAAAAACACCGGACTTGATCTTTATCTGGATACAATGGGAATCACTCATGAGTTCTCTGCTCCATACACACCTCAGCAGAATGGCATCGTGGAGCGCAAGAACAGAACCCTCATTGAGATGGCTCGGACAATGCTTGATGAGTATAAGACACCAAGAAAGTTCTGGCCTGAAGCTATTGATACAGCATGTCACGTCATTAACCATGTTTACATCCATAAGCTTCTACACAAGACATCCTATGAGCTCCTCACTGGCAAGAAGCCAAATGTTAGCTACTTCAGAGTATTTGGAGCCAAGTGCTGGATCAAGGATCCCCATCACAAGTCAAAATTTGAACCCAAAGCTCACGAATGCTTCATGCTTGGTTACGGAAAGGACTCACACTCTTACAGAGTCTTCAACCTCCATCACTACAAAATCGTCGAAACTGTGGACGTGAAATTTGATGAAAAAAATGGTTCACAAAGAGAGCTACTGCCAAGCACATTAGACGAAGCTTCACCCAGCGAATCTATCAAGCTAATGGGAGCTGGTGAAATCATGCCCTCTGAAGCACAGCCTGAAGAGGAACTTATCATTTCCGCACCTACCCAACCTGAAGACAAATGCTCAGCCTGAAGACAATCCTCCCAATGATGACAATGATCAGCATGAGCAAAGTCTTCGTCCAGTTCATCCTCGTGTTGCAAATGAAGTACAAATTGAGAATTGACAGCATCAATGCACCTGGTCCACTTACTCGCTCAAGAGCAATACAGTTAGCAAATTTCTGAGGTCACTTTTCTTTTGTGTCAATATCAGAACCCAAGAAAGTTGCAGAAGTCTTTATGGAACCAGAATGGATACAAGCTATGCAAGAAGAACTTCCACAGTTCAAGCTGAACAATGTTTGGAAACTTGTCAAGCGTCCTGACCCTCGCAAGAATAACATTATTGGTACAAAATGGATATATCGAAACAAGCAAGAGGAGCATGGTCAAATCGTCAGAAACAAACCATGTCTTGTGGCTCAAGGATATACTCAAATTGACGGAATTGACTTGGATGAAACATTTGCTTCTGTGGCTAGGCTGGAAGCTATTCGCATACTACTAGCCTATGCCAATCACCACAACATCTTGCTATATCAAATGGATGTGAAGAGTGCATTTCTCAACGGCAAGATTGAAGAAGAAGTATATGTCGCTCAACCACCTGGCTTTGAAGATCCAAAACATCCTGATATGGTGTAAAAGCTAAACAAAGCACTGTATGGCCTCAAACATGCTCCTCGCGCTTGGTATGATACGATCAAAGACTTCCTGAAGAGCAAAGGCTTCAAACCTGGATCCATCGATCCCACACTCTTCACGAAGACGTATGATGGTGAACTGTTTGTGTGCCAAATATATGTGGATGACATTATCTTTGGCTGCACCAACCAGAAGTATAGTGATGAATTTGGATACATGATGCAAGAGCAATATCAGATGTCCATGATGGGAGAGCTGAAGTTCTTCCTTGGTCTTCAAATTCGTCAGCAAAAGAATGGCATCTTCATATCTCAAGAAAAATACCTCCAAGATTGTCTGAAGAAGTTTGGAATGCAAGATTGCAAAGGTTACACGACGCCAATGCCAGCCAAACATCATCTGGGTCCCGACGACAATGGTAAAGAGTTCGATCAAAAGGTATAACGCTCCATGATTGGTTCCTTACTTTACCTATGTGCATCTAGGCCAGATATTATGCTTAGTGTTTGCATGTGTGCTCGATTCCATGCGGCACCAAAGGAATCGCATCACTTAGCTGTGAAGCGAATTCTTCGATATTTGGCTCACACCCCAACACTAGGATTATGGTATCCAAAGCGGCACCAAAGTGTTTGCATGTGTTGCATGTATATGTGTATATTTTGGTCCACCTTCTAGTCATGTATAGTTGAGATCGAGGCCCACTTGTACTCTTTATATACGTGCATCTGCACATGATCAATACAACAATTATGGTATTGGCAAAACATCTCTCTACATGATATCATCCTGAAGGTCCTGACTTAGGGCTAGCCGTCATCGCCGCCGCAGCGCCTCCTCGTGCGCGCTGCTGCCGCCGCCCACCGCCGCCGCCGCGTCTCCTCCGACGCCGCCACCGCCCGTGCCGCCATTGCTTCCGCTTCCGCCTCCCACGCGCCTCCTGCCGCTCCGCCGCCGCCCCGTCGTGCTGCCACTCCTCCCCGCCGCCGCTGCTCTCTCCTCTCACCGCAGCCGTCGCTCCCGCAGCCACCGCACTTCCCCGCCACCGCTGCTCCTACCTCGCCACCCGCCACCGAAACCGTAACCCTACCCCGCCGCGCCATGGCCTCCCCGAGTGCCTACTCCACCCGCTCCTCGAACCCCTTCGCCGGCCCCGAGCCCTCCTCCACCGCCATCCATGATCTCAACATCAAGGCCCGGGTCCTTGGTCGCCTCGACAGCTCCAGCACCTTGATACGTCTTCAACGTATCTATAATTTTTGCTTGTTCCATGCTGTTATGTTCTCATTCTTGAATGTTTTACAATCATTTTATAGCAACTTTATATCATTTTTTGTTCCATGCTGTTTTTGGGGATTTTGAAAATGTTTAACGGGGTTCCCCCAGTTAAATTCGGATGTAACTTTTCGAGTAGATGATTTTTCATATATAAAACTTTTTAATCCGAGTTCGTATGGAAAAGTTATGCCCATTTTACAAATTTTCAGAGAGATTTTACAAATAAAGTCGAAATTTATATTTGTAAATTTTCCCAACAACTAGACCACATATCACATGGGAAACTTATTTTCTTTTATTTTTTTGACATTTTATCATTTTTTTAATTTTTTTAAAACTGAAAAGGCGGTCCACGAGGGGGTGCATTCGGTGGAAGCTGGGCAAACTACTAATGGCGCACCGTGGGGTGGTGCGCCATTAGTAGTTAAACTAGTAATGGCGCACCACAACCACGGTGCGCCATTACTAGTTTTGAAAAAAATATATAATTTTTTTTTGAAATTTTTTGAAAAAAACTTAGTAATGGCGCACCAGTGGACAGTGCGCCATTACTAGTTAAAACTAGTAATGGCGCACTGTCCACCGGTGCGCCATTACTAACAAAAATTTTATAATTTTTTATAATTTTTTTTACTTCTTTTTTCAAAACTTCTAATGGCGCACGGTGGGTGTGGTGCGCCATTACTAGTTAAAACTAGTAATGGCGCACCACACCCTTGGTGCGCCATTAGAAGTTTTGAAAAAATTAAAAAAAATTACTAATGGCGCACCGTGGGATGTGGTGCGCCATTAGTATTTGGAAACTAATGGCGTACCAACACATGGTGCGCCATTAGTATATAGTAATGGCGCACCACATGTCTGGTGCGCCATTAGTGTCAATTCCATCTATAGCCCTTTTCCTAGTAGTGGTAGGATTTAGAGACAACGAAAATAACACATCATGTTGTGAAGCCTTCAAACTTGTTACAAATGTATCAATGCATAATAACCCTTAACACTATAATAATTTATTTGTTACAGTGAGAGTTTCCTTTACCATTGTTTGTACATAGGCAACATAACAATTCAGTTTGGTATATGTTGCTTCATTTTGGGTGTTTAGGTATGCATTAGGCTTTCGTTGATATGCTTCATTTTTTGTCATATACAACATGCAATACTCTGATTTCCTCTTTTGCGCTCTAGTTAGTCAATGATGTGATAGTTTAAGAAGGTTTGCATTTCAAATAGATTTGTATTATTTTCTATCTACAAATACACTATTCTCCCTAATTTTTAAGGTCTCGCAATCAATTGAGGTCTCCAATTTGAAATTGGGTCACTCGAATTTGACCGCGTCAATAATTTCTTAAGGAGCTCCTTTATTAAAGTCTTTTAATTCACTATGCTCCCTAACCGCACTATGCTTCCTAATTTCTAAGGCCACAAAATCAATGGAGGTCTTCAATTCAGGATTGGGTCATCCGATTTGACTGAGTCAACAATTTCTCAAGGGGCACTCTTAGTAAATTCTGAATTCACTATGCTTCCTAATTTTGAAACACTCCCATTCGATTGAGGTATTTAATTTTGGATTTGGTTAACGATTCTGACCGGGTCAACCTTTTAACAAATCAATCGACAACAACGGCCATAAAAATGAATCAACCCCGTGCACCCTCTCACCATCTAGAAAAAAATGCCAACATGTGATATTGTAGCACCAATATAGTACATGTAGCCACCGACGCAGAAAATTTTCACACATAAGTATCGGTTGATTAGCAGATAACACCAAATCACACTATGAAAGGCCCACCATAACACCACACTATAAATAAAAAGAAAACACACTTCATCGTCTGCTCCACTCATCAAATCAAATCCCCCCTCATTTCCAAAATAATGTCTTTTTTAAGTTGCATTTCTTTAACTTTTATCAAGTTCAGGGCCAAAAATTCTAGTTCCACAATACTAAATAAATTATGAAAGTTCATTTCATGATGAGTCTAATGATACCATTTTGAAATTATGTATATTGAATAGTCAAACTTAAGATTTTATAAAAAAACTAACACGCCTTATATTTTGAGAAGAGAGAGTAAAGAAATTATGAAAATCGAACAACACCAACGGCATAGCAAAGCACGTCCAACCCTTCTAGTTTTCATTGTCTCTAGATGAGTTAGGCTTATACTCCCTTTGTCCGGTGAAAATTGTACTTATAGATATTTTAGGTCAAATTAAGAAGTGGAGTAAAAAATGCATTGGAAAGGTGCAAGCCACCATATCTCTGCTCTTTAATTATCCTACCCCCAATGACCTAAGTGCATGTAAAAATTAAAGAGACCATGTGTAGAATGCTATTGGTCTTGATTACCATGTGATGAGAGAGAATCATTTTTTTCTACTTTAATGTGCATTGGGAAGATAGATGTATACTATTTTGTGGCAAATTTTAAAGCCAAACATACACTTTTCACCATACGGAGGGAGTAAGTATATAAGTAGAAGATGAGAGCTCCAGCTAGCACATCTGAGCTCTAGGTTATCATGAGTTCAAAATTTCTTTTTGTTCATCCAAAACAATAAAAAAAATATAACGAATCTTTTCATTGATTTACATATACTCCCTCCTTGGGTCATCTATTTTGGAACGGAGGGAATATTAAACAAGCTCACAGTGATATCTTGGACAGTAACAACAATTAATAATCTTAAAATTATCAACTACTTTTGTCCGTGAAAACAAATTTATTTATGACTCTCACACACGGATGGTTGCCACATTGAAGCCACACTTTAGTTAGCCTGAGCAGTAACCATGGAGATGCCGACATGGTGGCCAAACCTTGCCACTTCGCAGTCAGTGGCAAAGATGTCAGAGGAGACATACCTAGTAGCACCACCCATGACCGGCATGTTAGCACTCACGCTAAGCTTGTTGACGTAATCGGAGCGATAGGTCTGCCCTAGCACGCCGTGGACATCGTCAGTAAGGTTGTTGAACTTGAACCCGATGTCCAAATGTGCAAGGCTGTCATCCTTAGTCACACCATAATTATGGATGCGGGAGTCCTCCTCGGTGATGGGCACAACTTTAGCCATGATATCGAACACTCCCTGCAGCTGCACCCTCACACCGTTGGTGACAGCAGTCGTAGTGACGGTCAACCCTGGAACGATGGCAGACTCCCATGTGGCACCAAGGTTTGCAGGGATTTCAATGGGTGCACCGTCGAAGGCCATCTCTAGGCGGTCAATGTCGTTGTTCCACTCAATGGTCTTCTGGGCACCCATGTACAGCCGATGGTCGGCGAAGCGGATGCCTAGAGCCTGGATCCAGGTGAAGTCACGGCTCATGGTGGGGTTGCGCTTGCCGATGAAATGAGCGTTGATATGGAGGTCGGCATCGGAGACGACACAGAAGTCCTGATCCTTCTTGCCGTGGAAGTAGAAGTTGTTGCCGTCGGCACCAGTGAAGCGTGGGTCCCCGCACGACATGCCGGGGTAGAAGTCGCACACTGTAAAAGAAGGTCAATTAATTAATTTAAGCATCTCGACTTTTCAATGTGTATTCACAATTCGACATAGCTAGTATGTATGAATATATGTATACATGACATGCATGTTGTATGTATATATACTTACAGCAGTAGGTCTTGCAGCCTGGGCACATAACGATGCACTCGTTGGGGCAGCGCTTGTCGCAGGTGGCGACGCAGGGGTTCTTCCCGTCCTTGGTGTCATCGCAGGATAGCACCTGGTCCCTCTTACCGAACCGGCCCGGGTGGATCATGTGGGAGTTCTTAGGCAGCGCAGGGCCCACCGGCGCCTTCGCTTGAGCATCGGCGACGGCGACGAAGGCGCACAGGGCTAGCAAGGCAGCAAGCACTGCCGCGAGTTGCCGGGCCATCTTGTTGGCACAGCGTCGTCCCTAGTTGAAGTGACCAAGTTTCTAGGTAGGTTGAGATATTCTCTGTTTGGTAGTGATGGTGAGTTGGGAGGGATACACTGGATGGTACCAATTTTATAGCCCAACTTGGATGTGCCTACTACTAGGTTGGTCTGTGCTTACTGGATTCATGGTGATTTGTTTATGACTTGGATTGTGGGTTTGGGAAAGGTATCGCCTTTTGATCATCATAATTACACTCTTCCTGTTAGCTGGCTTTGGTCAACTACTGTTCCTTCTTTCCCAAACAAGAATTGATCACTAAAAGAGGTGATTCTCTTTCACATGGTACTAGGCAACTTCATGGCGAAGCGACTTCTATATGTTGTTAGACATATGTATGTGCGACAGAATCAATTATCTTTGCTGTTGGTGTCAGCAAGGTTAAACCCGCAGGGAGTCAGCTAGGCCGAAACAGAGACACGCCATCCTGTCTTAACCATCCTTCACATATAGTGCATTGACTTTGCCTTTGATTGGCTATACTTAGCTGGTAACCTCTGTTTAGTAATCACTTGCAGGCATATTTTGCTTGGTGTCCATTAGAATAACTTGCGTTGGATCCAGTTAACTAGGTAGACCTGAGTTGGATAAATTAGGACTTGGATTCAGAATTCGGGAAAGGTGCATGTGTAATTGTGTATACCTTTTGATTGTCGTAATCCGACTCTACCTAGCTGGCTCTCATGGTCAACTATGATTCCTTCGTTGTTAAACAAGAATAGTCTGCAGTTGATTCTCTTCCATGCAGGGTGCATACTTCCTATCTGTTGTCATCCATCAGACTTTTTTTTTTGGCGGGAGTCATGCATCAGTAATACTAGGAAGCATGCAAATCTCAGTTCTTCCGTTAGTACTTGGTTGTTGTTTAGGTGTGATTTTCATTCATTATTCCATTATGCCCCGCTTGGAATCGGTGTATCTATATACATATGTATTTATTTTACAAGTATATTTTACCGGCCACGCTTGATTCTCCACCTGGATAAAAAACGATGGCCGGAGGCGTGTAAGTTTTACAGGTGTATAGGGCTCCGAAATGAGAATCCAATCAGGCCCTTAGCGGTTCCTTCAGATCCTACAAAACAACTGAAAAAAAACCAGCTACGGTTTATATTTTAATACAATCACCGCTAAATTAACAGATCTATCTTACACGCATATATATTTACTAACCGAAGTCGATGCTACTTTATGCTCGTGTATTGCCTCAATGCGACGTTACAAGTAAGTGAAAGCTCTCTCTATCCAAACACGTACTACTCTCCAAAACAAATCCATGATTTTTCTTTTCCGACAAAGGGTGGACTTTATTTTGTTGAAAATCCTTCATCAAGAAGATACAGACACCGTGAGAACACACACTGGCCTCTGCATAGCTAGAAATCAATGATAGCTGCAATATGTGAACTAATTCCCTGTTGTCTTAGAACTTTCCTAAATATTAGTCATTTGAAATGTCGCGTTATTAATCTAAAACTGGGATCTTGAAAGTATACGCCTTTGCCCTTTGGTAAAAAAAACTAGGGCATTTCCCCCCTATTAGTTATATATGAAGTGAGGTGGGGATGATGGTTGGATCTTGATCAAGGTTTTAAGAAGGTATTTAATTTTTTAGAATAAAAATACAGTAACCGATTGAAAAGCCGGATGCCGCTGCATATGATTTTCGCCGGTCATGTATACGAGGGTACACATAGTCAAGAACCTGGAGGTAAGATACAAGGATCCTAAGAGAATGAGCGCAAACAAGACACGAGTTACCTAGGTTCAGACACCCAATGCGGGTAATGCCCCTATTTTCTACCTTAAGATGGTCCTTTTATAGTACACAAAGGTTATAAGATGTGTTTGTTAGGTCATCTCCAAAGTGGACCCTCAAACCTTCAATAAGCATCCATACCGCACTATCGGGACGCAGTTTGCCATCCAACGCATACCGGCATCGGTTCGCCGACGCATCCGGATGTCCGTTTTCCTGCAAAAGGAGGCAAATGGACGGAGGGCTTTGTAGGAGTCCACACATCCATCTGGTCAATCAAAAGCCACAATGTGGCAGAAGACCGATGTTAATTTAGCGGACGCGACCGGGTCTGAGCCACGGGATAAGACCAAATTGGAGGAGAACGTGATTAGGAACTATTAGCATGATGTTTGGTGGAAGGCTTCAAGCTAACTAGCATGACTTGGCGGCAAACACATACGTAGCTAGCTAGTCAAATGTGATTTACATAGTACAAAACTCTAATAATTACTACAAAGTCCAAAATCCTATTCGGCTAAAGCTTCCGAGTTGTTGGGCGGCTTGGAGAAGAATTGCATTTTGTTTATCTCGATCTCTGGACTCCGTGTCCTTATACATGTGTCTGGTCCTGGCCGCCAATCCGAGTTCAATCCGATCTGATCTCCATGATTCTAGCGAGAAGGAACGGGATATCTTAGTTGGTTTGTCGTTCGGATTGTTTGCAATGTCTTTCTTATTTTTGCCTGAATCTCCGTGTTCAACGACCTCGGTGGTCTTCTAGAAGTGCTCCTCGCATATAGGTACGTCTTCAGATCCCATATAAATAAAATATTCACCCAAATGTGGTACTATATTCGTTCTCACTGGCTTCAAATTTTGCATTACGCTTGTTATATTTGTATTGTCACACTCACACCATGTCAGACGACCATAATACACACTTCTGTGTCTGTTACCAGGGGCAGATCCACATAGGGTCATGGGCGTACAGATGTACATCCGAAATGTTTGTGCACAAAAATCATATGCACACACACACACACACCTCAAATGTGAAACTAATAAAAAGCCCATCACGATTGGTCACTTTCTGACCGAAATGCAAGACCTACGATCTTTACGTACCCGCTAATCTCCACCCTTAATCTCCACTTAAACTCGTAAGTACCGCTTGGTATGAGTGGCAGCACGATTGGTCACTTTCTGACCGAAATGCGACGTTACAAGTTATCCCACAAAGCAATCAACTTAAGATTCCTCTTCTTTTTTTAAATAACAATGACATTAAGCTCGTAAGCGTAGCATTACACTTTGCCCGCAGCACAAGCGGCCCATTAGACAGCTCAGTGCTCCACCTGGCCAGCGACTCAGAGTAGGCAGTGGTGTATTCCAAGACGCCATCGTGAACATGAGCGCTAATTGATGTTGATTCTATCAATAACTTCTACCATAGGCAACTTCTAGCTATGAGAGCAGTTCAATAAAAACCTTCTAGCGTTGAGAGAGTATTTGTTCCAATAATTCCATGTCAATTGAGGTACACGATAAGACGGGGAACCAACTCTAGAATAAAATGCTTGGTTATATTGAGCGAGAATTATTTTGCAGTGAAGAATGATGGGCGTTGGAGTGACGGACGGAGTGGTTTTACATTTATGACCCTTATGAGAACCAACGCCAATTTGGCCATAGGCCCATCTGTGTAATATGATTCTTAATATATAGTATATGACACTCGGATGGGATTCTCGGGACCTCCTATCTGCCGCATTCTGCGGCAGACTGGAGGGGCTTCGCACAGGGGGATTTCATAAAATTTTAAACGAAAAATAGAAAAAGTGAACATTTTTTGAAACTTGGAACAAAATTTGAAGAAAGCGAACGTAATTTTCGATCTGTGAACAATTTTTGAGAAAGGGAACATTTTTTGTAACTCTGAACAAAATTTGGCAATGCGAACATTATCTCGAATTGTGATCATTTTTTGAAAATGCGAACAAGATTTGAAACTCGAACATTTTTTTAAACTTGGAGCAAAATTTGAAGAAAGCGAACATATTTTTAGATCTGTGAACATATTTTGAGAAAGGGAACATTTTTTGTAACTCTGAACAAAATTTGGCAATGCGAACAGTATTTCGAATTGTAAACATTTTTTGAAAATGCGAACAAGATTTGAAACTCGAATGTTTTTTGAAAGTTGGAACAAAATTTAAAGAAAGTGCACATATTTATGGATCTGTGAACATATTACGAGAAAGGGAACATTTTTTGTAACTGTGAACAAAGTTTGGCAATGCGAGCATTATTTCGAATTGTGAACATTTTTTGAAAATGCAAACAAGATCTGAAACCACGAACATTTTTTGAGTTAATTTAAAAAAGATTTCAAATTTGAACAAAATTTTGAAAATCTGAACAAACAAACAAAAAAATCATGAACATTTTTCGAAATTGTGAACAAAATTTTGTAAATCTGAACACTATTTCAGAAATATGAACAATTTTTTACAAAAAGAACATTTTTGAAAATTCTGAACCATATTTGAACTTTTCAAAAAGCTAACAAAGAAAAAGTAAAAAAAATATTCAAAAAGAAAAACAAAGAAAATGAGAAAAAAGAAAGAATAGAATAAGACTGAAGAAAAAACAGTAGAACGAACAAATGGTTTTTTCCTCGCTTTTAGTTTCTTTAAGTTTAGCATGTAGGTTCGATCCCTAGCGCGATCATTTTTTACGGTTCATCTCACGAGGTGAAACCACTCAAATGGGCCGGCCCATGGTGAGCTGAGCCCTGTGCCAAGCGGCGACTACTTGCCGCAGCAAGCAGCGAATAGGGAATTCCGGGATTCTCTCTTATGTTCAGATACAAGGCCATGCTACTAGCCTACTACCTCCCACACAGAATCTGAGGGTTTTATGGATGTTGGTAAGTCCAAAAACCGCATTTTCTCAACTGAGCTTAAGCTTCCCATAAACTTCGTGTATCATAATGTTTCATTGTGTGCACGTGTTTCGGACTGGATTCTCAAGTTATAACACTCTCCATTATAAAAAAATGTTTATAAATTTAGCTTGAGAAACGAAAAAAAAGACTAATCATCTTGAATTGGCTAACGTTGTTTCCATTGCTCTGAGTTGATTTTTTTTTTGCATGGCAATACGTTTCTCATTATATCATAAGGATCATAGTACAAGGCACGTACAAACCGACCTGGCAAAACTGAAAAGACAACAAATCGCTAGCCTTTGCATAAAGGAACAACAGCCAAGAAGTAAAATTACAATCAAGACCGAAGAAACCTCTGAACTTGACACTAACGCCCGTCACCTGCCTCTGGAACCACCATAGCAGCCACCAAAGGAAAAAAATCACGAATCACCTTCACACCCAAGCTCGAAGCGGCTTCATCGCTGATATGCAGCTTTGCGGACCTTCAAGGTGGCTCACCAAAAGTGAAACCATTACCGTTGAACGAATCAGACCGGGGCAACACCCCAGACGCACCATCGAACTCTAGATCTGGCATCTCCACACGACTAAGACGCCGGAGGAGAAAACCACACCTGCCATCCACGAACCACGAACCCAGCACACGATCCACCATCTTCCAGATGCCGCCGATGCAGACCACAATCTGCATCCGCTCCTGGACTACCTCCCAAGCTCCACGCCGGCACTGGAGCAAACGCCGTCGCAACGGCGGAGCCCGAGGACACATGCCCACCACGTGGATGTCGCCGCCGCCACGCCATCCTTGCTTGAACAGACTGATTTCCAAATCCATCTCCAACCATAGGACCGATCGCCTCGTCGGAGTAGGACATGAAGAAACTTTATTGAGCGCCGCCATCACCGCCGCCGAAGCAAAAACGATGAACAACCTAAAAATCTAAACTACTAGAGCAAAAAACCGATCCACATGCATGGATCCCGCGACCCCCCTCGCCACCGACGACCGAGGCCGCCGGCGGAGGGGAGCCGCCGGAGGGCGGCGGCGTGGGAAACTCCTGGCGACGAGGTCGCCTTTTCTTTCTTGGAGCGGAGGAAAGTATAGTGGATTCGACCTTCTCTGAGTTGAATTTGTAACAGGAATTTTGGGACATAGTATATACTAGAGATGTATTCTATACAGATTGATCGAGCCATACAGTACGCGATGAAATGCGTTGTTGATCCCGTATGTGGCGTGGCATGCACCGAAAGCAAGACGTAGCTAGCTAGCTACCTTGTGCATGCACACCACGCACCGTGCTGTACATTCACGCAGCGCGCAATCGAAGCGATGCCAACCGCTTTACGTGCCCTGCTACCAGATTCAGGCGCCGGGTGCGATGGAGATGGCACATGGTATCATTTTGTCCCATGCATTGCTGCGTCGAGCGGCTCGCCGGAGCCTATAAGCAGCTTCCTTCCTCTCCACGCCCGCCGGCCGCCCGTCTCCTGCGCAACCGGCACTGCGCGACCCGCTCTCGCTTCACGGCGACTCTCCTCCCCGACCCCATGGATCGACCTCATCTCGTCTCGTCCCCTATAAATCACCACGCATGTAACACATCAAATATCAATCTCATCAACACACAGGGCTAGCTTAGCTAACTACAGCAGCCACACACAAACAATTCTGGGCTAGCTCTGTGCACTTACGTTCAGAGCCATGGCGAGGGCACTGTCGTCGTTGTCCATGGGTGTGGTCGCCGCGGCGGCCGTGCTGGTGTTGCTGTGCGCCGCCGTGCCGGCCGCCGCCCAGGGGAAGAAGGGGCTGCCCAAGAACTCCCACGTGATCCACCCGAAGCAGTTCGGGAGGAGGGAACAGGTGCTCTCCTGCGACGACACCGCCGACGGCAACAGCCCCTGCGTCGCCACCTGCGACAAGCGCTGCCCTAACGAGTGCGTCGTCCTCTGCCCAGGCTGCAAGACCTACTGCAGTAAGCATCATATTATAGCATATAATGTCCATACTCCTACATACTCTCTCCTTCAAGAAATATAAGAGTGTTTAGATCACTAGTTACAGAGAGTGTACTAGCTTTCCGTATATGAATTGATCGAGCTACTTAAATTAATTAATTAATCTCCTTTACAAGTCTGTGACTTCTACCCCGGCGTGTCATGCGGGGACCCACGCTTCACGGGCGCGGACGGCAACAACTTCTACTTCCACGGCAAGAAGGACCAGGACTTCTGCGTCGTCTCTGACACCGACCTCCACATCAACGCCCACTTCATCGGCAAGCGCAACCCCACCATGAGCCGAGACTTCACCTGGATCCAGGCCCTCGGCATCCGCTTCGCCGACCATCGCCTCTACATGGGCGCCCTGAAGACCGTCAAGTGGGACAGCAACGTCGACCGCCTCGAGCTGGCCTTCAACGACATGCCCATTGAAATTCCTACTGCGATCGACGCCCAGTGGCAGTCCAGCGCTGTGCCCGCGTTGACCATCACAAGGAGCGCCGCGACCAACGGCATCAGGGTCCAGCTCAAGGGAGTGTTCGACATCTTGGCCAACGTGGTGCCCATCACTGAGAAGGACTCCCGCATCCACAACTACGGCGTGACTGAAGACGACAGCCTCGCTCACTTCGACATCGGGTTCAAGTTCCATGGCCTCACCGATGACGTCCACGGTGTGCTCGGCTAGACCTACCGCACCGACTATGTCAACAAGCTTAGCGTGAGTGCCAACATGCCAATTATGGGCGGCACCTCTAGCTATGTCACCTCCGACATCTTCTCCACCGACTGCAAGGTTGCCCGTTTTGGCCGCTCTTCGGGAATCTCCATGGTCACTGGCATGGCCACTTAAGCACCATGCTCGATGGCTAAGCTCTAAGCTAGTGTCTTAACTTGACATCCTAGAGTTTGCCAAGGAATAATTAACACCTATCTGTGGCAGGCTGGTACCACCATGTTACACACGATCATGTCATCTTTAATACAAACACAAGCATATGGTACGATCGATTGATTTTCAAATGAAATAAAGGAGTTTACCCAAGACTATGGTGCCTTTGATATCCTTGTTATGTTTTATTTTTAACTTCCAACCTATTCATCAACTATCATGTGGTACAAAGAACACCAAAAGAAACAAAAATTACATCCAGGTTTGTAGACTATCTAGCTACGGCAACAAGCATTGAAGTAAGGCAAAGGCGCGCCACCGTGAATAATCAACACCTATCTGCGACAGGCTGGTACCACCATGGTACAGACGATCATGTCATCTTAATACCCACATAAGCATGGTTTGTTCAATTGATTATGAAATGGAATAAAAGAGATTACCGAAGACTACGTTTCAGTTGAAATACTTGCTACGTTGAATCTTGTACAATATATAACATGCTCTGAGGCACGGCCCGACACACAGGGAACAAAGAAATGCAAAAGTACCCGTTGAACAATTCACACCGTAGGAGGACAAAAGGTAGCCATGCTGAAAAAAAATGGCAAATTTGTGATCAAATAAGAAGGCACAAATATTTCTTTTGACAGTGATTGCTATAGAGAAAAAAGGTTACATGCTGAAATTGTGAGATCCACATCCCCTCATAATTACTAACACTAGCTGAATGCTCGTGCATTGCCACAACCCGTTGTACGGTTAGATTTACGACATCGTGTAAGAACATGCCATCTTTTGTCACGCATTTCTACTTGATGATTGTGATTGATTAAATTTCACCAATATCATCAGGGTGCAAACATAATCTGTCATCATGATGTGATATTAAGATAAAACTATTTAATAAAAACCTGACAAAAGGAAAGGACGATAACCACAATAAGTTTTTTGGACAATGAATATAATTACATTGGGATAACATTTGTATTTGCCATCTGCCCTTTCAAAAACATGAGATATTCTCGTGTGTGTAGGTGCAGGGAGTGATTTGGTATGTGTATGTTGTTGTATGGAGCTTGTTTTTCTTTGATATTAATTTGGTATGGGCCTGATCTAGTATGGAATGTTCAATTGTTTGGGAAAGCATGGGGTAGGGTACCATTTATTATTTATGTTGATTTGGTAAATGTGTTCAATTGTGTTGGTGAATGCTGGGAGGACGTACCATTTATCGTTATGTTCATTTGATAAGTGCCCTCGGTTGTTTGGAACGCTCAATTAGTTTGATAAGTGTGGATAAAACATACCATTTAGTATTTGTGTACATTTGATAAATGCATTTTTTTTGTATGTGAGGGGCAGGTGACGACGTACAAAATCATGGATGACGCATCTCTAGCTGATCGAAACTGTAAAATAACCGCCGTGTTACAGTTTTGGACGAAAAAAATGTCCATTCTAGATCCCGCAAAACAGCCTCTTCCAGGAAAAATTATGTAGTTCTCCCTAAAAATAGCACACATACCCTACATACCCAGTTTTGGAGGCAATTTTTAATGTGACCGGGAAACGAGAAAACTGGTTGGCGGGAGGAAACTTTTAGCTCCCGCGCCTACAATCCTCGCCACCGCCGTCATGATTCGAGGTCGATTCCGGTCATTCCAAATGCCACTGACCAGAGTAGTGAATAGGGCTGACCTAGTCACCATGCTTCTTGTCGCGCGCCGAATCGTTGGCACCAGGAACGAGGGGCAGGGTCGGGCTCCTCGATACCTCCGACGCTGGAGGAGACATTGTTGGTCCTCTCGCCGGCATAGCCGCTGCTGCTAGGGTTGGGAGTGCCGGCGTTGCCATAGCCGTCCTCTTCCTCCTCGAGCCCCCTGAACTCCTCCCTCCTTTTGGACGCGGTCGTGCTACTCCCGTCTCTGGAGACGGCCATCGCGTCCCCCTCATTCAACTCCTCCTCGGCGATCTCGTGGCCAGCGGCGAAGCTGCGGGCAAGTCGGCAGCATGGAGCAAGAGCGCGGCAAGGGCCTCGTTGGCGATGGCTTTGTCGGCAGTGGACAGATCGGGGGCCAGATCTATGGTCGAGGGAGAGGGAGGGGGCCCAATTGCAATTTTGTTTTTGTTTTGAGGGTGCTTTGTGCTATTATTCAGAGACCCTGTTATAAATTTAACTACTTATGAGTTGGCTCCCCATTTGGCCCGAAACGAATTTTACGAGATCTATTTCAGCCGAAGAACACATCGTACTGTAAAAATGTTTCGCGGTATCCCTAAAATGGTTTTTCAGTATGTGATCTTTTACGGCATCTGCTAGAGATGTTCTAACTTGGTAGGGGACTGGATGACGCATCATTATTCACGTACGAGATCTCATTTAACACTAGAGATGTCGCGTGCAGACGCTGCGTTCGCGCACCAGACGTCAGCGTGCGACTTATGTGGTGGACGCCCTCCTAATACATATTTCCAATGTAGAAGAGGGTGTCACTATACGCTGAAGCAACCCCCATAAGGTACACCTACATGTGCAACAACGGAAATGCCACATCAAGAGATCAAGCCCGTAGATTAGTCGACGTTAGTGTGGGCTCTTCGGCGTACATGTGGCCCCGGAGTCCCCTGCCGTGGCACACCCAAAAAGCTAGCTGCAGGCCGCGCGCGCACGCAGCACGCGTTTGAAGCGATACCCAGCCGCTTTACGTACGTGTGCCTATCAGGTCAGAGTATAGGTCGCTCCGTCCCGACGCAGGCAATCAGGCAGCTGAGCATTTCTCGGAACGTATGCAGGATATCATTTTGTCCCATACAGGTGCTTCGTTTACCGGCCGCCTCCTACGCCTGCGCAGCCGGCCATGGCATGCACGCACGAAGCGCACCCTTCGCGGCCACGTCAACGACTCTTCCCCTCCCTTCATGTACCCTTTGCCCCGCCCCGCTCCCGCCCTATAAATTTCCATGCCACACAACCGTCAGTCTCACCGCACCCAACCCAGACCTAGCTACCACACTCGATCCCCTCCACACAGCTAGCTGAGGCAAGCTAGCAATGGCGAGGGCATTGTCGTCGTCGGTATCCATGGGTGTATTCTTACCGATTGCCATGAACCAATTAACTCCATACTATAAGCCCCGCAGAGGTATCCTTAGTACCGCGATTCGACTAGCGATATGCGATACATACGACAAAAATATGCGTATATTGTTAAATTTGTATTCAAATAAATGTTGTGGCTTTATTTTAAACTTGAACATTACCGATATGCGATACATCCTAATTTGTATTCAAATATACGCATATGACAAAAATATGCGTATATTGTTAAACTTGAACACTACAGATCAGTATATGCCATACATATTCCCACGGGTGGAAAAAAGTGTTGTGGCTTTAGTTTAAACTTGAACTAAAGCCCCGACACTTTTTTTGGATCAGAGGGAGTAATACGTTTTTGGTGACATCTAACTCAAATTGCACCGGTAAGATACGCGTAGAATTAATATAAACCGGAATATATACGCGGTCGAAGCGAGCCTGCCGATGCCGTGGCACGTACAAAAAGCTAGCTGCAGGCCGCGCATGCACGCAGCACGCGCTTGAAGTGATTCCCGGCCGCTTTACGTACGTGTGCCTGTCAGGTCAGGATAGGTCCAACGCAGGCAATCAGGTATGGCATCGCAACTATGGGAATGCGTGCATGTAAGCTCAGCATCTCTCGATCGGCCCGTACGCAGGCAGGATATCATTTTGTCCCATGCAGACCCTTCCTTCACGAGTCAACACGACGCACGCCGGCGGGGCGCCTCCTGCGCCTGCGCAGCCGGCGGTGGCATGCACGCACGACGCTCTCTCGTCCCTTGGCCGCCACGTTCGTCAACGACTCTCCCCTCCCTTCATGCACCTTTGCCCGCCTCGCCCTATAAATTTCCACGCCACACAACCATCCGTCTCACCGCACCCAACCCAGACCTAGCTACCACACTCGATCCTCCTCCATACAGCTAGCTGAGGCAAGCTAGCAATGGCGAGGGCATCGTCGTCGTCGTCATTGTCCATGGGTGTGGTCGCCGCGGTGGCCGTGCTGGTGATCCTGTGCGCCGCCGTGCCGGCCGCCGCTCAGGGGACGAAGGGGCCTCCCGCTCCTAAGCTATCGTCCAACTTCAAGACGATCCACCCGGGGCGGTTCGGGAAGAGGGCCCAGGTGCTCACCTGCGACGACGAAAAGGACAAGAAGAACCCCTGCGTCGCCACCTGCGACAAGCTCCGCTGCCCCAACGAGTGCATCGTCATGTGCCCAGGCTGCAAGACCTACTGCAGTAAGCCTCCCTACTACAACATATACACACACTCCAATATATCCTTGTTAGTAGATCCTAGCTATATGCTCTGCCGATCCTCATCAACTGAGAACGAATGAGATGGCTAAACTAGTTGACATTGTTTTCAAGTGTGCGACTTCTACCCCGGCGTGTCCTGTGGTGACCCGCGCTTCACCGGCGCGGACGGCAACAACTTCTACTTCCACGGCAAGAAGGACCAGAGCTTCTGCGTCGTCTCCGATGCCGACCTCCACATCAACGCCCACTTCATCGGCAAGCGTAACCCCACCATGAGCAGAGACTTCACCTGGATCCAGGCCCTCGGCATCCGTTTCGCCGACCACCGCCTTTACATGGCCGCCAAGAAGACCATCGAGTGGGACAGCGACGTCGACCGCCTTGAACTGGCCTTTGACGGCATGCCCATCGACATCCCCACCGAGATTGATGCAGAGTGGCAGTCCACCGTCGTGCCCACCTTGACTGTCACGAGGACCTCCGCGGCCAACGGCATTAGGGTCCAGCTCCAAGGAGTGTTTGACATCTTGGCCAATGTTGTGCCCATCACCGAGAAGGACTCCCACATCCACAACTACGGCGTCACGGAGGAAGACAGCCTCGCACACTTCGACATTGGGTTCAAGTTCCACGCCCTCACTGACGACGTCCATGGTGTGCTCGGCCAGACATACCGCACGGACTACGTCAACAAGCTCAGCGTGAGCGCCAACATGCCGATCATGGGTGGCGCTGCCAGCTACGTCTCCTCCGACATCTTCTCCACCGACTGCAAGGTTGCCAGGTTCGGCCGTGGCCACAACAAGATCTCCATGGTAACCACCAAGGCCAATTAAACACTGCACATGGACGGCTAGGTCTCACGACATTTGAGACTTGGCCCAGGAATAAGAAAAGCGGATTTATGAGATATTGATGCCACGAAAGACACACATGATCATGTCATTCGGATACGCACACAAACATGATTGTGCAATTGTAACTGCAAATGATGAAATTAAATAAATTTATTACCGAAAGTTTTTTATTAGTTGAATCTTTTTGTTACTCTGTGTAAAATATATAATATGCAGCTCTGACGAATCACTAAAAACATAGTGAAAGGAAAATGTAGGCGTACTTGTTGAGCAACTTGACACCATTTCCTGAAACACACAAAAACAGCAATTAAACAACATTGGTATAGAAAATGTAGACACGTTGAAGAAAAGATAAGCCAATTCATGATAAACAAAATTGTTTTGGCAAAATACGTTATGTGGCCCAAATGTGAAATCCACAACTCGATGTGACTAACACGTGTCACAAGTAGGCAGATGTTTTTTTTTTTGAGCATCAGTACAGACACAAGCGCTCATATACACATGCATACGCTCACCCCTATGAACGCACACACGCACACCCTACCCCTATGAGCACCTACGAGAGACTGAGCCGGGATATCATCTTGAGATTTACGAAGTCACCATACGCGCCTCGTCGTCGACGGGAACGTCTCCGCCCACTGAAAGTGCATCGCCGGAAATCCTGAAATAAATCTAGAAATAATGCGAGCACCAGGATTTGAACCCTGGTGGGTTGGGGATATCACTGTCCACCTAACCATCTCAACTACAGGTTGGTTCGCCACGTAGGCAGATGTTATATATCGTTCAACAGATGGCATGGCCAAACCTCCGTGAACTCAGAGGTGGACAACCTATTTCATCAAGTACAAAAATGCTAAACCTATGGGGATATTTGTATGGCCGAAAACTTACAAACCTGGGCCCGGTAATTACCGACCCATAAGAACCACACGAGCATTGCTAACTTACAACTTTTTTTTTGAAACGGAGGCAAAAGATTTGCCTCATCGATTAATTAAGAAGAAGAGAATTACCCGGTTAATTAACGGAAAACCGGGCAAAAACGGATACAATAGACCACATGCAGACTACTCCCTAAGAAAGAAACTCGATGACCACACGGTCAACCCGACAAACATACATAAGACGAAAGAACCACGATCCATCGCACTTCTATGTCGCAAAGAAACCCTCAACAAAATTGAAGACAACGGACACCACCAAATCCATGGAGACGAGCCAATTAGAGACGGTGGTCGAAGAGGTTGAGTATCCTTCATTAAGCAGCCGTTGCCGCCTTACCAATGGCGTCACTCTTCTTGCCTATGCTGCCGAGAGCCTTCTTCACCTTCTTGATTTTGCCCTTAGAAGCCTCCTCCGCTAGGAGGCAAGCAATCGTCTTGCCAGATCCAGGACTAGCTGCCTCCAAACGGGCGAGCAAGCCACCAAGCTTTTTCACGAAGACCAACTCGTCAATACGTGCCAACATACCATCACGATCAAAGACGGGCGGCCGGATGGACTTTAGCGCCTCAGAATTAGATGCCAAAGCACCTACAGTAGTAGAAAACGGAGCTTTAATACCGGTTCATAAGGGCCTTTAATACCAGTTCTGCAACCGGCACTAAAGAGTGGAGACTAAAGGCCCCCCCCCCTTTAGTACCGGTTCGGCACGAACCTCCACTAAAGGCCCACCACGTGGCGTGAGCTCGCGCTGTGGTATGGGACCTTTAATACCGTTTGGTGTTACCAACCGGTACTAAAGGTATTTTTTTTGAATTTTTTTTTTGAAAATTTTGAATAAAAAATTGTTTTTTTATGTTCAATTTCCTGAATTATTTGATGATTTAGTCTCTAATCGCCCCTCTTAACTACTCAAGTGTGGATCACTCATTCCAAATCGTCTAACTTCCTGACCGGTCATCCATCCTCTCACTCCCCCAGCCTGAGCGCGCTTAACTTCGGAGTTCTATTCCCCCTACTTTCCAAGTCTGCACTTGTTGTTTTCCTGACAAATGAAAGCTGTAAATCCTATTAACCCGCAGCAGTTTAGCTTGAGCATTAGGTCACACATTTCACCATTTGAGTTTGAAACTATTATTCTAAAAAACAGTAATTATTTAGTAACACTAATATTTCTTAAATAAGTTTGACCATAGTTTGATCAAAATTCAAAAAATTGAAATAATTATTTAGTAACACTAATATTCTTGAATAAGTATGTAGTAACATTAATGCTTCTTGAATAAGTAGTTTGACCATAGTTTGACCAAATTTAACCAAAATTAAAAAAAACTTAAATTTGAGCATATCTTTTTCTCCTTTTGGAATTTGAGGATTCTAAAAAATTGCAAACAGGCCATAGGCTGTCAAAATCGGATGTGGATTTTCGTGCTGAATTTTTTGATATATTATACTTTTTTTCTGACATCGTATGCAAAAGTTATAGCCGTTTTACATTTTCCCTACACTTTTTGCAAAACATGTCCAAATTTAAGTTTTTTAATTTTCCTAACTAGTGGATGTAGTAATATAACTACATCTCGAAGAATTTTATTTTTTGAATTTTTTATCATTTTCTTTTGTATTTTTCAAAACAGAAATGGCGATATACAAGGGGGGTAGAGATTGAAAATTGCCCTTTAGTACCGGTTTGTGCCACGAACCGGTACTATAGGTCAAACCCCTTTAGTACCGGTTCGTGGCACGAACCAGTACTAAAGGTGATCGCGGGGCCCCAGCCTGACGCAAGCCTGCCACCACCCCTTTAGTACCGGTTCGTGGCACGAACCAGTACTAAAGGTTCAAAACGAACCGGCATTAATGCATAGCCGTTCGAACCGGCACTAATGGTACCATTAGTACCGGGCCAAAATCGAACCGGCACTAGTGTGTCTCACATTAGGTCCTTTTTCTACTAGTGCTACCTCATCAACCCCGGCACCCACAGATGCCACCTGGCCAACAGCCACAGGTGACAGAGCAATAGCAACATCCAAACCTCCATGGTCCACAAAGGCGAGCGACTGATTGGGCTCTAGCAACGGCGGTGAGGTTGCGTTTGGCATCGTCAAGGCCCCTCCAAGCGACTTCATCTCCATAGGAAGCACCATCGAAATAGGCAAAGTGGTTTCCCCACAAAACTTCTGTAGCTCAGGCATAATCTGCAGCACCGGAGCCACGACCTCGACAACGCCTTCACTTCCAGCTGTAATCGGCACGACAGGCAGCGGCGACGGGTAGGATGCACCGCGAGGGGAGAGATCTCCATACATGTCAGCTTCCACATCGGTAGAACCAACATGGATCTCGGGCAGCAGGGGTATAACGGGCACAGCCTGGAGCTTGGCAAGAGCGGCCTCTGCACTTGCCAAAACACTCTCAACTCTCGTCAAGTAGTCTTGCAGCTCGGTGCAGAGTAGCTCAGCCTGCTCCATCAGGACCAACTGTTGCGGTACACCTGCTGGGGTAGCATCATTGGCAGGAGCAGACATTGGTGGAGGCAGTGGAGCAGCATGACTTAGCGGCGTAGTCTGGTCTCTGGTGTGTTTTGCACGGCAATGGCGAGCAATGTGGCCAAAGCGAAGGCAGTGTCTGCATCGAATTGGGTCCCTGCAAGAGTGGGCATGATGACCTCGGAGAGGCACCGAAACATCGGTCCCTCAGCCACACGGAGGAGTTCGTCGCGCATTAGGCGAGGCGCTGGAAGTCTGTTGAAGATGGCGAATGACGGCGCCCCTTGACGAGGTGCCAGTCCCCAAATGAATCTCCATGAGGTGCCGGCGCACAACACATCGGAGCAGCTTGAGACTTCTCTGTGCGGAAGCATCCAAGCCAATCTCCCCAACCTGAACGCACGGGAGAAGCGACTGGGATGGTGCAAGACATGCTTGCAGAATCGCCTGATGCCAGCGGCGACGACAATGACGTCCGGGGAGCAGTGTTCTCAATCGGCGCAGCCGTCGGCGGGGGATCTGCCTGATCTGGCCGCGGCTGCGCTCGCCTCCCACTTACAACATTTTCAATATAGAGGATGTGAGACATTTGCTTTTTTTTTAACACGGTCAGAGACGCTTACATACACGCACATACACTCGCCCCTATGAACACACACACCGTACCCCAATGAGCACATCTAAAACAACTATGGTGGTGGCGCATCTGCTCGTTCTTTTTTGTGACAATCGAATCTAGACCATACATAGGGCTGTTCCACATAGTGTGGGTCTTTTTGGCACACAAGAGGCACAAGGAGTCTACATGCCTATCTAGGTCCGCTCAATTGATATCAAATATATCTCCAAAGGATATGTATCAGAGTAAATTGCAAAAACCACCACAACGATTGAGCAGAAGCCATCAAACACACACCAAAATGCTTGATTTTTCAGTTGGTTTTTCCTGAAGCATTGATAACTTCGACCAAATTGTGGTGGTTTTTTGCAATTTACTCTATATATATCATCATTCCTATTTGTAGGAATTATGTTGTAATTTCTTGGATCTTGGGTCCAAGGTATTGTACATGTAATGGTTACTAGTATGAAAAAGGTTACATATGTTTCTAACAATGCATCCATGCATATCTAGCTAAGGGGATTTGGTTCGTTACTAGAAAGTTAAATTCAAGTATATTTTTGCAGTTTGGAATGTATCTTTTGCAAATGAAAAATAGTTATATAGTTTATTTGTAGATCCTCTATTGTATATATAATTAAGAACAAGTGCTAACTATTACTATCTATGTCCCTAAATTTAAGAAGTTTTTGCAGTTCAATTACTTCTTATATTTAGGAACACAGGGAGTACTAAATTATACAGCGCTGGAGACAATATTAAAACATCTTATACACAATGATTTACCAATTATATGTACATATGCAAATGTGCAATAACTAATTTAGAAGTCTCAACACATTTAGGGAGTGGCTTGTTTAAGCTAGGGAGAGACGGCTTATTTTTTTAGCCGCCCAAAAGAAAGGACTCTTAGCCTCCATTTTAGTCTTCATCTATTGGAAACGGGCGAAGACTGTCTCTATAAACGCAAAGAACGGCCACAATAGGTGCTGCGCAAATCACGAAGAAGCAGAACTTCATCGGCCCATCAAATAATATCTCTTCGGACCTACACAGAGAGAGGGAGGGGGGAATTATAATTATGACAAAGTCAAATGAGATTGTTAGTATGTAAGTTTGGAAAAACTTCTATAGTATGCGATCGGAGGGAGTAAGTTTCAAGTGCAGCACATTATGGACCTGGGTTGTTGTTTCTTTGGTTGGAGCAGCGGGAGCAGGACGGCCAGGTCCTCCCTATTTTCACCCTGAAATGCACTCGAATTGGTGCAGGAATCCATCTTGAGTAATGCATATAGCAGATCTTTTTTCTTCTTCTCCACTTCCTCTCGGAGACCCTTGGGTCCTAGATTATTAAGATGGGATCTGGCATCCGCTGCAGGCCTTGTGAAAGAGTGTAAACAATTCTGGACACACAAACGGATTTGTTTTTTAGCAAGGGAGCTATTTGGAAGGAGCAATTCTCTTGATAAGAAATAATAAAAATGAGCTTAATGAATGAAATGAAAGGGCCAATTGTTGGCTCCTAACCCTCTAAAAAGTACATTTGCCTTCAGATACAGAAAAGGAAATATCCATTGTGAAATCTGGATTGGTTCCCGCCCCAGCGGAAGTTCGACGTGAAGCAACAGCTACTAGGATTATCAAGGCCTAGTAGATGACCCGGTCTAACTCCAGTTTAGAGGTCAGCAGAAGTGAATGGTTACCACAGGCAACACCATGGTATCAAGCAAAAAAGAAAACTTATCTTCACCGTAAGCTCTCCCAACCAAATCTAGCTCCCTGATTTCCCAATACCAACTGCAATCCCGGACCAGGGCAGACCTAACCATCATTCCCGGCCTGCTCACCAGTGAGCTACTAGTACAACGTCCGAAGTAAAGGGCCTACCATCTAATCAGAGTATATGTTATTTCAGCACCTTATTGAGCCTTGGCTCTTAAAGGTTGTATGTGGTCATATCCACTGTCCACAAAACAGAGATGGATTTGGAGATCACAGAGAGGCTACTCCTTGCAAACAAAACTCATGACAAAGGAGCATTGTGATCATCATTGGGAAGTCGGCAACCAGGTTTATCGCCTGCAGCACCCTTGGAGCACTTGGATCCATCATCCATGAACGTGGAACTTATCAAACGCTTCTATGGAACTCCACCGCAAAAGGTCTCGTGCTGCTGATTACCCACTCTGAAAAGGGAGACAAAGACAACTACCACATGACATGTACCTGGGAGGTGCTAGTCATTTGCAAAGAACTAACAACAAGTGTGAAGACAGGGCCTTCGTGAAGGGATACCTTATATCAAAGGAAACCACCTAAAGTTAAGGCCCCTAAAGTTAATTCCTATTACAACAAAAGTAAGAAGAGAAACAACAGCTAGCTAGCAGGATCCACGAGGCATGGTAGAAGAGGATAGGCCTAAGAAGACGCCACCTGCCTAAGTGGCCTTTCCTGCAACAAGCTTTGCGTATGAAAGGGTTCGACGAGGGCTGGAGGAGCCAGATTGAATCGTTCACGCAGAAGGGTAGTGTTGGTATTAAAGTGAATGACGACATTGGTCATTACTTCCAGACACACAAGGGCTTGCGGCAAGGAGATCCGATGTCCCCTATTCTGTTCAACATAGTTGTGGACATGTTGGCAGTTCTGTTAGGGAGAGCCAAGGAGGCAGGCCAAGTAGGAGGCTTGGTGCCTCATTTAGTGGATGGAGGTATTTCCATCCTGCAGTACGCTGATGACACTATCATCTTCATGGAGCATGACTTGGTAAAAGCGAGAAATATGAAACTGTTGCTTTGTTTGTTTGAGCAATTGAGTGGGCTCAAAATTAACTTCTAAAAAGCGAGTTGTTCTGCTTTGGTAGAGCCAAAGAGGAACAAGAAGCCTATAAACAATTGTTTGGGTGTGGTTTGGGGGAGCTGCCATTCACATACCTAGGAATTCCTATACATCACCGTAGGCTTACGAACAATGAATGGAAGTGTATTGAAGATCGATTTGAGAAAAAGCTAAGCTGTTGGAAGGGTAAGCTCATGTCATATGGAGGCCGGTTAATTCTTATTAATTGGTGCTTGTGAGCATGCCCATGTTCCTTTGTCTTTCTTTGAAGTACGGTTGGTGTAAGGAAAAGACTAGACTTCTATCGATCGCGGTTCTTTTGGCGGGGAGATGAGCTAAAAGAAAGTACCGTTAGCGAAGTGGGATATCATTTGTAGGCCAAAAGACCAAGGGGGTATGGGGATTGAAAATCTCGAGGTCAAGAACCGATGCCTTCTTAGCAAATGGTTGTGGAAGTTATCTTCAGGAACTGAAGCCACTTGGGCTCAAATCCTTCGTAATAAGTATCTTCAAACCAAAACTTTGTCTCAGGTCACGGTTAGACCGACTGATTCACCCTTTTGGAAAGGGCTAATGAAAGTTAAGCTTTCATTCTTTCAGAGGGCAAAGCATGTTGTTGGTAACGGTGCCAGCACAAGATTCTGGGAGGATATTTGGCTCGGTGATACGCCCCTTGCAATCCAGTATCCGGCGTTGTATCGTGTTGTACAAAGGCGCGATGCTCTGGTTGCAACAGTCTTTCGTTCCATTCCACTTAATATTCAATTTAGAAGATCGTTAGTGGGCAATCGTTGGGAACAGTGGCTGCATCTAGTTAGGAGACTGATGCAGGTCCAGCTTTCACAACAACCTGATAAACTGCGCTGGAATCTCACTAGGTTGGGGGAATTCACAGTTAAATCAATGTATGTTGCTGTTATTAATTCCAGCTCGATTCCTACCTCCAGGCATGTGTGGGATGTCAAAGTTCCTTTAAAGATTAAGGTGTTTATGTGGTTTCTACATAAACAAGTTATCTTAACAAAGGATAATTTAACAAAGCGCAATTGGACAGGTCCTACTAGGTGTAGTTTCTGTGATCAGGGTGAAACCATTAAGCATTTATTCTTTGATTGCCCACTAGCTAGAATTCTTTGGACAACTGTTCATGTTGCTTTCAATATTACTCCACCAAATTCGGTGAACATGATGTTTGGAGCTTGGCTTAACAGGGTAGAGCCCGGGTTAGCTAAACATATTCGCGTGGGGGTGTGCGCCTTAGTGTGGGCGCTTTGGAATTGCAGAAATGATCTTGTTTTTAACAGAACAACAAACATTCATGTTTTTCAGGTTATCTTCAGAGCCACGGCACTTATCCGTTCCTGGTCGCTACTCACTCCGACGGAGGCCAGGGAGCGTTTGGTTACTGGTGCTATCCGATGGGAGACGGTAGCTCGGGATATCTTCAGCCGGTTTGGATGGCGGTCATGTAATAGGATAGGCAATTAGTTTACCTGTCTTTTGTTGAGCCAACCGGCTGTGGTTTATCCTTTGTTGGGCTAGCTTATGTATCTAGCCTTTGGGTTCTGTGTGAGCCTTTTCGTCTTCTTTTTATTTTGCTACTACTGAGACTTCGAGACTTTGTGGATGTTTTATTATTAATAAGATGGCCGTATGCATCATGCTGATGCAGAGGCCGGGGATACCCCTTTTCGAAAAAAAAAAACCTGCCACCACCACCAACGTCAACAACACGAGAATGTCTCTCACATCGAAATTTTATTTTCCAAGAGATTGACGCTTCAATCGAAATCATGGCAAAACTTGCGCGGACCTGAACTAGAAGACGGGAAGGGTTGTGATGGCATATACCTTACTTAAGGGTTTGCTTGTGTCGGGACCGCCGGAGGCGGAGCTAAACAGGCGAGGTTTGACGACCGGCGGTCGTCCAAATAATCGGCCATGTGGAAGCCTACGGACGAGCAGCTCGTGCTCCACCTCCACAAGAGGACAGATGGCCGGCGATCGCTGTTGTGCGCGGCCGCCGATCTTCCACGCTAGAGATCTAATCGCTGCCATCCTCGATAGGCGTCGCTGCCCTTGTTCCCGTTATGCCTCCAACAGGACCGCTAGGGTTCGAGCCTTTGGGGATACATAAATAAATAATTTAGCCTTTTAACACATTTTTCGTGAGAGATTTTTTTTTTGAGACAAATTTTTCGTGACAGATACTCCAGGCCGAGCCATATGGGCCTGCACGGCCTGGCACACCAATATAAAGGTGTGTGCGTGCCGGCCCGAAAGCCTCGGCTAGGATTGGCATGGGCAGCACTATATCTCCCTTATAGCGAGACCTAGCGTGCTCTCTCGTCAGGCCAATCCCTAAATGGGCTGGCCAAGGCGAGCGGAGGTAACAACGTCTTTTTTCTTAACTTTTTTTTATTTTTTTATTTTTTCTTTTTGTTCATATTTTCAAATATTTTTAAATAAATATATTACAAAAAACATTACACAAAACATTCGAAAAAAATTAAGAAATCATTTGAGAAATGTTAAATGCATGTAAAAAATGGTTATCATCTATACGCATTGTTTAATTAAAAATAATATAAAATATTAGTGAAAATAGTCGTTCATGTATTTGAAAAATGTTAATCAAGCAAATGTGTTAAAAAATGCAAACCATGTATTAAAAGATGTTATTATTTTATTTGGAAAATGTGAGAAGCATCATCTGTGCCGGTCAGCACGCCCACCACTGATAAAATGTAAGCAATAACGGGAGATCAATGGCAGGCGCCCCCGAGGGCTGCGACCACCATTGATGGCATTTTAGCACCCGCCACTGCTGGTCATTCGCGTGGTAGTGACTTGGTATCACATACTCCCTCCATTCCCTTATACAAGGCCACTATGAAAAATACATTTTGCATCTATACAAGGCCACTAACAGTAATCGAGGTAAGAATTAATGATGTTTTCTCGTAATAGCAACTTGTCTAACACTTGCATGCATGTAGTCATAATTACACTGTGCTACTTTCTTCTCATTCCTTCCTTGCATGCATGCGAGCATATTAATGATCCCGGTTAACAAGAAGAAAAGTTAGATTACAAAGCAATCATTAAATTTTACCTTGGTACCTGTAATATGAGTTTGTGGTCTTGTATAAGGGAATGGAGGGAGTATGTACATAATGCACCCACTAGGCCTGTGTATAAACAATTCGCATTTGGCAATTCTTGAACACAAATGCGGAGAGAGAGAGAGAGAGAGAGAGAGAGAGAGAGAGAGAGAGAGAGAGAGAGAGAGAGAGAGAGAGAGAGAGAGAGAGAGAGATGTTCAAATTTATTGTGGAGTTGAAATCTTTCTTCCATGATGTGGTAAATATATTATGGTTCTACAACATATCACTTCTAGGGGATTACTTTTGGCCCAAGTCTGTTCATCGATCTTGCCTTCACATATATTTGGATGAGTGACCTGTGCACCTGTAGAAACCTTCAATGGTAAAGAAATTCCTACGGGTGAAGGAATGATAGTCTCGCTGCTCTAGTCCAGTTGCAGTCTCTTTACTAAAGCCTTGGAAGTATTTATTCTTGCCAAGATTAATACCATGAAGAAGATATCTCCACATGGGAATATATAATATATATCATTCTTATTTGCGGGAATTACATTTTAATTTCTTGGATCTTGGGTCCAAAGCATCGTATTAGTAAGAATAAAGTTACAGATATTTCTAAAAAGTGTACCAATCCCTGTCTAGTGTGCTTTGGTTTATCACTAGAAAAGGTAAATTCAAATATTATTTTTATAGTTCCGTAATGCATCTTCTGGTAATGCAAAATAGTTGTGTAGTTTCATTTTTAGAACCGTTGCGGTATATTGATAAGAAGTGCTAACTATTACTAAATTATACAGCACTGCAGACAGTATGACAATATCTTATACATAACGATTTCCCAGTTTTATGAACATATGCAAATGTAATAGGGTATAGCCGGGAACGGGGAAGTGGAGTAACTTCCCATCCCATCCCCATATCTGGATCAAATCTTCTCATACCGATCCGAATATATATATATATATATATATATATATATATATATATATATATATATATATATATATATATATATATATATATATATATATAGAGAGAGAGAGAGAGAGAGAGAGAGTAGTTGCATTTTTTCAAATAAATTTGTGCTTGTTTATATACTACTCCCTCCGTTCCAAAATACTTTTCGTGGTTTTACTGTAACCACAATAAGTGTTTTATAACGGAGGCAGTAACAACTAATAAGATCGATTTCCCAGCTTGCCATCACGTGATCGACTTGAGACATGGAATGGAACGAGAGTTGACAAAGAGGAGGGGTGCCATATGCAGGCCTGAGATTGATACGGTCAATTGATTGGGATGATGGGAAGGCCTTTTCCCTACCTACGCAACCCCACTATGTGCATGCAAAAGTCGTATTACTAGTTGAGAGGTCGATTGATTTCTTCACGCATGCATGCGACCCGTGCGCGCCCAAGAGATGCTATTCCTAGCTACTTGCTATAAATTGGCACCAATCGACTCGACATATATCAGACCAACCACCACACACGACTAGCTAGCTAAATGCTTGCCGTTCTGGTGGCTGCGTACGCCGTTGCCGGCACCGCCGCTCAGGCCCAAAAGGGGCAGCCGCACCAGGCGCCGCTGACTTCCGACTACCACGTCGTCAAACAGGCCGGAAATTCCAACCAGAGAGTGTTGGCGATGAGCAAGAGGTGCCCCCCTCAGTGCAAGGTGGGCAAGTGCAACAAGAGTTGCCCCGCCGACATGTGTACGCTGTTCTGCCCCAGCTGCAAGACAGTGTGCTGTAAGTGATGAAATTATCTGTAATACACGATCGCATGCACATCAATACACTCTCCATTCCAAAATGTAGGTCCTATTTGTTTTGTCTCAAGTCAAACATTCTAAGGTTAGGCCGAGTTTGTCGAAAAAAAATCATTATCTGTAATCTTATATCTTCTTATATTTACTAATCGGAAGCACCAACAGAGGCTCCACGTTAATTTTCAGAAAATACACTTATTGTCCATCAGATCTCCGTATTAACTATCGACAGTCGTTAGATGAACTATCACAGAGTCCTCTCCTTTTGTCCCACCATACACCTCTTTTACAAAAAAAAAAAAAAACATGGGCCGCCGCAAGAAACAGTCATGCCTCCTCCCCATCGTCCTCATCCCCACGCCTCCCCAACCTTCCACGACCAGCCTCTCCCCAATTCCATTCTCTCCAACCAGGCTGCAATCCATGTTTTTTGCGTGTAAGATTGGATCTGGAGCCGTCATCCTCTTGATCTTCTCCTGTTGATGATAATAGTTGCTACCTCCCTTTGGCCAGGATCCTCTCCATCGTCCTCTTCATATTTCCCCAGGAATTCCAAAACATCCACGCTACAAATTAGCCTCCCCAAGGTTCCCTTCTCCCAACCGTTCTGCCTCAACTACGCTGCAATCCAAGTTTTTTTTGCGGGTAAGATTGAATCAGAAACCATCACCCTCTTGATCTTCTCCTGTTGATGGTAGTCCTTGCTACCACTGTGCCTAGGATCTCCTTTGAGACAAATCTGATGCTTTGTTGTGGAAAGGGCATGGGAAGCAGTTTCATTCGTCCAGGAATGTATGGGCACGATCCAGCCACTCGGGACAAACACCAAGAATTGGTACGTGTAATTCCCGACATCTCTTTAACATCACGGAGTGACATAGAGCTGCAGACATGTCCTTGGAGGACAGGTTGACTTGCACCTGCAGTTTGCAGTCTCCTAAACAAATGAGCAGCACCATTCAGTTGTGAGCTTGCAGCAGGTTGGCGGGTGAATGGTCATAGCAGGAATACAACGGGCATGTCGACTTCTGTGAGTATTCCATTCAAGCAGACAACTACCTTTGCAAGAGGTGTGCTGTTTTCTTCGAGAAATTTCGAGAAAATCATCGATTTATTTAGCATTAGATAAAACAGTTTGTCGAGCTGAGCATTTTATTTATTCTTACATCATCGGATCATAGTGTGAGAGATGAAAGAACACACCTCCACAAGTAACATATTATAACTACTGAGATTAGTTGTAATGATAATTGAGTGCAATTTTCTGATTCAGTGATCTGCAGGGTTAAAGAACTTATATTATGTAGCAATTGGCAATGGAAGTATTGACTTAATAAATTGGCTCTAACTATAAATTCGTTGATGCCTTTTCTTAGTAATACTAGCAATATGCTGGGAGCAATATGTAGCAAACAGTTCAAACTTAGGAACTTCTTTAGATTTCTGGAATAATCCACCTTCCGCAAAAAAGGAATAATCCATATAAATATGTTTCTTTATATATACGGAGAACTTCTTAGTAGTTTGTATGTCCTCATATTAGGATACTAAATTATGATGCTCTTTCTAATAATCAGGCAGACTGTACCATTTCTGGTAGTGTATAGAGAAATTGTCCTTAAAAAGTTGAAATCATGTGAGAGATGCACATAAATCAAATCACGCAGAGAGGACACTAGCAGTGGAATGGCCATCACATCTTAGAGTAGGTTTGTGAAAAAGTAATCTCGGCAGACCGGCCAATTAACTAATAGTTATTGGGAATACATGAGGTCAGACCGATATTATATTTTGAGCAAACGTAGCAGCCTGATTAAGTGTTCCAACACGGGTGAAAACATTGAGCTGCCCATCACAAAAAAGTAATATGGTTTTGATCCTTATCACTAAAATTCATCCCTATATTTAACTCATTGGAACTGTCCTTAGTTTTTTTTTTCCCGGAACCGTCCTTCATTTTCTTTGAATTTTCCAGGAACTGTCCTTCATTGTCCACGATGCTCTCTGATATTTGCATTTTCTCTTCAAAGATCAACATTTTAATGTGGTGTTTATATAGCTTTCTTCTAATAGGTTCCAAACAAGTTTGTGGGCTGGAGTTATAACGGTCATGTTTGTGACTTCCAGTTCTAATGAACATCATTTATCAGTACGTGGTGAATGATATTATTTTGGGTGAACCGGAATGTATTAGATTGTGAGAAGTCAAACTTCGACTACCATTGTGTACAAAACCATTTTGATCAGGAAAGGAAAAATGAAAACTAATTGTGACATATGAATACGTAGCTTGGTACTAACATATATATACAAAATATAACTATAAACATACATTGCGCAGATGCCAACTTCAACTAATTATTTAGCTAAGTTAATACGACGTGCGGTTTGGTCTCTGCACAAGTAAAACATTTATGAACATACTTCTTTTGTGTCAGAAGCCTAATTATTACATTTAGCAAAGATCAAATATCTCACTGATTTCTGGGTATCTTATTTGCATTTTAATTATTAGGATTTAAAATCCAAATTTTATTATCTACATACTCCACATATATAGTCTACCAAATGTACTACCAAAAGAATGTAGACAAGCAGTGTATTTTGCTTTTTAAGTAAGGGCAACACATTATTTCAAGGATTGTACTCCGCTAGCCCGTGCAGGTGCACAGGTTGACGACTAGTAGTAATTAAATACATTTCATGATCTATTTATTACTGGCAGGAAAGGCCCCTCCTGTGCTATTTTTTAATTTTTATTAATAAATGAGTGGATATGTACATATGAGGAGGCAAAAAACGAGAAAATGAAAAAATAATTACTGTTTACAAGCTATCAAGCCAAGATTGCATCATGCATGCGCTCATTCAAAGAATCATTTTCTCTTGTTATGCATAAAACCAAACCTAGGCTCAGAGTGAGAATTTGTTTTTGCAGGAGGCATTGGCATTTGTTTTATAGATATTGATTTTTATTCTTCTGTAAACTTGTTCAAACTTAGGAATAAACATAATATGACTTATATTTTGGGATGGACGGAGCTCCTTGCTGCTCACTATATATGATTTGACAGGTAAATATGATGCCCTTCTTGATTAATTCTATCTTGACGAGATTAATTTGCTTTTCCGATCGGTGTGGCGACAAGTGTGTGACTTTTACCCTGGCATGGTGTGCGGTGATCCACGTTTCACCGGGGGTGACGGCAACAACTTCTACTTCCACGGAAAGAAGGACCAGAACTTCTGCATCATATCTGACAGTAACCTGCACATCAATGCTCAATTCATTGGCAAGCGCAACCCGACCATGAGCCGTGATTTCACCTGGATCCAAGCTCTCGGCATCAGCTTCGGCAACCACCGCCTCTATATAGGTTCCCGAAAGACTCTCAAATGGGACAGCGAGGTTGATCGTCTTGAGCTCGCCTTCGACAACATGCCCATTGACATCCCTGCCGAGATCGGCAGGCAATGGCAGGCTGATGTTGTATCAGATATAACCGTCATGAGGTCTGCCATGACCAATGGCGTGAGAGTGCAGCTCAAGGGTGTATTTAACATCATGGCCAACGTGGTGCCTATCACAAAGGAAGACTCCCGCATCCACAACTATGGAGTGACTGACGATGACAGCCTTGTACATCTTGACATCAGTTTCAAGTTTCATGACCTCACGGACGACGTCCATGGCGTGCTTGGCCAGACCTATCGCACCGACTATGTCAATAGGTTCAATGTAAGCGCCAGCATGCCTGTCATGGGTGGCACCGCCAACTACTTGTCTTCTGACATCTTCTCCGCAGACTGCAAAGTTGCTCGGTTCGGCCACCACGCAGGAATCTCCATGGTTACTGCCACGGTCAATTAAACAGCGTGCTTACATGACTAGCTAAGGCTCTCATTGTCTCAACTTCCCAACATGGAGCTAGGCCAAGAATAATTAAGTTGATATGGTGCATATGTAAGGAAAGGGCAGTGGCATGCATGATACGTACCATCATGTCATTTACTTAAAATAAGCACACAAACATATTTTGTGAAATTGCGATTGGAATAAGAAGAAAGCCGGAGAACATGTTGTTTTTGAAGTCCTTGCCATCTTGAATATGTTGTTTTCTCGTTTATCTATCTATAAGGTATAATATACAACTCTCATGCATGTTCCAAACAAAGTGAAGAAAATAGAGCGCCCGAATTCATAGGGAACTTTTATAAGCTAAAAAAACCCTGTGGGCCCACATGCCGGGGCATGAAAACGCCACACCCGGCGGTGCTTGGCAAAATTGGTGAATGTGGCCCCGACGAAACAGAAAATGAAGATGCAGGGAAGGAAGGGGAGGGCTCTGACAGGTACAAGATGAAGCGTGGAAAGAAACTGGTGATGGCCAGAGGGACACCGGAGAAGCAGGTGTTGCGGCAGCAATCAGGCATGGCGCTCCTTTTCAACTGGTGGATGCTGAAGATGGCGCCCACCAGGAACTAGGACGCTCATCGGCTTGAACTGTCGGCGCATAGGGAAGCCTCTCACAGTTCGAGAACTTGTTTGCCTAGTGTCGGAGTTGAATCCGACAAATCCATCGGTAGGATATCCTTAGCTAGGCGACTTGGCATCCTCGTAACAGGGACAAGGATTCTAGTTCGGGCTCTCACAGAGGAGATAATACCCTACCCCCTGCTCTTTGTTTATTGCGTTGGGGGTGTGTACAGAGTACAAAATACCGAGAGATTCTAACGTTGTCTCTAAGATGTGTTCTATGACGAGCCTGGTCCTGGCTTATATAAGATACCGGGGGCCTAGGATTACAAGATCTCTAATCGACTACGTCGATGGAGAGGAGTCCTCCAAGGATCCGGAGTACTTGACTTGAATGGCAAGGCTTCCAGAGTATTCTTTGTAGAGTGCAATAGGTTGCCATTATGGCTCAGGCAGAACCGAACTAGGGGTCCTCAGCCCAGCCCAGTAGGTCGGGAATCGACATGGCGAGAGACCCCTGGGTCGGGACACCATCATGAGGGCTTGAACCAGTATTCAAGCTTGACGACAGGTCGGTCATTTCGTTATGTGTGTCATCATCGGTCACACATCGTGAAACAGGTTCAACGAAGCTTCCCCAAACAATGTCTTCATGCAGCTGACCTCGAGTTGTCGGGTTGCCTCTCAAGTGGTACGATCACCTCAGTATTGAATTGTCCATGAAGAATGCCGGCATTCGTGAAATAGTTTTTACGCCAGGACGGCTCCCATGAGCATGTTTCATGCGGAATTTTTTTGACTAGTGCAATTTATTTTTTGTCGAGTTAAGTAGGCAGTGGCCCCAAGGGCGTGGATTGGAACGAGAACCCGTTCTGCACCATAGGTTCTTAAATTTAGTTCCACACTTATGAGTGTCCTTCCCTTCGAGCTGCAGTTCGGTTTGGCACAAACTGGGCCGCTCATTGTGGAATTTAGGACTTAAGGATGGCAGACTCAGGTCGGGTAGAATAGCAGACCTAAGGACCAATCTCCTCAGGTCATAGCTTATTACTTCAAAATCGTTGATCCAATAGCACCTAAGACTTAGGCCGCTTTGAAAAGCCGACCTCAGGATCGAAATCTTCCTCGTATGAAGTAGCCCCCGAGACTTAGTTCGGGCAGACTGGAAAACCTGAGGATCGAATCTCATTGTACCGTTCATTGCACTTTGATTTTTTGACGGAAACGCCAATGTTAGGCAACATGGCAACCTTAGGATCTAATCCCCTTGGGAACTACCTTAGGCCTTGTACAACGGGAGGTGCTTAGAGAGATGATTAGAAAAATAAATCGGTTTTTCTAAAGCACTGGTGCCTATTTCTACAAGAGAGACGCTTAGTTAAGCGTCTATGATGTACAAATAAGCATCGGTGCTTAAAAAAAGCCTAGTTTATTTCTCTAAGCATCTTCCCTAAGCACCTCCCATTGTACAAGGCCTTAGTTGAGTAGCAACGCTTGCGCACAAGTAGCCCCAGGATTAGTTCTAGGGGGTCTGTCAACTAATCTGCCAGAAGATGTAGTAGCCCGCGAGGCTTAGGTTAGGCAACATGGCCCACCTAAGGATCAAATCTTGTTAGGAATTGGCTTACTGCCTTTGATTTAAACACGGATCCGGCATGGAAGGCCGGAATGAGGACCATAATCTCCTCCTGGAGCACATATCCATGATACTTTGTCTTTAGAAAAATCGTTGATGCATCATACCTCGACCAAGAAGATGCCCTACCTCTTGGATCAAAATCATATAACAGGTTAGAAGTGTCATGAGCTCGGAAATACCGAATAGCTTCTAAAAACATTACACTTGAATTAAGTCAAGTCTTATGGGCGCCAACCGAGTTGGTCCTAAAAATAAGTTATGCTTCCGTCGTGCATTAAAAAGACCACATTACTTTTTTTTTGTATTGTGATGGCTCGCTTTCAGTTTCAACCTCTTGAGGCAACCGACCACGGAAACTGGAGGTGCAAACATAGGAGTGCCCCCATGCCAATCTTAGCAGAAACTTAAGTGGAAAGAAGTGAAGTGAGTCCCGCTTTGGTACAACCCCCTGCAATACGTATAAAGGGGTAATATGGACCTTTCACAATTTGTATCTACTTTTCTAGTCACGTATACACCGGGCAGCTGACTTGGGCCGACCCATTTGTGGTGGCATGCGATGAAAAATAGCAGAAAATGATCGAGCTGGGAATCGAACCCAAGACCACTTAAAAAATTAACTGCGTCCATAACCACTGCGACAGCATCCTGGTGAACGATCCAAAGCTAGACACCTTAAGTATTGCACGGGCTGGGAATTCTATTAAAGATTTTAGCAACACTTTGTGAACTAGTCTTTTTTCCGTGATATCTTTTTATTTGTTTATTTTCCTTCTCATGTTACGTTTCTTCTTTCTTTTTTCAAAAAATGGTCGCGCTTTCAAAATGTTGTTCGAAAGATGAAAAGGTTCGTTATTTCCAAATGTTGTTCATAAATTAAAAATTATTTTCATTTTCGGAAATTGTAAGGTAATTTCAAAAAATGTTTGTGTCTTTAAGAAATTGTTCAGAATGTTAAAATGTGAATAATTTTTCAAAAACCCCAAACAAAATTGTGAAAACAAACATTTTCTGAGAGCACGGAAAAAAATAATTTTTTTCAGAAATGACACTAAATGAATGATACCAATAAAGTGTCCTAAATTTACCCGAATATTTTTTCAATTTGTGAACAACTATTTTGAAAATGAGAACATTTATAAAATTCCGAACAAATTCCAATAGTCGCCCGACAGGAGCGATGCTGCCACTCAGTTGGGCAAGCCCTAAGATATTATTTTCTCTCTATTTTTTGGTTTTTCTATTTTTTTTGTTAATTTATCTTTTCTTGTTTTAAAACTTTATTATTTGTTTGAAACCTGTTCAAAAAATTGAAATACAAAAATAACAGTTTTAAGTTACTATTTCAAATTTTGATTTAAAATTCTTTTTTCATTTATATATTTATTAAATGCTTTAAAAAAGCATTTGTTGTTTTCAATTCTATCATTTTGTATTTATTAGTTATTTAGGAAACTTAAAATGATAGCTTTAAGTATCTATGTAAATTATGATTTTAAATACATTTTCCTTCAAAACTGGCGTGGATGACTACTCGGACACGCTATGTTGAATATGGTGTTTTTTTGGATATTCTTGAAATGACACCAACATTTGCCAGCAGTTGGAATGCCCATGGTAGGCATCCATGCCCCCAATATTTTTTTCGTGGTCTTGTATGACCAACTCAAGGCACCAATCCAAGTTGCTTGGGTTTTTGACAAATTTTACATTTTCTAAAGTTTTCTCGGACAAAAAAAGTCGATAAATGGCTATACGTGTCGCAACTTGCATAATGTGTCGGAAGTAGTTCGAACCTGCCATGGATGCCTACCATGGGCATGTCCACCTAGTGGCAAAAATTGGGGTAATTTCAAGGATGTACAAAAATAGACCATGTTGAATGAAGTGTGTTTTGGGGGGGCCACAAGGCTCCGTCTGAGAGCATGTTATTTCCCGACATCCTTAAAAATTACTCCATTTTTTTCAAGGGCCTCGTATGACCAATTCAAGGCATCATGACAAGTTGTTTGGGTTTTCGACAAATTTTTCATTTCCTTGAATTTTCTCTGTGAAAAAATGACAGTTAATGATAGAACATGTCGCAGCATGCACACGGTGTCGAAAGTCATTCAGACCAGACATGAATGCCTACCATGGGCATGCCCACTTGCTTACAAAAGTTGGGGGCAATCCTGATATTTCCAAAGAAATACCATGTTCAATGCAAAGTGTTCGAATAGGCTAGAAGGATCTGTTTGGGAGCACCTCATTTCTTGACATCCCTTAAATGACCCCATTTTTTCATGGCCTTGTATGACCAATTCAAGACTCCATGCCAAATTGTTTGAGTTTCAAAGTATGTATGAAAATTTTACTAACTTGAACCTTTTTTTTTCAAAGCAGCGGTCATTGGCAACGGCGTGGTGTGTTCTTGCCTGCTGGTTGTTGCCTTAGAGTTGTTCCTTTTTGCACCTTGTATATTTTTTCGGCTTTCTCCCTTGATGTATCACTAGTAGAAAATCACCCATTAGACCCGGTTCGTAAGGGCCTTTAGTCCTGGTTCATGAACCGGGACTAATGGGTCGTTACTAATGCCTCCACCCATTAGTCCCGGTTCAAACGCGAACCGGGACCAATGAGCCTCCACGTGGCCCCGTGCGCCGAGCCCAGTCAGGGCGCCTTTGGTCCCGGTTGGTGGCTCCAACCGGGACCAAAAGGCATCCACGCGTCTGCATTCCAGTGGCTGGTTTTTTTTTTGAGAGGAGGGGGGTTGGGGGTTTAATTTAGGTGTTTCGTATATTGTGTTAGCTAGCTGATTAATAGAGAGAAGTGTTCTCTCTTATGTCCGTGCTTGGTCGACGCTACGTAGTATATATACATAAGTGATCGAGAGAACCATTCAGTACAGAAGTTCGTCATGCATACCGAGAGAAGATCGATCGACCTCTCCTTCTCCGAGAGATTGGTCGAACAACAAGTTTTTTACTGGCTACATACATGTATAAGATCTCTTAATTACAAACCACTAGCATTTGAAATGAAGTTCCACATGGTATTCTCCGGCTTTACTGATGACGTGTTCAAGAAAGAATCCCGCCAACTCCTCTTGAATTGCTTTGATGCGATCTGGTGGTAGGAGTTCATCCCGCATCTGCCACGTCTAATTAATTTGAAGAAGGTGGTTAATTAATACATATATATGAATGAAACTCAACAGAAATGATGGTGTAATAAAATGAAATTGTGAATATTATTGCTTACGCACTTCATATTGTCTTCTAGAGTAGCCCCGCTTGTTTTTCAAAGTCGCGTTGTGGATGAACTCCCACACGTAGTATCCACAGAAATCATTCCCTTCCTCCTGCTACAAGCACTTTATGAGAAATAGAGGTCAATCAAACTGATAATGAAGCATTATATAAATGGCATTGATGAAAGTATAGCTATAGAATCAAGGGAGATGTGCGCCAGTAGTACTTACTTTCGGGTATACATATCGCAGCTCCTTCGGCAGTCCCGGAGCTTGTGCGGTGAACTGTTTCCAAACCCTGCAAGACAAAGAAAATAATTATTATTACTTGAGATATCAGGAAATGAACAAAAAGTTGCCGATATGGTGCGATAATGATCGATTGAACTTACTTGCTGAGCATTTCAGTCATGTCCGCATAGGTGCTGGGATCTTTCCGTCTGGAGTCTAAGACAGTTACTAGTCCACGCTCAAGCTTAATCTCCAGAAGAATATAGTGGTACCTGCACACGCATGCATAAATCATCAGTTACATTAACCTCGCTCGAGTAATAAGGGAAACCGAATATGCAAACGACAGTAACACTCACGGGCCGTTGTAAGGAAAGAGTATGGTATCTTTGTTTTGATTTTTGATTAACGATTGTAGCAAGTTGTCCTCGGCCTCTTGACGTTCTTTTCAACCAGAATACATCTATGATATTTGTGTTAATGAACCCAATATCATAGATTTCATTTTTTTGCACTCGACGATCTTCAATCTGCATAATATATTGAGGATAATTAATTATAAATACATGCAATGAAAGAGCCGAGCTATATATAGAGACTAATGACAGAAATAGTACTTACAGGCAGTAGCAAAAGACCATTAATTTATCGAGGGCCTTTTGATTGAAGAACTCGAAGAACTCCTCAAATGGAATAGCCAACACATCATTTGAAATGAGGTCGTGCTCCTCTTTAATTTTCAGATACAAACTATTTGTCCCCTCAGACTCTCTGCAGGTTTTCATGTACCAACTATGGAATCTTCGCATCATTGTTGTCAGAGACTTTTCATCTTTCACGAGAGGCTTCCTGTACTCGTATCTGAATACGTCCACCTCCATGAAATCAAGAAGTGCATCGTCAGGCAGGTAATCTTCAAGATTGCCATAACCGGCCACCGTCCCCGGAGGATTAGACACTTTGAGCGGGGGGCATGATTGCTGTGCTTGTTCGCCGAGCTGGGCAATTTTTTTCCCCTTTGCTCGTTGTTCTTTTGACCTTTTATCACTGACAGTAGTTCCCGACCGCTTGGCTTGGAGATATGTCTGTTCAGTAATGCGCTCATAGTTGTTTCTCGGCGGAGACTTTGGTGGTTTCCTCAGGGCATCGAGAGTGCGCTTTGCTTTCACCGGATCTACCTTCTCCGCCGGAGGTGGATGTATCTTTGCTTTCACCCCTTCAAAGAACTTGTTCACTTGGGCCTGCACGATCGTATTGGTTTCCTCCTTGGTCCTCTTGTACGGTAACTTCTCTACAGTCTTTAGAGGTGGACCGTATCTGTATTGCCTCTCTCTTCTTGTGCTGCTAGATGCCGGAGCAGATGGAGCGGCTGCGGCGTCTATCTTCTTTCGTGCTTGCTTACGAGGCGGAGGAGAAGGACTACGACGCGCCGGAGCAGCCGGGGCGGCGGCGGGTCTCTTCTGCCCTTGCTGGCGAGGCGGAGAAGGAGGAGGCGGAATGCCGCCAGGCGCCGGAGAAGGAGGCGGAGTGCCGCCACGCGTGCCCTGATTGTCACTCGCCGGAGGAAAAAGGCGGTGGAGGAGGCGGACTGCCGCCACGTGTGCCCTGATCCTCACTCGCCGGAGGAGGAGGCGGTGGAGGAGGCGGAGTGCCCTGACTCGCCGGAGGAGGAGGAGGAGGCGGAGGCGTCCAGTTCAGAAGGTCGATGAGCTCCTTCCGCCATAGGCATGGAGTCTTCAGAGCAGAACCCAGCCTAGTCTCCCCTTCACCGGTAGGGTGCTCAAGCGCGAGGTCCTCAAATCCCTCCGTTATTTCATCCACCATTACCTTAGAAAATCCTTCTGGAATCGGCTGGCAGTGATAAGTTGTGCCGGGTCCACTAGGATAAACTTGGCCAACAGCCGCCTTGACCTTCAAATTCATGCATCGCGCCATAATGTGGCAATTTTGAGACTCCGTGATACCATCCACGGGATAGCTGGCAGGAGCCATCAAGACATGCTCCGGCTGAAGCAGCTCGGTGGAAGCAACGCTGCTTCTCCGCTGAGATGGCGGGGTAGCTTCGGGGGAAGCTTCGGCATGTCGTTTGTTGCGATCTGCTGCTTCTTGTTCCTCTTCTCGATCCTCTAGCCCCATTACCCTTCCAAGCAGCGCCTGCATTTGGTCCTGCTCCAGTTTCTTCCTCCTCTCGTGGGTTTTGTAACCCCCTGCGTCCGGAAAACCAACCTTCCACGGAAGGGAGCCTGGCGTGCCTCGTGTCCGTCCAGGGTGCTCGGGATTCCCAAGGGCCATTGTGAGCTCGTCCTTCTCCCTGTTTGGAAGGAACGTCCCTCGCTGCGCTGCATCGATATAGTGTCGAAGGTTCTTGACTGGTGTTTGCAGTTGCTCGTCCGTCCACTGACACTGCCCTGTTACAGGGTCCAAGGTTCCGCCAGCCCCGAAGAACCAAGTCCGGCAACGGTCTGGCCAGCGCATTGTCTCTGGTTCGATCCCTTTTTCAAGCAGATCATGCTCAGCCTTGGACCACTTAGGCCGGGCTTTGAGGTAGCCACCCCGTGCGATGGTGAAGCGTCTTCTTCGCAGCATTTTTCTTGTTTGTCTCCGACATCTTCTTACTCTTTTCCGATGTCTTGTGGGCCACAAATGCGGGCCAGTGATCTTTGATCTTCTCATATTTGCCGATGAATTCTGGTGTCTCTTTTTTCTTGACAAACTGGTTTAGCTCTTTCCTCCACCTCCTCATTAGGCCTGCCATCTTCTTAAGAGCACAAGACTTGATTAATTTCTCTTTAACTGGCTTCTCCGGATCCTCCTCTGGCGGTAGGGTGAAATTTGCCTTCAGTTCATTCCAAAGATCTTCTTTCTGCATATCATTGACATAAGACACCTCAGCGTCTTCATCCTTAGCGGGCTTATACCATTGTTTGGATGCTGATCGGGATCTGTCCCTAACAAGAACCCCGCACCGAGCGAAAATGCCTTCTTTGTCCGGATGGGTTCAATCGGTTCGCCGTCGGGCGCGATTTCTATGATCTCAAACTTTTCATCCGAGCTCAACTTTTCTTGGGCCTCGTCTCCTTACGAAGTTGTGCTCGATCCGGAGGGCTAGAAATTATAAGGAAGAAAGACGACAGTAATTAATATGTGTACATATACCAAAACAATGGATGCATCAATTAACTTGTCAGCACGTACGGGCTTAACTAATATATATATATATACCTGGACGGACTCGGTTCGGTGACCGGAGCAGTCAGCACGGTCTCCTTCGTCTTGTACCTCCATTGTGTCACCGGAGCCATCATGAACATAGTCCTCCTCTTGTACCGGCATTAATGGGTCGAAGCCATCATAAACATAGCCCTCTTCTTCATCCAGCTGACCAACGGTGTCGATGAGAAATGACGCAACATCATCACTTCCATTTGCGATTATGTCCCCCAACATCGCTTCGCTTTCTTCGTCTCGGAGTGCTCCATAGTTTCGCAAATATTGACAACATGTCAATTATTATTCAAACATGGTACATAGTGGCAAACGTAGAACTAGCTAGCTGATCACAATAAGGAATCATGTTAGTGGCCTCGACGCTGCTTCTCTAGGGTTTGGGGTCGCCTCGACACAAAGCTTCAAGGGTTTGGGGTGGCCTCGACGATAACGCTCTTTTAACTTGATAAATTTGGGTGGCCTCGAGAGAGTTAATTTGTCGGGTAGGGGCGCGGCGGGAGGGGGTAGGAGACCTGCAACATCGTTTTCTCTCTAGGGTTTGGGTGTCCTCGAGAGTTTTGGTCGAGCGAGAGGGCCGAGGGGGGTGCTGCAGTTGTATCTAGAGGGGGTTATATCGACAACGACTCGACATACATATACATGGGAAAATAATGTTATCGGGAGGGGTATCGGTACCACCCCCTCGTGTTGAAGTTTCTTCTTTCTCCTTTCCTTTCTTTCTTCTTCTCCTCTTCTTTTTCTTCTTCTCCCTCGAGAAAGGAAAATAATTAAGGAAAGGAAGAAAAGAGGAAGAAGGAAGAAGGAAGAAGAAGAAGAAGTAAAAGAAAGAAGAAAAAAGGAGAAGAAGAAAGGAATAGAGGAGAAAGAAGAAAAATAGAATTTCTTCTTTCTCCTCTATTCCTTTCTTCTTCTCCTCTTCTTTTTCTTCTTTTTTCCTCTTCTTATTTATTTCTCCTCTTCTTCCTCTCCTCTTTTTCTCCTTTCTTGCTCTTCTTATTTTCCTTTTTCCTCTCATTCTTTTAGTATTGCTTCTTTTTAAAAAATGTTCAAATAGAAAATTTCGAAAAAAAACAAAGGTTTTGCCTAATGCATTGTTCATATGAATATACAAACATTTGCATATTCTACAATAATTAATATCACCAAAAAAATCTATGAACAGAAAAAACCTAACTTTTCTAAAATCTATCTTTTGCATATATGAAAACATTAATACACATATGAACAATAAATACATATATGAACAAAAACATGCTCTGAACAATTTTGAACATTAAATATACACATAGCCACATACATACACATATACATTTTATATATATATATATATATATATATATATATATATATATATATATATATATATATGAACAAAAAAACTAAACTAATAAAAATGAAAAAAAAGAGCCGCATATATATATATAGCCACATACATACACATATATATATACATTGAACAAAAAATTAAACTAATAAAATGAAAAAAATAGAGCCGGTGCTTGTGGCGGCTCACAATGTGGCGGCGCTGGGCGGCGAGCGACGAGCGAGGGGCAGGGCGTGGGCGCGGGTGGGTGGGCGACGGCGACAGGCGCAGCTGGCGGCGACGACGGCCGCAGCTGGCTCGGGAGGCAGGCCGAGAGCTCGGGAGGCCGGCGACGACGACGGCGCGCGGCGAGCGGCGACGGCGACGGCGGGGCGGCGGCGGTGTCGGGCAACTGGCGGCGTTGATGTGCTCAGCGTCGTCGAAGCAATCGGTGGCGATGAACTCGCAAAACTGCGAAGTGCTACTTATATACAAGGAGCATTGGTCGGTTGGTGGCACCAACCGGGACTAATGTCTTTAGTCCCGGTTGGTTCCACCAACCGGGACCAAAGGCTCTTTTTCAGCAGCCCAAAGGCGGGAAGGTCGACCTTTAGTCGGTTGGTCGCACCAACCGGACCAATCTCCCTTTAGTCCCGGTTGGAGCCACCAACGGGACCAAAGGCCTCATGCTACCCGTGATCTGGGCCAAAGTTTAGTCCCACCTCGCTAGTTTAGAGGGGCGCGCAGTGATTTATAAGCCCCACTGCCGCACCCCTCTTGAACTCCTCTCTCTGCAGGCTTATGGGCCTACTTGCTCTGCTTTCCCGATGGGCCTCTTGGGCCTTCAAGGGCTGAATCTGGCCCAAGTAGGGATTCAAGTCGTATTCAGCCGTGGGGGCCAGAGGGGGCATTTTTTGTTTTTTGTTTTCTTTACTTATTGTTGCTATTTTTATTTTTTTCCCATTTTTTGTTTTGTTTTCTGCATTATTTATTTTCTTTTGTTTTTTGCTTTATTTTTTAATTCTTTTTGAGTTTAGTTTTAGGAAAATTATAAACTTTCTGTTAGTGCCATTACTTTTCAAATTTGAAAACACTTTTTTTGTTTTCTTTCTTGATTTATTTATTTTATTTTGTTTCTACTTACAACAAAATACTTATTGTTGTTTTTTTGTTTTGTTTTCTGCATTATTTATTTTCTTTTGTTTTTTGCTTTATATTTTAATTCTTTTTGCTTTTAGTTTTGGGAAAATTATAAATTTCCACTTTTTTTTCTTTCTTGCTTTATTTATTTTATTTTGTTTCTACTTACAAAAAAATACTTATTGTTGCTATTTTTAATTATTACGAGGGCCGAACCATAAGACATTAAAGCATTTCAAATGAACTCTGAAAAAGTTGAAAGTTGGCATGGTACCATAAATTGACCCACACATAGCATGTGCATGTACAAAACGAACAATGGTATCATACTCGTCAGTTATAAAGTTGGCATGGTATCATCATAATAGTTGCGGGAGAAAGTTTTCAATTTTTCTTCGCTTGTGTCATTTGCTTATTGCGCCGTAACCATGGATAATCTTCATCGTTTATCACGATGCTGGGGTCAGCCTTGACTTTAAAGGGAGGAATTTCATGAAACTTTTCATAATCTTCAGACATGTCTGTCTTGTCCTCCACTCCCACGATGTCCCTTTTTCCTGAAAGAACTATGTGGCGCTTTGGCTCATCGTATGATGTATTTGCTTCCTTATCTTTTCTCTTTCTCGGTCTGGTAGACATGTCCTTCACATAGATAACCTGTGCCACATCATTGGCTAGGATGAACGGTTCGTCAGTGTACCCAAGATTTTTCAGATCCACTGTTGTCATTCCGTACTGTGGGTCTACCTGTACCCCGCCTCCTGACAGATTGATCCATTTGCACTTAAACAAAGGGACCTTAAAATCATGTCCGTAGTCAAGTTCCATATGCCCACTATGTAACCATAATATGTGTCCTTTCCCCTCTCGGTTGTTGCATCAAAGCGGACACCGCTGTTTTGGTTGGTGCTCTTTTGATCTTGGTCAATCGTGTAAAATGTATTCCCATTTATCTCGTATCCTTTCCAAATCAATACAATCAAAGATGGTCCCGTGGATAACAAGTGCAGCTCATCACAAACAGTGTTGTCACCTCTGATACGTGCTTCCAACCAACTGCTGAAAGTCCTGATGTGTTCACATGTAATCCGATCGTCGCCTTTGCTCCGGGTGTTTGGAGCGCAGATCGTTCTTGTGTTCATCGACATACGGGTCACCAAGGTAGAGTTACAGAGAAGCTGTGTAGTGGGCTTGAGACCAAGAATATCCGTCCTGCATATTATTGAGTCCTTTCCAAGCGTGCCTTTTCGGTCGGTCTCCCCTCATACCGCGATTTAGGGAGACCTATCTTCTTAAGGCCAGGAATGAAGTCAACACAAAACCCGATGACATCCTCTGTTTGATGGCCCATGGAGATGCTTCCTTCGGCCTAGCGGTTATGGACATATTTCTTTAGGACTCCATGAACCTCTCAAAGGGGTACATATTGCGTAGAAATACGGGGCCCGAATGACAATCTCGTCAACTAGATGAACTAGGACGTGCGTCATGATATTGAAGAAGGATGGTGGGAACACCAGCTCAAACCCGACAAGACATTGCACCACATCACTCCTTAGCCTTGGTATGATTTCGGATCGATCACCTTCGAGATATTGCATTGAGGAATGCACATAGCTTCACAATGGCTAATCGGACGTTTTCGGTAGAAGCCCCTCAATGCAACCGAAGCAGCGATTGCGTCATAATCACGTGGCGTCATGAGACTTTAGGTTCGAAACTTTTTCTCTGCCATATTTATTATTCCTTTTATATTCGACGAAAGCGGTCGGGACCTTCATACTAAGCAGGCATTCAAAGAAGATTTCCTTCTTTCTTTGGTAAGAGCATAGTGGCGGGACCTTTATCTCGCTTTGGAGGCATGCCGTCTTTTTCGTGCAAACATTGCAGGTCCTCCCGTGCCTCAGCTGTATCTTTTGTCTTCCCATACACGCCCAAGAAGCCTAGCAGGTTCACGCAAAGGTTCTTCGTCACGTGCATCACGTCGATCGAAGAGCGACCTCTAGGTCTTTCCAGAGGGTAGGTCCCAAAATATAGATTTTTCTTCCACATGGGTGCGTGTCCCCAGCGTCACTCGGAACAGCTAGTCCGTCGGGACCCTTTCCAAATATTACGTGTAAATCATTGACCATAGCAAATGCGTGATCACCGATGCGCATGGCGGGCTTCTTCCGGTGATCTGCCTCGCTTTTGAAATGCTTGCCTTTCTTTCGACATTGATGGTTGGTCGGAAGAAATCGGCGATGGCCTGTACACAATCTTCCCGCAGCTTGCGGTATATACTATCGATGTCAAGTAAACAGTGCATGCATGCGTGGTATCCCTTGTTTGTCCGTCACGAAGGTTCTTGAGAGCGGGCCAATCGTTGATGGTCAAGAACAGCAACGCCTTTAGGTTAAATTCCTCCTGTTTGTGCTCATCCCACGTCGTACACCGCTTCCATTCCACAGCTGTAAAAGTTCTTCAACTAATGGCCTTAGGTACACATCAATGTCATTACCGGGTTGCTTAGGGCCTTGGATGAGAACGGCATCATAATGAACTTCCGCTTCATGCACATCCAAGGAGGAAGGTTATACATACATAGAGTCACGGGCGGTGTTGTGATTGCTGCTCTGCTCCCGAAAGGATTAATGCCATCCGCGCTTAAAGCAAACCATACGTTCCTTGGCTCACTTGCAAACTCATCCCAATACTTTCTCTCGATTTTTCTCCATGCGACCCGTCGCGGTGCTCTCAACTTCCGTCTTTCTTACGGTCCTCACTGTGCCATCGCATCAACTTGGCATGCTCTCCGTTTCGAGCAGACGTTTCAACCGTGGTATTATAGGAGCATATCACATCACCTTCGCAGAACCCTCTTCCGGGGCTCGCCGTCAACATCACCGGGTCATCACGTCGATCTTATACCGTAATGCACCGCATACCGGCATGCGTTCAGATCCTTGTACGCACCGCGTAGAGGATGCAGATCATTAGGGCATGCATGTATCTTCGCACCTCCAATCCTAGAGGGCATCGACCTTCTTTGCTGTGTATGTACTGTCGGGCAATTCGTTATCTTTGGAAGCTTCTTCTTCAATATTTTAAGTAGCTTCTCAAATCCTTTGTCGAGCACAGCATTCTCGCCTTCCACCGCAGCAATTCCAGTACGGTACCGAGCTTTGTGTTGCCATCTTCGCAATTGGGGTACAACCCTTTTTTGTGGTCCTCTAGCATGCGATCGAACTTCAGCTTCTCCTTTTGACTTTCGCATTGCGTCCTTGCATCGACAATGACCCGGCGGAGATCATCATCATCGGGCACATCGTCTGGTTCCTCTTGATCTTCAGCAGCTTCGCCCGTTGCAGCAGCATCGTGCACATCGTCTGGTTCCTCTTGATCTTCTGGAGCATCACCGTATTCAGGGGGCACATAGTTGTCATTGTACTCTTCTTCTTCGCCGTCTTCCATCATAACCCCTATTTCTCCGTGCCTCGTCCAAACATTATAGTGTGGCATGAAACCCTTGTAAAGCAGGTGGGTGTGGATGATTTTCCGGTCAAAGTAAGACTTCGTATTCCCACATATAGGGCATGGACAACACATAAAACCATTCTGCTTGTTTGCCTCAGCCACTTTGAGAAAATTATGCACGCCCTTAATGTACTCGGAGGTGTGTCTTGAACCGTACATCCATTGCCGGTTCATCTGCGTGCATTATATATAATTAAGTGTGTCAAAAATCATTACAGAACATCATGAATAGATAATTAAGTGACCAAATTAATAGAAGTTAATCATCACAATTAAACCAAAGTACATACATAGTTCTCATCTAACAACATAAAGCTCTGCGGAGCATCTAAATTAATTAAACCATACACTGAAACTATGTAAAACATTTCAATGCGAAAACAAATGCGATCATAATCGCAACCAATTTAACAACTGATCCAACGGCATAATGATACCAAGCCTCGGTATGAATGGCATATTTTCTAATCTTTTTAATTTTCAAGCGCATTGCATCCATCTTGATCTTGTGATCATCGACGACATCCGCAACATGCAACTCCAATATCATCTTCTCCTCCTCAATTTTTTTAATTTTTTCCTTTAACAAATTGTTTTCTTCTTCAACTAAATTTAACCTCTCGACAATAGGGTCGGTTGGAATTTCCGGTTCAACAACCTCCTAGATGAATAAAATCTATGTCACGTTGGTCGGCATAATTGTCATAAACAATAAATGAACCAATAGTTATGATAAGATAATATATACCACATCCGAATCATAGACAGGACGAGGGCCGACGGGGGCGGATACCAAAACCATCGCACTATATAAGATGCAATAATAAAAGTAAGAAAATTATACAAGTATCTATCTAAACATACAAATAAGAATATTTTTCCTTTCAGAAAGAAGATAAGAACAAGAGGCTCACCACGGTGGTGCCGGCGATGAGATCGGTGCGAGTGATCGACGACGTTGAAGACGGGGACGGGGCATGATGGACCGCTAAATCTAGATAAATATTGAGGAAAATGGAGCTTGGCGGTCGAGCTTGGAGAGGAGAAACCTTAAGTAGTGTGGCTCGGGCATTCCATCGAACACCTTGTGTGCATAGGAGGTGAGCTAGAGCACCACCAAGCCCTCTCCCCCTCGGCCAGAAAAAACAGAGCAGTGTGCTCTGCTCTTGCGCGAGGGGGTATATATAGGCACCACCATTGGTCCCGGTTGGTCGCACGAACCGGGACTAAAGGGTTGCCTTTGGTCCCGGTTCATGCCACCAACCGGGATCAATAGTGGTGGGCCAGGAGTGCAGCCCATTGGTCCCGGTTCGCCCCACCAACCGAGACCAAAAGGTCTAGACGAACCGGGACCAATGGCCCACGTGGCCCGGCCGGCCCCCGGGGCTCACGAACCGGGTCAAATGCCCCCATTGGTCCCGGTTCTGGATTGAACCGGGACTAATGGGCTGGACCGGCCTGGACCATTGCCTCTTTTTCTATTAGTGTATGTTGCTTTCATGTAATCCTGGCCGGTTGATGGCTTTGTTAATTCAAAACCGGGTTAGGTTCGAGGTCTTCTCGGGCTCGGCCGGCGCCTTCTCTAAGGTGATACTGGAGCCCCCATGCATGCTAACGTGATGGAGCATATGAATGTTACAAATCAAGGAGGTTAACCAACAGAGCTGATGATGTGATGCGGTCGATGTCGGCTTCATGAACCGACGGCGAGGCGATGCCGGCATGGGTCAGAATACGTGAAGTAGGTCGACGTGACGAAGCGAATCTCCTGGAGCAGGTCGATATGACGACGCTGGAGCCCCCGAGCCAGTCGACGTGCTGAGGCAGATTTCCCAGAGCATGTTGATGTGACAATGTTGGAGCCCTCGAACCAGCCGTCGTTATGGAGAAAGTCGGCGTGGCCGAGCGAGCAGGTCGGGCCAACGAGGTGACGATGCGAAGATATCGGTGTAGGTTGGAATCCGCAAAGCTACGAGGTAATTCCAGAAGAAGAACGGCGCGACTTAGAAGAGCACCTCAGTACAGTCTCAAAGTAGGCAGGTGTTTGAGAACAAAACACGACATCTCATAAAAAAGATCCTTAATCAGAGGTCGTTTGACAAGCTATTCATGAACAAAGATGAACACGTGTGAGATTCACTTTCGCACGGAAAACCAATTCGCAAATTTATCCACCTTGTAGTGGTTTCCTGAAGTTTGCACTGTCGGATCGAGTTGAACTTTTGCGGCGTTGCAATCATTGTTCAATGTAATGTATGTGTTGCATGTATATGTGTATATTTTGGTCCACCTTCTAGTCATGTATAGTTGAGATCCAGGCCCACTTATACTCTTTATATACGTGCATCTGCACCTGATCAATACAACAATTATTGTATTGGCAAAACATCTCTCTACATGGTATCATCCTGAAGGTCCTGACTTAGGGCTAGCCGCCATCGCCGCCGTAGCGCCTCCTCGTGCGCGCCGCCGCCGCCGCTTCCCACAGCCGCCGCACTCCGCCGCCGCCTCTCTCCTCCACCGCGCGCCGCCCGTGCCGCCGCGCCGCTTCTGCTCCGGGCGTGCCAACCCGCCACCGCCGCCCTATCGTGCTGCCACTCCTCCCCGCCGCCGCTGCTCTCTCCTCTCACCGCAGCCGCCGCTCCCGCAGCCGCCACACTTTCCCCGCCGCCGCTGCTCCTATCTCACCACCCGCCACCGAAACCCTAACCCTACCCCGCTGCGCCATGGCCTCCCCGAGTGCCTACTCCACCCGCTCCTCGAACCCCTTCACCCGCCCCGAGCCCTCCGCCACCACCATCCATGATCTCAACATCAAGACCCGGGTCCTCGGTCGCCTCGACAGCTCCAGCACCTTGATACATCTTCAACGTATCTATAAATTTTCCTTGTTCCATGTTGTTATGTTATCATTTTTTGATGTTTTACAATCATTTTATAGCAACTTTATATCATTTTTTGGGACTAACCTATTGACATAGTGCCTAGTGCCAGTTGCTGTTTTTTTTACATCGCTGAAAATCAATACCAAACGGAGTCCAAAGGCAGCAAAACTTTTTGGAGAATTTTTATGGACCAGAAGGAACAACATGGGCCAAAGAAGTACTAGAGGGGTGCCCCGAGGGGGGCACAACCCACCTGGGCGCGCCTCGGCCCAGGCCCAGGCGCGCCCTGGTGGGTGGTGCCCACCTCGGTGGCCTCCCGTACCACGTCTTATCCCTATAAATTTCCAAATATTCCAAAAACCCTAGGGGAGTCGCTAGATCAGAAGTTCCGCTGCCGCAAGCCTCTGTAGCCACAAAAAACCAATCTAGACCCCGTTCCGACACCCTGCTGGAGGGGGGAATCATCACCGGAGGCCATCTTCATCATCCCGCCGGCCACCATGTTGAGGAGGGAGTATTCCACCCTCCGGGCTGAGGGTTTCTACCAGTACTTTGTGTTTAATCTCTCTCTCTCTCTCTCTCTCTCTCGTGTTCTTGAGATGACACGATCTTGATGTATTGCGGGATTTGTTAATATTGTTGGATCGTATGGCGTTTTCCCCTCTCTATCTTGTTGTGATTAATTGAGTTTTCCCTTTGAGAATCCGTTCTTGTCGGATTGAATACTTTTATGGATTTGAGAACACTTGATGTATGTCTTGCTATGAATACCCATGGTGACAATGGGGTATCATATTGATTCAATTGATATGTGTTTTGGCAGTCAACTCGCGGATTCCCAAGGTGACATTGGGGTAATCTTTGCATAGGGGTTGATGCACGTTCTCGTCTTTGTTCCTCCGATAGAAATCTTGGGGCACTCTTTGAGGTTCTTTGTGTTGGATTGAGTATTATGAATCTGAATTTGTTTGGGTGTTACCTTAGTACGAACTCTTGGATAGTTCGATCGGAAATAATAAGTTTGAGGTGGTTTCGTACCCTACACACAATTTCTTCTTATGTTCTCCGCTAGATAGGAACTTTGGAGTGATTCTTCATCGCAATATGAGGAATGGTCATATGATCCATTTAGATTAGCATTGTTGAGAGATGGCACTAGCGAAAGTACGGACCCTAGGCCTAATTTGCCAACATTGCTATACCGTTTGTGCTCCGTTTTATCAATTGCTACCTTGATTTTTTTATTGTTTCTATTAGAAAAATCAATATCTACTATCATTATTACAGTTTTATTAACATCTCTTCCCCGAACTAGTGCACCTACATAATTTACCATTGTATTTGTTGTGTTGGGCACACAAGATACTTTTTATTATTTGGTTGCAGGGTTGTTTGAGAGAGGCCATCTTCATCCTACGCTTCTCACAGATTGATAAACTTTAGGTCATCCACTTGAGGGGAATTTGCTACTGTCCTATAAAACTTTGTGCTTGGAGGCCCAACACGAGTCTACAAAGAAAGAACAAGTTGTGTAGTAGACATCAAGCTATTTTCTGGCGCCGTAGTCGGGGAGGTGAGTGCTTGAAGGTATATCTTTAGATCTCGCAATTGAATCTTTTAGTTTCATGTTTTATCACTAGTTTGGTTTATAAAATGAAAATTACAAAAAAAAGATGGAACTGTGGTGGTCTCATATTGTTCATCTTTATAATGTCTTTCTTGAAAATGATGGGAAGGAAAATTTTGCTCAATTGATTGCAATGTTGTTAGTATGAATTCTTTGAATATCTAAAATGCTAATGATAATTGCACTAGTCATGAGAAAATGTTTCTTATAAGCATGTTAATTTTTGTGGAGTGGAAAGACTTTGTGAAGACGTGCCTTATAGGAAGATAGATTTTGTAAGAAGCATAAGCATGATAGAACCAATTTTTTGCTCAAAGTGATAGATGAATTTGCTACGAAATTATGCTCTCTTTGTTCTATTACTTGTGAAGTTTGCAATAAAGTTGGTCATCTTAATTTCCAATGCATGCTTTTTCATGATTGAATCGTGTCCAAATATTGCAATAACTTGATCACCCTTGAACTTTATAATGAGCTTTTTCTATTTTGGGGGAGTGAAGAATTGACACATAAAAATAATTGGTATGAAGTATTCATTCTCGTGGACGACATTGAAACTAATCTAAAAAATATCTATATGTTTTGCATGGTAAATTGCAATGAGAACGCTTATATTGCCAACTATAGAAAGATGGGAAAACCAATAGAATATAAAAGGAATACTAATGAAAGGGTAAAGATTTCCACTTTCCCTCATATTGTCTCTCATGATGAAATAGGTGATGAGGACGAGCTGTCGTGGTTCTGAGACTGACAGTAGAAAGGGGGGTAGGTATGGAGAGGAAAGATCTCAGTTATGGTGAAGGTGTACACACGGGTTTTACGAGTTCAGGCCCTTCTCGGAGCAAGTAACAACCCTACGTCTCGGTGGTCAATTGGATTATATGTGTGATGTTACAGGGGGTGCCAACCCTTGTGCCAGAGGAGGAGGGTGGCTTATCTAGAGTTCTCCAGGACCTTTCCCGCCCTCCATTACAAGGGAGTTAATGTACATAAAGTGGTGGGTTACTGGTAACGCCATACTTAAGTATTGTTAATGACCTTAAAGACTACAGAGTGAATGCTTGTCCGTTGCACGCTGAGTGACTCCTGGTCTTCAGAAGGTTGAGTGATTCTCTGGTTGGTCGAGTGATAGTAGGTAGGGAGACTCCCGAGTGACATGATGTCGAGTGGATTGCACTCGACATCTACGACCGGGGGTCTCATGTTGTCTCTTGACCTTCTTGCCTTCTTGGGTAGTGACCTTGGGTAAGACGTATAGGTCAGGCCAACGACCCTACCCCAGGTCTGTATCCTCATCAGTAGCCCCCGAATGGATTAAGGCTCGAGTGGAAATTAGGTTGGAGTTGAACTTGTTCTGACTCTTGCGCCTTCGCGAGCGTTTTCTCCAAGATGGAAAACTCGCATTGGTACTTCAGCGTTGATCCAGTCGCCTTGATCCATTCAGGGAGTCGTCGACTGAACTTGTGGCGTCGTTTGTCGAGTGTTGTATTGGAGTGCGGGATCTTGGGCGCGATTGACTGCTACATATCCCGGATTTCGCGGGATACGAAATTTCGAGGAAGCGCGCGGGACGGGGAGTGCCGAAGCGGGCGGAGCGGATAAACAGTGATGCCTCGATTTCCGTGCCGCCTTTTTCACCACGTACGCTGCGCGCGACTGTTGCCGGATTTGACAGGATTGTCTGGTCCCATGCCGTTATTAGGCCTGCCCACTCATCGACGTATAGGCGAGCGGTATGTCTACCTCGCCATAGGTAAGATATAAGTTTTGGTTGATCCACCACCGGACTGGACAAAAAACCGACACCAAGCAAACGGGCTTTGCTACATCTACGTAAATAGTCTGTGTAACCCTACACAAGAGCTGGGTTGGCATGATATGATAGGAAGAAAAAACAGCCGGGGCCCCACCCCCAAAATTGAGAGAGAGAGAGAGAGAAAGAGAGAGAGAGAGAGAGAGGAGTTTACAGACTAATTAAGTAGGTCTTTACGTAGATATAGGACTAGGACATGTGCCCGTGCGTTGCAACGGGATAAACAAATCCTTACAAATCCTTACATGTCCCGAGCTATCCATCTATATTGCGGCTTCTCCTCTTTGCCATCGTCGCCACGAAAGAAACATTATATTTCAGAGTAGAAACCATGATCTCGACACACCATCAGGTTATGCGATTGACAGAGCAAGCGAGACTGGGTTCTTACCGGTGAAAATGTCAAAAATGGTGTCAGCGATGGCCACAATCATCCACAACACTGACCTCTATCTCAATGATGAATGCACTTGACCGTCGAGCACGAATAGGAATTGAAAGAGGGTTCATCTCCACCTCTTGCACGAAGTCCTCCACGGCATCCAACGTAGTGGAGTTGGACAGAAGCAAGTCGACCAAATATGCATATTCATGATATGGATTAAGGAAGATGAAAATTAAAGACAACTACATAGTAAAGAATGATTACGTATAAAATCAAAGCATGAGATGCAAGGAAGAGAGATAAAGGACACCCATCCTAGCAGGCCACCACATCGTCAAGCTTGATGCCAATCTGAAAGCAGAGCGCCCCATTTCTTCTTAATCCCCGAGGCTGACGCTACCAATCGGCATCAAGCGGCGCTGGTGTATTTGGTGCAGAGACTTCTTCACCTCTGCAGGACCACCAACATCTACCACTCGATCTAGCTCTATGCTGTGCGAGTCAGCGCCCCGGCCATCGCCTTGGCGGAGGCGGCGGCGCGGCGCTCCGCTAGAGATGACCTGATTTTTTTATACCGAATCTTCAACAATGTTGTTTCTTCTACTGATCTTTGGTAGAAAATATGGACAAGACGAAAAAGAGAAAGAAGCATACATTTTTTGCCTTAACTTAGGAAGGGAGCCAAAGTATCCAAGGGACAATGGCATAGCACCAATTCAAAGTCTATTTCTAATCCTACACACCTGCTATATCATTGTATATTTTAGAAATCAACCCAATCTTCTTTACAGTATGATGCTCAAGGCAGACTACAATTTCATATATATAACTGATGATCTGTAACATAAAAAAAACTGATGTCATTTGTGTTGTAGCCGGTGGCACTTTTCTCATGATCTAAGGCATGACCATTGGAAGCAAGTCTCAATAGCCCAGTTCTATGTTCCCAAGCAGAATAACATTTGTTAAGCATAACCTAACATCCAAGACCTGTCATATATGCAGAGACCAAAATAAATAGATAAACATCCCCAAAGACATATAACACTGATTAGCTCATACTTGAGAAAACTGCAGGAATATTACGAAAGTTTGCTCTCTTGATTAGGCGGCCTAATCAAGATGTATATGTATACCTGGTTGTTCGGGATTTGTCAAAGAGGACAATTTATGTGCTTAGAAATCTTCTGACAAATAAGGTAGCACACCACCCTAAAAGAGATAGATAAATTGATATTATTCAACAGAACATAATATAAATGGATGCAGTTTTCATCTTTTACCAGTTCTCACTGGTGAGTTTACCACGAGCACCTTGAGACAAACCTGAATCATTAGAGCCACAAATTAAATTTAAACCATGTGTTGCAACGTGATATATATTGTTTCATGATGTCCAATACACGTGCGATACTGAAAATAACAAATTATTCCACATCATCAAACATGACACCCCTATGTGGGCTCTCACCCTCTTTCTTGGTTTCTTGCCTTGTCTATCCTTCCCACATACATGGAATTTCAGCATAAAACAAATCATAGTGAGCATCGTATTTTAATTTTTTTAAATCTAACGCGAGAATCTTATTGTATGCTAATAAGATTATCAACATCGATATGCAATGCATCTCAAATGGAGTATCATATCAAGTTGAAGCCAAGGTTAATTACAGCGAACATCTAAAAAATTGTTAACTACAACACGAAGTTCAAAACTGTGTAAGTCTTTGTACCATGGAGAATAAGTATCTTCTTGCTATTCCCAACCTGGGGAACAAACATGAGAGCAACAGTCTAATGTGGGAGCCAGGGTAAAGCACATAAAAATATTTATAGTTTCTTGACATGGAAGGTTCAAAAAGCAACAACTTTTCCAATAGCAACTAAAATAGGTTTTACATGTGGTTATTTGTACAAAGAAAGGACTATGTGCCAGAAAATTCAGCCCTTTTATGCGTGACTCGGTTCCTATAAAAAGGTACAGTGCTGCAACACGGTACTTGAACTAATTTGGGAAATTGTTGAAAGATGTCACTGTGCCAGTTTATGCTTGGCCACAATCACAGGCTAATAATGCTCATATACTGCCTAAGAAAATATCTATACTTTCTTGTATCCATAATAATGATGATTATTGTTTGATGCTAGACCGGTTTGTGTTAAACTATTTAATTTAAATCATCAGGAATTCCTCGGGATGCCATTTGAACAGAGTGAAAATACTATGTCTGTATCAGCCGATTTCAAAGTGAACTATCCTTTCCTGAACCTGATGGCTACATGGAATGTAATTTCCTTTTCTAGCAGCTGATTATACAGCTGTACTGAAACCATTTGAATTGGCTCCCATGTAAGTTAAACATGTTACTTGAACAACAATTTTAGAAAGAGTCTATTGTTTAGGTTTCTAAAGAAGGTTGAATAACAACAATACAACATGAACCCAAATATTCCATGAGCGCAGTTAGTCCATGTAAGTTAAGCCACACATCCTGATACATTAACAGGTAGTGAAAACAGGCAAAGTGTCCAAATTTGTTATCTACTTCGAGCTAGTTGCTAACCACCATTGATTTTGATGAATAAATCATTTTTCTTACCGCGTACAAGATGGTCCAGGTGTTTGATTGTCTTTGCTTTCAACGTAGAAGATGCTCCTGGTCCAAGCCGGTGATTGGAGCAGAGGAGGATGGAGCCAACAACCTCATGGACATGGGCTGGAGAGGCTGATCAACCCGCCGATGGCTCCCATGAACAACCTGGCTGCGCAAACACAGATACACACACATCAATGTGCAGAACATCAGATTGAAATCTGTACAAAAGAATAACCAAAATTGCACAAACATCACGCACCAAGTTTGGAAACACACTTGCATAGGTCTTGTTGAATCGTTCGAAGCAAAATTTTGGGCTCGACCGTTGAATCAAGCTTTAATAATGCAAATCAAGAAATGAAAATTGTGAGAAAGATAAAGGAGCATCAGTCCAGTTCTTCCGACGGATGGAAACAGACTAGAAGATCGGGAAAAGGCAAGATGTCTCAAGAAATTGAGTATGCGGATGATGCATCCAGAGCCCTGAATTATGGTGAGCTGAGTTACAGACCTCCACTCCAATTAATTTTTTCAGACAACTGTGAACATAGAGAGGTGCTAGCCCCATTCGTCGGTGCCCAGAACGCATGTGGCAGGAGATGGGGATAGGCACTGCCGCCCGGCGAACTCAGGCCCCCGCGGCATCAATCTGTCGCACCCGTCACCGACACCCGCATCGTCGGTGTGCCGACTGAGACCACAGCCACCGGATGTGGATCCGCTGCAGGGGGCTTGTCCGCGTGACGGCCAGACATCTCCAGCAGGGCTCTCCTATGGCCTCTAGATCTCGATTCCGATCTAGTGGCGAGGTGAGGAGCAGCAGCGGCGTGCCGTCTTCCGGCGTGCAGAGGATGAAGGATCGAGTGCGGGGGAATCGAGATATGCACTGCCGTGGTTGATGGCTTCGACGCCGGCGAACTCCTCGCCCGGCCGACGCTTCATTTTCTCCTCTTTCATCTCCCCGTCGCCTCTCGCCTCGCTGCCACGCGCTGATGCGGCGCCCTCCTCCCCCAGACGACTACATTTCTTCCTCCTTTACCTCCAGCGCTGATGCGGCGCCTCCTCGCCCAGACGACTACATTTCTTCCTCCTTTACCTCCGCGCCTCCGCCTCGCTGCCGCCGCATGAGGCGCCGCCAAGCGCAGCGCCGCTCCCGCCATGGCGCCTGCAAAGAACGCCACGATGTAAAAAGGACCTGGGTTGAATACTTCAAAATACAGGGTCTTTTGTAAGAACAAACGTTTTCTCATATACCCACTTTAAAAGGGACTGCGGGTTGAATTCTAGAAATCGGAGGGCTTTTTGCAAAATCGCTAATGACGTGCGGGCAGAAACCCAATTTGCTTTATTATATATATATATATATATATATATATATATATATATATATATATATATATATAGGGTCGCGCTATTCGTCACCCAGGGTGGTGAATTCTTGTTCCTCACCCCAGCCCATCTCTCACGGCCACACCTCCAACACGTGAGAAAACAAAAGGACTTGAGGTAAAGTTACAGCCTAAAGACAAAACTGGTCTCTGTTCCGTAAAGCAAAGGGGATCAACGTAATTTTACATCATGCATGTAAGCAACCTATATGGCGTATCAAATTGGTAGTGTAGAAATCAAACGATGCTGCCGTAAACTTATAGAGTGAGGAACGGAGGATTTGGTGACTTACAATGACGTGTTCCTGTATTATACCCCCACTTGATAGGTTGGAATACATTTATCTTAAGAATTATTTTATCGGTAAAATTATGCTTATCAAATTTCCTCGTAGAAGTACCACTCGTAGTGTGTTCTTGTAATTTGTGTGTGTTTTCAGAATATTGTGCTAGGCTTGTCAATAACTGTGATGTTAAGTGTATCTGGCTTTAGATTTCTTCTCTGCGTTTTACTCCAACGTATTACGCAACAGTTGTCTACTAGATTATGTTGGTGTGTGTTCACCACATTAGCTCTAGATGACACACAAAAAGATTCCTGGGCATTGTTGCAAGACATAAGAATTACTAGAATGGTTCATTACAGCAGGTCAGAACTACTCGAAAAGCACTTGGATTACCCGACAAAACCAACTAGGTCTGTTTACAATGAACAAAGGTGATGTGAGTTCATCACACATATATCATAAATACAATAAAATTCAAAATCTATAGAGAAAACTATCTTTCTGTAGTCGAACAATCTCCTGTGAATCTTGAAATGGGCACTGGTCATCCTTTGGCCAAACTGAGAAATTTTCATAAGATGTTGCAAAATCCCATCTAGATGAACCTACAATTTCTGCTAAGATGTATGTCCATTTAGCCTTTGCACCATCCTCATCTGAATGACCTGAGAGTTTCTGTAACGATTACCAAAAAAGTTCCAGTGCTTGGAAGATTGTTAGATGTAGTCATATCATTGCAGCTACTCGTTAGATGCAAAATATAACTAAGGAAAACTGTAAGCTGAAAAGAGGAACATTAGTTTCAAAGGTATTCTCCATAATCCATCAGCCACAGATTACAAAGAACTACATAAATATGACAAGGAACTAAAGGAGCACTTGTCCATGGCAGTGATAAAAAAGCCCAAGGAAGAAGAAATAGATTATGTTTGAATAGCAAAACAAAAGAGAAATTTTATTTGTTGCAAAAAAGTAAATATTAAATGATGAGAAATTTTAATTTTTCGTACCATTTGCGGGGCATTTTTCTAACATGTGGATTCTGTCAATGATGGAATGGGTGCCATGACGATAATGTACACTAGAAACATGCAAAGACAAAAGGCATTCTTAAAGATGATTGGCGATCTGGACAATGATATTATCAACAGCTCCTTTGCTGGTTAGCTGCTCCTACCTAAGAATGCTGAAAGTAAAGAGAGTTCTGAGATCCAGCAATGATTTACACCATCTAATTGGACCTAGCATCAGGCATAATAAACACGTGTTTATAATAGTGTTATAACAGTGGAAACCACCTGAAGAAACTAGAGAAACATGTTTATACGGTGCTGCAGTACACCATATTTTTATGTGTGGAAGATGAAAAGATCGTATTAGTATGTTCAGTATCCAGACCTGCATTTGTAAATTTACTCCTGACTGTAAAAGCTTGTTATTTACAGAGATAAACACGTGTACACATTTTTTGGACGTTTAAGTCTATGTATTGCAGCACTTGAACAAGGATTGAATCACTGGAAGAAAACCTTGATATACATAAACTGTAGATTTCTGGAAAGTTGGCGCTGTCAAAAATTTGCTGTAATATTTTCTTTCATCAAGTAATGGTGCAAGATAGCAGACAAGATAAATAAATCAAGAGAGATGTGTGCAGGATTTCAACTATATACGAAAGATTAAGCCATTGTTTATACAACTATGATAATCTATCCTAACCTGTACAGAAATTCTATGGAGTAGAATGCAGTAAGAAAATGTATATGTCTCTGAGTTCCTTCCTGATTGCAATATAGACAAGAAAAATGAAGCTGCCACTAATTTGCATTACTAATTGATGAACCAATATATGTGCACTGAAAACAAGTCAAATTGGGCGTCTGCTCAAAGACAGAAAAATAAAATTCAACATCTGCTCGCCGCTGCTTGATTCCCTCTGAACATATTTAACATAACAGATTAGTTATGCTAATAGTAATTTGGTTCTTCATGGCTTTGGAGATCATGATTTGAGTTGTTGAACATATCGAGGCTAAGAATCATGGCATGATGGCAATCAAGGGAATATAAACATCCAGTCATCCATCGTGAAGACTTCCAGGGATTCCTCAAACCAACGCTATAACAATTTTTAAAATCACAACCTAAAGAAGAGAAGGTTATTGTTTTGTATGACATGGAAAGCAGAAAAATTGACTATTTAAATTCACCTAACAGTAGTATACCTATGATCTGACAGAAATGCATTATCAAGCCAACAAAAATGAAGAAACTGAATTCACAAATGCAGATTTAGACCAAGACATGCCTATCAACCCAACGCGAAACATTACATGGGGTTTGAAAAATAAAAAAATGTCGGTTTGCAACCATCAAATCAACAATTCTTGTTTGATGATTCTCCAATTATGTCATAAGTTAAGCAATTAATAATATGGATTTCAAAAATACTTTGAGAATTAGAATGACAGAAATGCTACTGTGGTACAATAGCTGATTCCTGAATGAGAATAAACTTATACACAGAGAAAATCTAAATCACAAATCTAGCTAGTAAGGAAAGATCTAAGATGTTCAGATAAGATGTAAATTGACTCCTGCCTTTATCACTTTACTAATGCAGTAATGCAGCTTCCTGCGCAATACTTGTCCTGCATAATATGCCAATTAATCTGAGCATTAGTAGCAAAATGACTAATAAGAACACACACGCATGCATGACAACTCCTACAGAGGGAGAGAGGGGAAGAGAGGAAGCGAAAAAGCCTGGGAATGGGTTGGTGCCATGTAGGAGACGGAGCCATGGAGCCTGGGCATCTTAAGCGGAGCTCGCCGGAGTGTTGACAGCCACGACTTCAACCTCGTCAGCGCTATGGGCCAGTCGTAGGTAGGGGGTCGCTTCTCGCGAGCCTCACTCCAATCGGAGCCATCCTGCTGCCGTGCATGTCAAAAAGGAAGGAGGGGCGAAGTTTGGCGCAGCGCGACGGCGAGAGGCCAGGGCAGGAGCTTGGGGTCGGGGAATGGGAACGGAGGTCGAGCCATCATCAGGGCGACGAAGGGAGTGACGGATATGGAGGTGGGTCGTGGGCTCGTGGCGCGGCCGTCGGCCGAAGAGATTGCCAAACGCCGTGAAACGTCTCGAAACGCTGCTCGCCTCGACGCTGCTGCCGGCAAACGGCCCCCCCCGGCGTCGCACGCATCCGGCTCCACCCGCGGCTGCCGTCGGCTCGCCGCCGAAACCACCTGCCGCTCGCCTCCGAACCGCTCGCCGCTTCTGCTCCCAACAGTCCAGAAACTGCGGGGAGTGGGTTAGTAAACAATTGCTGGAAAAATAAATTACCTCGGCTGCCCCCGCAACAAAAAATTACCTCGACTGAAGTCAGGTTGCCCTGCGAGTGCGAGTGGCTGGGTCGTCCGATCGGGGTGAAGAATTAGTAATTCTTCACCCTGGGTCATTAATAGAGTAACTATAAGGTAGAGATTATTGCCAAGTAAACAACTCGTGGGCTCTGGCCTAAGTTTCCTCTCGGGGCTTGGATGGTTGAGTATGGACTCAATAGCATGGTCGGTTCTCGTGGCAACATGTGAAGTTCTTTACATTTCTTGGTCTAAAAGATAAAATTCTTTACATTTCTCAAATAAAGGTTCTTTACATAGTTGTCTCTAAAAAACCAAAGTAATTTTTGCCGGGAATAGTATGAAAACCACACATATATTTGGCCTGGATTCCATTTATAGGGTTGACCAATAATTAACCAAATATACGATAACCATGTGACCCGTTTTTGGATTTTATTGTGTATTTGTACTCTTGTTACAATAGTTTTTCTATGACTGTGAATTTGTAATTAAATTTCAACACTGTAACGAAAATCTCAGCCAAACACAATCTTCCAAACCGAGGGAGTCCCGGAGTAGTAACTTGGGTTTGGAGTTGCTTCATGGATGTAACGTGGGCCTTTCGCTTACCAGTGGCAAGCTGCCACCAGTTTGGTCAGGATGAATTAACGGGAGGGAATCCACCCCTTTTCCCTATGTCAACTCAAAAAACTAACTAAAGAGGGAACAAATTTCGTAATCTCAAAGTACTTTAGCAAGCACTCATGGACGGTTGACACGTACATGGAGCTATAAATCGGCGTCAACTCCTCAACGCCACCACAACCAACGTTAACGTACTACACCCATCTCAAACTCCGGTCCATGGCGCGGCAGCTCGTAGCTCTTCTCGCGGCTGCTTTGGTCGCCGCGGCCGCCGTCGACGCCGCTGGGGCAGGGCTGCCGTCCAACTTCGCCATGATAACCCCACGGGGACCCTTACTGGGGAAGCGGGACGCGGGGGAGTACTGCGGCAAGAGGAAGTGCATGGCCAAGTGCGAAAGCCGCTGCCCCGACCAGTGCTTCGTCCTCTGCCCCAGCTGCAAGACTCTTTGCAGTAAGTATATATAATCACCTTCAGTTAGTTAATCTCTGCCACACTGCCACCACGATTCTTTTCTTCTATCTATCTACACGTGGTAACGTTAGCTACTTGTGTCATGTAAGTGTGCGACTACTACCCGGGCATCTCCTGCGGCGACCCGCGATTCACCGGAGGCGACGGCAACAACTTCTACTTCCATGGCAAGAAGGACCAAGACTTCTGCATCCTCTCCGATGCTGATCTCCATGTCAATGCACATTTCATTGGCACGCACAACCCCGCCACGGCTCGTAACTTCACCTGGATCCAGGCCATTGGCATCCGCTTCGCGGACCACCGCCTCCTCGTCGGTGCCAAGAAGACCGTGAAATGGAACAGCCTCATCGACCGTTTGGAGATGGCCTTGGATGACGAGACCGTCGATCTCCCTGCCAAGCTCGACGCGCGTTGGGAGTCGGCAGCCGTGGCAGGCCTGACCATCACGAGAACCGCCACGACCAATGGCATCAGAGTGCAGCTCAAGGGGGTGTTTGACATCATGGTGAGCGTGGTGCCGGTCACGGAGAAGGACTCCCGCGTCCACAACTACGGCGTCACGGAGGGCGACTGCCTGGCTCACTTGGACATCGGTTTCAAGTTCCACGACCTCACCGACGATGTGCACGGTGTCCTTGGTCAAACGTACCGTTCTGACTACATTAACAAGCTTAGGGTGAGCGCTAGCATGCCGGTGATGGGCGGCATAACCAGCTATGTATCATCGGACATCTTTTCCACTGATTGCGCGGTTGCTAGATTTGGTCGCCGTACCACCATCTCGATGGTTGCATCAAGTGATAGTTGAAGTACTTTTCCGTCCCGAATAATTGAGTTCATGTACAAAGTGTCATATAAATAAGGCACATGGATCTTTTTGGAGAAACCCCATATATATTTATATATATTTTTTATCGGCACATCCAAATTCCAGACAACGACCCTTAGTCATACGGGCAACTCTCTTCCTACCGTGCATACCCAGTAATATTTTACGAAAGTGGAACTTTGTAAAGTTTGATGAAGTTCAAAGAAAAAAATATAATTATTTATGATACCAAATATCTATCATACAGAACAATAGTTTTTAATGACCAGTAGTATTGATTTGATATTATAAATACTGGTGCGTATTTTTCATAAACTTGATAAAAAAATTGATTTAAAAAATATTATCTACACTACAATTTGAAAAGGAGATAATAAAAACTAGGCGACCATCCAATAGTGTTAACTTGATCAACAAAATTGGTTTTCAAATGTCATTTTGTCTACTCTAATAATTGGCATAATTTTCTTCATGTATGACCTGCCTCCTCAGACCTCAACCACCAAAGATAGCACTAGGGTAGCAATTACCTCCTGCAGTCCTAGCTCTGGGAACCCATGCAGTTGTTGTATCGGTGATGGCAACAAATGCCCAATGGCCGCACATATATGGAAGAGAGCAAAGACAAGGAAAATCAAGTTATTTTTTTAGAGAAATAAGGAAAATCAAGTGGGAAGCACAGAAAGGCCAACAGAGCCCAATACGGCCAACCATATGACCGCACACACTCGTATGCACTGTCGTATGATGTGCCCACGGCCCGTGGCGTCCAACCCAACAAATATCGTGAATGGCCCAATGCCAGAAAATTTTAGTTTTTGCAGGGATGCTTAGCTTCCAAAGGATAATCTTTTTTTTTCTTCCAAAGGATAGTCCATACAGCATTTGGCAGAGAATACAATCTTTGTTCCTAAATATAAAATGTTTTTGCGAACCAACCTGTGGTTGGATGGTTAGAGGGACAGTGGTATCTCCAGCCCATGAAGGTTCAAGTCCCGTTGCTCGTATTATTTCTGACTGTATGCGCAGCACTTCCGTCTGTACTGATGTTCAAAAAACTTAAGTTGTTTTTTTTCTCATGTAAAATATAAGACGTATTTGGTTAGTAGCACTACTTTGCACGGTTGCTCAGGGAGTAGCGGGGCATGCACATATGCATGGTTACGGAAATGTGCGTTCGAAGCGAAGTCCGACGCTTTACGTGTGAATGTGACTGCTGGGGTGTCGGTGGCACATGCATTTTCCGATCTTGCAATAAAAAAGTGCATGCAAGCACATGAAGGCTGGTCACAATGGGCAAGAACATAAGCTAGTAATTTACACACTTTTTTAGACTATGTTACTACGTCCATAGTAGGTAGGAACATCTATGTAGTGTCATACAACGATGTATTTATTAGCTTATAGACTCATTGTTTCTTGGAGTGTGTGATGTTCCGGTAACTTAGCTAGTTACCACAAGCACCTCTCTCTTCATTAAATGTGTGCTACATAAGGAAAGTTGTATTGAAGTGTGTGATGTTACTCCTAAGTTCCTCCCCATTGTGACCAGCCGAAACGAGCTGCATGCATGGCACGCTTGTTCTTCATACTATCCATAGTGGGAATAACATAGATGATAATATCACACATATCTAAATAAAATAGATGATATGGCAAGTAATTAATGAAAAAAGAGAGTCATATGATAACATAACTAGTTACTAAGTCTGCCCGTAATGGGAATATATTAAGTAGTATCATGTATGTTAACTATAGTATTATATCATGATACCGTATCATATTAAGTGATGTGTTACTTTGTATCATGCATGGTAATAATTATAGTCATTTATGATATCAACATATGATACTAGGCATTACAGATGTAGTATCATGTACTAGTATCATATGCATGATACTAGTACATTATACTCTCCATTAAAACCAGCCTAATAGTATGAGTAACATCACACATATCAAGGCAAGATGAGTCTATATCTAATAAATAAAGTGTTGCATGATATCACATAGTATATATTTACTCCCCACTATAGAGGTGGTAACATAGACTACCAACATATGTTTACTCTCCATTGTGGCTAGTCTCACCCACCATGCCAGTCAACCGTCCGGGCGCTTGATCCGAAGCACGGGCACGATTGGCCTATAAATCCCCATAGCAGCAGCAAAGCAAATTATCCACGCATCACACTCTTGAGCACAACCACGATTATAACTAAGCAAAGCTTGTTCTTTAGACTATCCACAGTGAGAGTAACATAGATGGTAATATCACACATATTTAAGTAAAATTGATGACGTGGCAAGTAATTAATGAAGAAAGAGAGTCATGTGATAACATAACTAATTACTAAGGCTGGTCATAGTGGGAGTAACTTAGCAAGTAACATAACGCATGTCAAGACAGGTTTGCTTATGTGGCATAGAGTTAATGAGGAAAGAGGTGTTTGGAGTAACATAATATGTTACTGTAACATAACGCAACCCAAAGCAAAATGAGTCTATAATGTAATAAATGCTATCACCTATGATACTACTTGTATGTTACTTTGCACTATGAAGATAGTAACAAAGACTAGTGTCATATGCATGACACTAGTCTAAGTTACTTCCCACTATAACTAGCCTAAGGCTGCCCGTAATGGGAGTATATTAAGTAGTATCATGCATGTTAACTATAGTATCATATCATGATACTGTATCATATTAAATGATGTGTTACTTTGTATCTTGCATGGTAATAATTATAGTCATTTATGATATCAACATATGATATTAGGCATTACAGATGTAGTATCATATACTAGTATCATATGCATGATACTAGTACATTATACTCTCCATTAGAACCAGCCTAATAGTATGAGTAACATTACACATATCAAGGCAAGATGAGTATATATCTAATAAATAAAGTGTTGCATGACATCACATATATGTTTACTCCCCACTATAAAGGTGGTAACATAGACTAGTAACATATATTTACTCTCCACTGTGGCTAGTCTCACCCACCATGCCAGTCAACCGTCCGGGCGCTTGATCCGAAGCACAAGCACGATCGGCCTATAAATTCCCATAGCAGCAGCAAAGCAAATAATCCACGCATCACACTCTGAGCAACAATAACGTCGCTGTGGATGGGAGCGTCGCCTCGGCCGCGGTGCTGCTGGTGCTGTGCGCCGCGGTGTCACCCGCGGCCGCACAGGACACGCCGCTAGTCTGCATCTCAAGCGGTCATGTGCAATGCCGGGGAAGCTGCCCCGGCAAGTGCTTCGTCGTCTGCCCAACTTGCATGACTTACTGCCGTAAGTACTGAACATCCATCGTATATACTTTGCTCCCAATAACAGCAATTAGATGTGACGATCAACATTAATTGAGATGTTTCGGCATTCTTTTTTGTTCTTTTTCTAGTGTGAGAAATGTACCCCAACCACTTCCCACGCGTCACCAGAGGCATGACCGACCCGCACGTGCTTTAGTGGCAGGATCAATTCAATCGTAGGCGTACAGGGTTTAAGGGAGCATTATGAAGAACAGACGTCACCACGGAAGGTACTTTCATCCACTTGCCTCCGGCTGCTATCTTTGCGTCGAGAGGTGGAGGCTTCGGATCATCAAGAGTTTGTGTTTTTGGTTAACATGGAGTTTTGCGAATAAAATTATTGTAGTTCTTTTTTTTGCCGGTGACATGGAGAAGATGTTTTTATCCTTTCATATGGAAGAGTTTACATTATTTTATCTTGTTGTTTTCGTTGATTTGGCTTTTTTATGCAGACAGTATTTTATATGCTATGAGCTCATACCAGAGTTAGGTCGGGATGAATTAAACAGAAGGGAATCCACTGTACTTAAGGTACATAGAAAAAGGGCCCGTGCATTGCAACGGAAAAATAATCACATGCCCCTAAAATCATGATTGAAGACCTTAATGGGTCCACGTGCATCCCATCTATGTTGCTGCTTATTCTCCTTCTCATTCTTGTCGACGATGGCCTTAGTGCTAAAACAATCACAAAACTTTTGGATGTGGCCAATTCTAAGGTGTTTTTCTTTCTCTCCACATTAAATAAGGAATCTACTTTTTCGCCGAGGCATGCATGCGTGGTTATACATGGTTTCTTTCTTCTCCAAACAGGTTTTGCCGAAGTGTTGATTTCCAATCCGGATGTACACCGGTATGAAAGAAAGACAAATCATGCGCTATTGGTTAATATTGTTCCCTAAATAGTATTTTAATAAGTTTAACAGGTAAAACAACATCATATTCATATTCTACACATTTTTCTAATCAATTTGCATATATAACAAGTCAAAATTGGAGTTAGGGTTTAGAAGATATGAATATTTTCAAAAGCATTTGAATCACATTTAAAAAATATTTGACAGGAAAATAACATCATATTAGATTGTACATGCTTTTCTAATCAACTTTCGTATATAACATGTCTAAATTAGAGTAATGGCTTAAAAGATCTAAATATTTTAATGAACATTTAAATATTCCCAACAAATAATAGATGGACGGTGGGTTAACTAACTTTCACTAGGAAGTTTTCTTCAGGCGTGCATGCATGGTTATACATGGTTTCTTTCTTGTCCAAATTGATTTTGCTGAGGTGTTGATTTCTAATCCAGATGTACACCGCTACAGTAGAATGACGAATCGTGCGCTATTGATTAAGGTTTTCCCCTAAATAGTATATAAAACTGTTTAACAGGTAAAACAACATCCTATTCTGATTCTACACATTTTTCTAATCAATTTTCATATATAACATGTCAAAATTGGAGTTAGGGTTTAGAAGATATGAATATTTTTTAAAAGCATTTGAATCTCATATAAATAAAATATTTAATAGGTAAAATAACATCATATTTAGACTATACACATTTTTCTCATCAATTTCCATATATAACATGTCTAAGTTAGAGTTACAATTTCAAAGATATGGATATTTTAAAAAATAAACTAAAACTGCCCAAAAATACTAGATGGATGATGGGTTGATTAACTAAAAGATCAGGGGGTTTTCCAAAAAAAAGTGAATCATCTTTTCTCACTTAACATAGTACCGTGGGTTGATTTTGAGGAAGTGCAGGGGGTTTCTGCAAAAGTGACGACATATGGGCATAAATACTCATCCCTTCATTATTAGGTAGTGATTGAATAAAAAACACTTTTTTCTATAATCCACTGTACTTTAAGTACATTAAAAAAACACTTCAGCTAGCACTCATTGAGAATTTACACGTACGTTGAGAACAGAGACTATAAATGGACGACATGTCTCCAACGCCACTGCAGGCAACGCATGCACCGGCGATCCATGGCGCGGCATCTCGTAGCTCTGCGGCTGCTCTGGTCGCGGAAGCAGCCTATGTCGCCAATGTTGAACTATATGCATATGTATATCATGGTAGTATATAATACGAATTTTGTATTGCATATTATTATATGTTAGTATCATAAATAATTTTATTTGTTACCATGCAAGCACATATAGTAGCACATCATTTATTATAATATGATATCACGAATTCATGATATAATATTGAGCATCTTCTTTCTTATTTGATTGTATGCCACCTCAGTAAATTGCCTAGTTGGCATGCATACTGCTATAATACCACTACAAGAGGTTTAACAGAAAGAGTATGAGTTTTTTGGCCCCTCTTATCTCATAGAATATTTAATATGAGCCACCCATATATCAAGGTATATTGAACCATGCATGTTATTGCGTCAGATCATCTCCAACAACTCACCAAACAAACTCCCCCGATAGCACTTTTCTGGTTATTGGGGATGGAGGCTCCAACAGATTTTCGATATAAAAAACCACTCTATTCCTCCAGATATAATTGTACAAACACTATGAGTATAAAAGTACTCACATGGTAGTAATTTAAACCATTACATTTTTAATTTGAACAAGTCAACATCATTTCAAATACACACTTCTCAAATTAAAGATTTAATCACAAATCGAGATCAGGCATGCAACATAAGGTTACCGAAAAAGGCTTTCGGCCCGCTTTATATATAAAGAAATGATCATCAACAATCATGTACAAACGCAGGCCACCAGAACACATGCACACACCCAGGACAGGATACATAGGCGCTGAGCACTGATGTCTACTACGCAACCTTCTTCTTGTAGACGTTGTTGGGCCTCCAAGTGCAGACGTTTGTAGGACAGTAGCAAATTTTCCTCAAATGGATGACCTAAGGTTTATCAATCCGTTGGAGGCGTAGGATGAAGATGGTCTCTCTCAAACAACCCTGCAACCAAATAACAAAGAGTCTCTTGTGTCCCCAACATATCCGATAAAATGGTAAATTGTATAGGTGCACTAGTCCGGCGAAGAGATGGTGATACAAGTGCAATATGGATGGTAGATACAGATTTTTGTAATCTGAAAATATAAAAACAGCAAGGTAACGAGTGGTGAAAGTGAGCGTAAACGGTATTGCAATGCGTTGAAACAAGGCCTAGTGTTCATACTTTTACTAGTGCAAGTTCTCTCAACAATAATAACATAATTGGATCATATAACTATTCCTCAACATGCAACAAAGAGTCACTCCAAAGTCACTAATAGTGGAGAACAAACGAAGCATACACTATACAACAAAGAGATCAAGGGGACAGAAGGTCACTGACAGGGAATGGCTCTCTCCTCCTCCCTCCCCCTTCCCCCCACCTGCTCCACCTCTCACCATGGATCTAACCTATGATCTATGCCATGGAAGGACTCCTACACTGGGATTTCAACCCTGGCCTTGCGGTTCCAGATCAGGTACATCGAAGATTTGGAGAAACGGTCCATTTTTCTCCTTCTCGCTTAACCAAGGAATTTTTCTTGGTGGTCTCTTTCTCCTCGGCATCCTTCCCTCTCTGAGAAGATTCTGTGGGAGCGGCCCTTCAATGTTGCATTGGAGGTCATCACAAAGGTTTTAAGATTGCTAGACTCAATGAGAGATCTTTTCGCTTCTCTGTGGCTGGTAACAAAGTTGGTCATTTCATTTATCGGCTCAAGGATCGTGTCTGGCCAGACTTTATTTGCCACTTTCATCTTTTCAATGGTCACTTTGCTCGTTATTCTCATTTGAACTCTTCTTGTCATGCGGATGAGGAATTAAAGGATATTTCTGCCAGAAAGCCTATTGTGATTAAGTCCAATTTGAGTTCATTATATAAGGGGACAGCTTTGCAACCATCCTCCTTATAGGAATTGAGCAAGTTTAATTTGGTTCCGTTGTCCAGCATGGTTTTCTCTAATTCTCATCATGATGAGGCTTCATCATCCCTGGCAATTGTTCAACAGCTTGTTCATCATGATCTTGGGCAGTCCTCTCTCAAATTTGGGACTAATCAAGTGAGCAATAATGTCAAGGCACCGATTACGTCCTCTGTCTGTCGGAAACAATTAATGGCACAATATCAACACCAAGCGGGATTGGGGGAATCTGTGTCACCTTCTTATCTGGTTTTAGGAAGTTTTAATTGCGTTCTCCGACAAGATTATCCCCCACTGCCTCAATGTTTTTAGCCTCGGTGTTTAAGTATGCCCCACCTCATTCGGCCTGGCCTCCTCTACTGTCGGCCCAACATAAGGTGGACCTAGCCCAGGCCTGCTATTGGGAGCAAGAGATTTCTACTTTATCTACTAATTGGGCTAATCTCTGCGCCCGCTGTCTCCAATGGGGCCATCAAAAACATACTTGTTAGGCGAGGCTCATTTGTTTTAAATGTTCGGCTCCTGATCATAAGGCGATTTCTTGCCCTTTGAAAAACCAGTTGCCTACTATAGGAGTTCAAATACTAGGAAATGAGCGCAGAAAATCTGGAACCTCTGATTCACATTCCCTTACTAAGCATATTTCCCATTACCGGCCTCATGCTGCAACCACCGTACGATGCACTGTTTGTGGGGCCTATGGACACGTGGCTCGAGCCTGTTTCCATAGGAGAAGGCGAGAAGGCTGGCGATGGATTCCCAAAAGGAAAATTTCTTCCACTCCTACCCCTCTCGATCCGCATTCCACTCCGCCCTCGATTGCCACAACATCTATGCCACCGCCCAGTCCTGTCCTTTCACCATTGCGGCCACCCCCCTCGGTGACCACTGATACGTCTCCAACGTATCTATAATTCTTGATTGCACCATGCTACTTTATCTACTGTTTTAGGCAATAATGGGCTTTATTATCCACTTTTATATTATTTTTGGGACTAACCTATTAACCGGAGGCCCAGCCGAGATTTGTTGTTTTATGCCTATTTCAGTGTTTCGAGGAAAAGGGATATCAGACGGAGTCAAAACGGAACGAAATCAACTGGAGAAGTTAATTTTGGAAGGAAACCAACCTGATGGGCTTGGAGTGCACGCCAGGGGAGCCCCGCGCTGTCCACAAGGGTGGAGGGCACGCCCCTCCCCCCTGGGCGCGCCCCCTGCCTCGTGGGGCCCCCGTAGCTCCACCGACGTACTCCCTTCACCCATATATACCTACGTACCCTAAAACTTCTAGAACAGAAGATAGATCGGGAGTTCCGCCGCCGCAAGCCTCTATAGACACCAAAAACCTCTCGGGAGCCCGTTCCGGCACCCTGCCAGAGGGGGAACCCATCACCGGTGGCCATCTTCATCATCCCGGCGCTCTCCATGACGAGGAGGGAGTAGTTCACCCTCGGGGCTGAGGGTATGTACCAGTAGCAATGTGTTTGATCTCTCTCTCTCTCTCTCGTGTTCTCTCTCGTGTTCCCTCTATGGCACGATCTTGATGTATCCCGAGCTTTGCTATTATAGTTGGATCTTAAGATGTTTCTCCCCCTCTACTCTCTTGTGATGAATTGAGTTTCCCCTTTTGAAGTTATCTTATCGGATTGAGTCTTTATTAGAGCACTTGATGTATGTCTTGCCGTGATTATCTGTGGTGACAATGGGATATCATGTGCCACTTGATGTATGTTTTGGTGACCAACTTGCGGGTTCCGCCCATGAACCTATGCATAGGGGTTGGCACACGTTCTTGATTCTCTGGTAGAAACATTGTGGCACTCTTTGAAGTACTTTTATGTTGGTTGGATGAATCTGAGATTGTGTGATGCATATCATATAATCATGCCCACGGGTACTTGAGGTGACAATGGAGTATCTAGGTGACATTAGGGTTTTGGTTGATTTGTATCTTAAGGTGTTATTCTAGTAAAAACATTAGGGTTGTTTGTGACACTTATAGGAATAGCCCAACGGATTGATTTGAAAGAATAACTTTGAGGTGGTTTCGTACCCTACCATAATCTCTATGTTTGTTCTCCGCTATTAGTGGCTTTGGAGTGACTCTTTGTTGCATGTTGAGTGATTGTTATATGATCTATCTATGTTATTATTGTTGAGAGAACTTGCACTAGTGAAAGTATGAACCCTAGGCCTTGTTTCCTATCATTGCAATACCGTTTACGCTCACTTTTATTATTAGTTACCTTGCTGTTTTTATATTTTCAGATTACAAATACTCTTATCTACCGTCCATATTGCACTTGTATCACCATCTCTTCGCCGAACTAGTGCACCTATACAATTTACCATTGTATTGGGTGTGTTGGGGACACAAGAGACTCTTTGTTATTTGGTTGCAGGGTTGCTTGAGAGAGACCATCTTCATCCTACGCCTCCCGCGGATTGATAAACCTTAGGTCATCCACTTGAGGGAAATTTGCTACTGTCCTACAAACTTGTGCACTTGCAGGCCCAACAACGTCTACAAGAAGAAGGTTGTGTAGTAGACATCAAGCTCTTTTCTGGCGCCGTTGCCGGGGAGGCTAGGTAAATGAAGGTATATCTTTAGATCTTGCAATCGAATCTTTTTGTTTCTTGTTTTATCACTAGTTTAGTTTATAAAAGAAAGCCAAAAAAATGGAGTTAAGTTTGTCTCATACGCTTCATCTTTTTAATATCTTTCGTGAGTTTGATGGAAAGGAAAATTGTGCCAAAGTGTTAGAAGAAGAATGCATTAAAATGTTTGGCACTAGATCTTTGAATGATGAGCATGATTGCAATGTTGTTAGTATGAACTCCTTGAATATCCATAGTACTAAGGATGATTGCACTAGTTATGATGTAAATGCCTCCTATAAACATGTCAATTTTTGTGGAGTAGATTCGGCTTGCAAGTACACACGAGATAGGGAAGATAGATATTGCAAGAGGCATAAGTACTTAGAAACCAAATTGTTGCAAGAAGAGCTAGATGAATGTGCTGAAAGATTCAATATTTTTCATGCCCCTTGTGAACTTTGCAATGAACATGCTCATTTAAAGCTCCAATTCTATTTGTTTCATGATCAAGTCGTGTCCAAATATTGTGATAATTTGATTACCCTTGAGCATCATAAAGAACTTAGCCTTCTTTTGGGTTATGAAGAAATGAAACGTATAACTGAGGGTATTCCAAAATTTAGTCTTGATAAAATTCTTGATTTTGATCTAGAAAAGATTTATATGTATTGTGCGGTGAATTGCATGGAAAATCCTTATATTGCCAATTACATAAAGAAAAGAAAACAAATAGAAGATAAAGAGAATCCTAATGAAAGGGAAGAGACTTCCCAATATCCTCCTATTATTTCTTATGATGAATCTGGTAACGAAGAGGAGCCTTCTATTCAACCAATCTCATTAATAAGGAGCTCCAAAAAGAGGATTGAACCCACACATGATGTGGTGAAGAAGAAGAAAAGAAAAAGGAAGAGAGGTAAAAAGGTATCTCTCCCAAATAAAGTTGCTCCTATTATTGCTGTGCCTCATGAAAATGAAGATGATACACTTGACGATGATCTCGTTATGCCTATTGCTTGTTGTGATGATTATGATTGGGAAGATAATTCTACTTCTTATGATCTTGAAAATCTTTTTGGCACTTGCTTGGAAGAATATGATAATTGCTTTACTATTGGTTCTATCCATACTATTAATGATGAGAGTGATTATGCTTATGATATGAAAAGGCCCAAGCTTGAGGAAGCTATGTTTGATGAGGATGAAATATTTGAGAATATATTTGCTGAAATTAATGTTTGTCCCAAGCTTGGGGATGCTATGTTTAATAATGATGATATTTTTAGCCTCTCAAGTTTTGATATGCAAAGTTGTTATGATGATAGCATGCCTCCTACCTATGATGATTATATTGATGAAAGTGGGTTCGGAAGAGTGTTAACTTTAGGAAGTAGTGATCCCACTATTTTAGAGGATGTTGAATTTTATTGTGATGAATATGAAAGTGGATTTGGAAGAGTGTCAAATTTATTTAGTGATTCCACTATCTTGGGAGAGGTTTCAATCGATTATGATGAGAACAAAGTTGCTACTTATGTTGATTATTGTGATAGAACTTATGCTATGAAAAGTAGTGATGATCATATGTATAAAACTTGTCATGATATGATTACCCTTTTCTTGAACATTACTCTTTTAATGTGGAAACAGTTTATAGTATTCAAGTCTCTTATGATACTCCCACTATTCCGAATGAGAAGAATTTTGCTTATGTGGAGAGTAATAAAATTTCTATGCTAGTAGATCATGAAAAGAATGCTATAGGTGCGGGTTATATTGTTGAGTTTATTCATGATGCTACTGAAAATTATTATGAGAGAGGAACATATGCTTGTATGAATTGCAATAATATCAAGTTTCCTCTCTATGTGCTTAAAGTTTTGAAGTTATGCTTGTGTTTTACCTTCCTATGCAAGTTGATTCTTGTTCCCAGAAGTTGTTTGCTCACAAAATCCCTATGCATAGGAAGTGGGTTAGACTTAAATGTGCTAGTCATATTCTTCATGACGCTCTATTTATGTTTCAATTCTTATCCTTTATGTGAGCATCATTGAAATCATCATGCCTAGCTAGGGGCGTTAAACGATAGCGCTTGTTGGGAGGCAACCCAATTTTATTTTAGTTTCTTGCTTTTTGGTCCTGTTTAGGAATAAATAATCCATCTAGCTTCTGGTTAGATGTGGTTTTATGTTTTAATTAGTGTTTGTGCCAAGTAGAACCTTTGGGAAGACTTGGGTGAAGTCTTTATGATCATGCTGTAAAAAACAGAAACTTTAGCGCTCACGAGATTAGCTAGAACTTTTTACTGGAGAGTGCTATTTAGTTGATTCTTTTTGCAAATGATTACTAGACAAATTCCTCAGGTCCACCAATTTATTTTCGATTTTTTGGAGTTCCAGAAGTTTGCGTTAGTTACAGATTACTACAGACTGTTCTGTTTTTGACAGATTCTGTTTTCGTTGTGTTGTTTGCTTATTTTGATGACTCTATGGCTAGTAAAATAGTTTATAATCCATAGAGAAGTTGGAATACAGTAGGTTTAACACCGATATAAATAAAGAATGAGTTCATTACAGTACCTTGAAGTGGTGTTTTGTTTTCTTTCGCTAACGGAGCTCACGAGTTTTCTGTTAAGTTTTGTGTTGTGAAGTTTTCAAGTTTTGGGTAAAGATTCGATGGACTATGGAATAAGGAGTGGCAAGAGCCTAAGCTTGGGGATGCCCAAGGCACCCCAAGGTAATATTCAAGGACAACCAAGCGTCTAAGCTTGGGGATGCCCCGGAAGGCATCCCCTCTTTCGTCTTCGTTCATAGGTAACTTTACTTGGAGCTATATTTTTATTCACCACATGATATGTGTTTTGCTTGGAGTGTCATTTTATTTTCTTTAGCTTTGCTTGCTGTTTTAATAAAGTTTCAAGATCTGAAATTATTAAATGAGAGAGAGTCTTCGCATAGTTGCATAATTATTTAGCTACTCATTGATCTTCACTTATATCTTTCGGAGTAGTTTGTCATTTGCTCTAGTACTTCACTTATATCCTTTAGAGCATGGTGGTAGTTTTATTTTGAAGAAATTAATGAACTCTCATGCTTCACTTATATTATTTTGAGAGTCTTAATAGCATGGTAATTTGCTTAAATAATCATAATATGCTAAGCATAAAAGATTTGTAAGAATTCTTATGAGTGTGTTGAATACTAAGATAAGTTTGATGCTTGATAATTGTTTTGAGATATGAAGGTGATAACATCAAAGTCGTGCTAGTTGAGTAGTTGTGAATTTGAGAAATGCTTGTGTTGAAGTTAGCAAGTCCCGTAGCATGCACGTATGGTTAAAGTTGTGTAACAAATTTGAAGCATGAAGTGTACCTGGCTTGTGCATCCTTATGAGTGGCGGTCGGGGACGAGCGATGGTCTTTTCCTACCAATCTATCCCCCTAGGAGCATGCGTGTAGTGCTTGATTTTTTGATGACTTCTAAATTTTTGCAATAAGTATATGAGTTCTTTTGACTAATGTTGAGTCCATGGATTATACACACTTTAACCTTTCCGACTTTGCTAGCCTCTTCGGTACCGTGCATTGCCCTTTCTCACCTTGAGAGTTGGTGCAAACTTCGCCGGTGCAGCCAAACCCCGTGATACGATACGCTCTCTCACACATAAACCTCCTTATATCTTCCATAAAACAGCCACCATACCTACCTATCATGGCATTTCCATAGCCATTCCGAGATATATTGCCATGCAACTTTCCACCGTTCCGTTCATCATCATCATGACATACATTACTTTTGTCATATTGCCATTGCATGATCATGTAGTTGACATCGTATTTGTGGCAAAGCCACCATGCATTATTTTTCATACATGTCACTCTTGATTCATTGCACAATCCCGGTACACCGCCGGAGGCATTCATATAGAGTCATATCTTGTTCTAGTTTCGAGTTGTAATCCTTATGTTGTAATCAAAAGAAGTGTGATGATCATTGAGGGAGTCCTAGACTAAGGGGTGTCCGGATAGCCGGACTATCATCATCGGCCGGACTCCAAGACTATGAAGATACAAGATTGAAGACTTCATCCCGTGTCCGGATGGGACTTTCCTTGGCGTGGAAGGCAAGCTTGGCAATACGGATATGTAGATCTCCTATCATTGTAACCGACTCTGTGTAACCCTAGCCCTCTCCGGTGTCTATATAAACCGGAGGGTTTTAGTCCGTAGGACGAATGACCATTACAACAATCATACCATAGGCTAGCTTCTAGGGTTTAGCCTCCTTGATCTCGTGGTAGATCCACTCTTGTACTACCCATATCATCAGTATTAATCAAGTAGGAGTAGGGTTTTACCTCCATCGAGAGGGCCTGAACCTGGGTAAAAACATCGTGTCCCTTGTCTCCTGTTACCATCCGCCTAGACGCACAGTTCGGGACCCCCTACCCAAGATTCACCGGTTTTGACACCGACATTGGTGCTTTCATTGAGAGGTCCTCTGTGTCATCACTGATAGGCTTGATGGCTCCTTCGATCATCAACAACGACGCAGTCCAGGGTGAGACTTTTCTCCCCGGACAGATGTTCGTATTCGGCGGCTTTGCACTGCGGGCCAATTCGCTCGGCCATCTGGAGCAGATCGAAATCTACGCCTCTGGCCGTTAGGTCAGATTTGGAAGTCTAAACTTCATGGCTGACATCCGCGGAGACTTGATCTTCGACGGATTCGAGCCACAGCCGAGCGTGCCGCACTGTCACGATGGGCATGATTTAGCTCTACTGCCGGACAGTGCCCTGGAGGCCGCACATGAGTCCGCTCTGACCCTTAGTTCGGAGCCAACCGCGCAGATCGAGGACGGGTGGCTAGACACCGCCTCGGGGGCTGCAACCTCTACGGCGATGGAGCCGAATACTGACCTTGTCCCTTGTAAAGCTCATGAATCTAAGGTGCCAGACTCCTCGCCGGACTCCGAACCTCCTGCGCCCCTACCAATCGAATCCGATTGGGCGCCGATCATGGAGTTCACTGCCGCGGACATCTTTCAGCACTCACCCTTTGGCGACATCCTGAATTCGTTAAAGTATGTCTCATTATCAGGAGAGCCCTGGCCGGACTGCGGTCAGGGCGGTTGGGATGCGGACGATGAAGAAATTCAAAGCCCACCCACCACCCACTTTGTAGCCACTGTCGATGATCTAACCGACATGCTAGATTACGACTCCGAAAACATCGACGGTATGGACGACGATGCCGGAGACGACCAAGAACCACCGCCTACGGGGCACTGGAAGACCACCTCGTCATACGACATATACATGGTGGACATCCCAAAGGATGGGAACAGCGAGGATGCAGCGGAGGAAGGCTCCTCCAAGAAACAGCCCAAGCGTCGGCGTCAGCGGGCGTCGCTCTAAATCCCGCCATAGCAAGAATGGAGATTCCGGCACCGGAGATAATAACACCCCAGAGAGTGCCGAAGACAACCCCCTCCAACAAGATTCAGCACAGGAGGACGGAGAAGCCAGCCCTCACGAGAGAGCGGCAGACGAAGAGGTAGAGGATGATAATTACATGCCTACCTCCGGAGACGAGGCAAGCCTCGACGACGACGAATTCGTCGTGCCCGAGGATCCCGTCGAACAAGAGCGTTTTAAACGCAGGCTAATGGCCATGGCGAACAGCCTAAAGAAAAAGCAGCAACAACTTCGAGCTGATCAAGACCTGCTGGCCGACAGATGGACCGAAGTCCTTGCGGCCGAAGAGCATGAACTCGAACGCCCCTCCAAAAGCTACCCAAAATGCAAGTTGCTCCCCCAATTAGAGGAGAAGGCATATAAACCTTCATCACCAGCGCACAATACGGCAGACCGACCACCTCGTGGCCGCGACAGAGAGGCCTCTAGACCCTCCGCCAAAACCGTACCCCGGCATCGCTCGAAAAGCACGAAGCCACGGGGGAATGCGCTAGACTTGCGAGACATATTGGAGGACAAGGCAAGACAACCAAGATCGATCTACGGATCACGTGGGCGCCCCACGATGCGCGACGACTACCGTCGCGCCGGATACAGCAACCCCGGCTGGGCGAACACATGAGACAAAGCTCGCTTGAGCTACGCCAGATATTGCCCAATAAAGAGGCGCCAAGACACCCACTATGCTTCACAGATGAAGTAATGGATCATCAAATCCTCAAGGGTTTAAACCCGTGAACATTGAATCCTACGATGGCACAACAGACCCCGCGGTTTGGATCGAAGACTATCTCCTTCATATCCACATGGCCCGCGGTGACGATCTTCACGCCATCAAATATCTCCCACTCAAGCTTAAAGGACCAGCTCGGCATTGGCTTAACAGCTTGCCAGCAGAGTCAATTGGGTGTTGGGAGGACCTGGAAGCCGCATTCGTTGACAACTTCCAGGGCACATATGTGCGACCACTAGACGCCGATGACCTAAGCCACATAATTCAGCAGCCAGACGAATCGCCGACAGTTCGACACGGTTCTTAACAAAGAAAAATCAAATCGCCGACTGTCCGGATGCGGAGGCCCTCGCAGCCTTCAAACATAACATCCGCGACGAGTGGCTGGCCCGGCACCTAGGACAGGAAAAGCCGAAATCCATGGCAGCCCTCACATCACACATGACCCGCTTCTACGCGGGAGAGGACAGCTGGCTAGCCCGCAGTAACAACCTCAGCAAAAATTCTGGCAGTCCGGATAACAAGGACCGCAATGGCAGGTCGCATCGCAACAAAAACAAACGCCGCGTTAACGGTGATAACACTGAGGATACGGCAGTTAACGCCGGATTCAGAGGCTCCGCACCGGTCGATGGAAAAAGCCATTCAAAAGAACTACTCCGGTTCGTCCAATTTGGACCGAATACTCGACCGCTCTTGCCGGATACATGGCACTTCAAAAGCCAGCTAATCACACCAACAGGGATTGTTGGGTATTTAAGCAGGCAGGCAAGTTAATTGCCGAAAACAATGACAAGGGGCTGCATAGCGATGACGAAGAAGAGACCCGGCCGCCGAACAATAGAGGACAGAAGGGTTTCCCCCCACAAGTGCGGACGGTAAACATGATATACGCAACCCACATACCCAAGAGGGAGCGGAAGCGTGCACTTAGGGACGTATATGCGATGGAGCCAGTCGCCCCGAAGTTCAATCCATGGTCCTCTTGCCCTATCACTTTTGATCGAAGGGACCACCCCACCAGTATTCGCCATGGCGGATTCGCCGCATTGGTTTTAGACCCAATCGTCGATGGATTTCACCTCACCAGAGTCCTGATGGACGGCGGCAGCAGCCTGAACCTGCTTTATCAGGATACAGTGCGCAAAATGGGCATAGACACCTCAAGGATTAAACCTACAAAGACGACCTTCAAAGGCGTCATACCAGGTGCAGAGGCCAATTGTACAGGCTCAGTCACACTGGAAGTGGTCTTCGGATCCCCGGATAACTTCCGAAGCGAGGAGTTAATCTTCGACATAGTCCCGTTCCGCAGCGGCTATCATGCTCTACTCGGACGGACTGCGTTTGCAAAGTTCAACGCGGTGCCGCATTACGCATACCTCAAGCTCAAGATGCCAGGCCCTCTAGGAGTCATAACGGTCAAAGGAAACACTGAACGCTCCCTCCGAACGGAGGAACACACATCGGCTCTCGCGGCAGAAGTACAGAGCAGCCTCTTAAGGCAACTTTCGAGTCCGGCCGTTAAGTGACCGGACACGACCAAACGCGCCCGGAGTAACCTACAACAAGACCACCTGGCACGTTCCGAGCATCGCCAGAGTAATGCGCCCCAACCCCAGCCCCTGTCAAATTGCAAGACTGGTCCTTCGCGTACATCATTACGCTCTGGAGATACCATGGGCATAGGGGGATGGGCACGGCCACCACAGGCCCAGAATGCGGCTTAACCACACCAGGGGCTCCCAAGTGTGTGGCTCTTTTTATTTTTTTTCCTTTTTCTTATGCACAGGACTCCGTTCACTAGAAGCCCTGTCCGCAATGAGACTGCCAACACACGATGCAACAGCCAGGGGAGAAGAAGGGCTACGGCGACTATCCAGGTGGTCTCCATTACGAGCATTAAATCCGTTTTCATACACCATTCCGCAGCCTACCCTGGAGGGGGACATGTTTAATAGTCTTACCCTTGCTTATCAAGACTATTTGTATCATTCTCGCATTCATCGCAGAATTCCTTGAATAAACAATGCATCGCTTTTCGCTTATAATTGCATTTCTTTCTTATATATATGTTCATTTACGACATCTTGCATCCGTACACTTTGGTATGGCCGAATTCACCAGGGGCTTAAGTTCCCCGCATTATGGTGTGATAAGTCCGAACACTTTCACAAGTGCGGCACCCCGAACTTATAGCATTATATGCATCGGCTCCGAATCATGTCTTGGGTCAATAGTTGGGTTTGCCCGGCTCCCATGTTTTGATACCTTACGTTCCGTTTTATTGGCTAAGGTAGCACTGGCAGAACCACTGCGATTGCGCCCCGGTTGAGCTGGGTGAGCGCCTCAGTGGAGAAAGCTAAAACTGACCGTCATGATAAGGCGAGAGCTGGTCGCTGTTCGAGAGGTCTTTTCGAGTCCCTAAAGACTTATGCCGCTTAGAGCGAGGAACCGGCTTTGTCCGGCCCAGGCGTGGATAGTGCCCCGAACTCGGTCTTCCGAACACTAGGGGCTTCGCCGAAATTTAAAATTATAGAATTCTATGGCTAAGTGAGAGTGTTCAAGCATTATAAGTTCGGTTGCCTCATTCGTTGTGTTGAGCGCCTCCCTAGATGGACCCAACAATGGGAACAAGAGCGCTCAAGTTTATCCCGAACACCCCAACACTCGTGGCATGGGGGCTGAAGCCAACGACTTGCCATCTCTCAGATTTGATAAACGGCCACACAGAAGGTAATATTTTAAATTAATAAGCGTTGCTTAGCGTGAACAACATTTTCAGCGCACAGGATAACACATTGCGAGTCTACTCAAATATTACATCTTTGGAGCACTCACCCGCAATCATGCGGGCACCCTTCAGGACACTCTTATAATACATTTCAGGCGTGCGATACTCCTTGCCCGCCGGCGGCGCGTCCGTCAGAAGCTTATCAGCGTCCATCCTGCCCCACTGCACTTTTGCACGGGCAAGGGCCCCACGGGCACCTTCAATGCAGGCGGAATGCTTGACGACTTCCACCCAGGGACACGCATCCACCAGCCGCCGCACCAGGCCGAAGTAGCTCCCAGGCATGGCCTCCTTGGGCCACAGCCAAACTATGAGGCCCTTCATGGCCTGTTCGGCTACCTTGTGGAGCTCGACCAGCTGCTTCAGCTGGTCGCTAAGGGCATCAGATGTCCGCCTCAAAGATACCGAGACCAAGACCTTCTCTGTTGAGCTCCCTCCTCGGCCCGGTGAAAGCGGCAGCATCGGACACGCTGCGAGGCAAATCTGCAACGCTCCGAGAGCTCCGACCGGGTAAGTAATGTAATTCACATTCACATGCTTGCTTTGCATGAAAAATGCCTTACCCGCCGCTATTTTCTTCACCGCCTCAATTTCTGGAGGGCCTTGTGGGCTTCGCCTTAGCGGCTTTGGCACTCTCAAGAGCCGATGCAAGCTCGGACTCGAGTCTTGAGTCGCGCCCAAACTCTCATGCTTTTCCACGAGCCTAGAGCTCTTGCTGCACCTCCGCCACCCGTGCCTCCTGCTTCTCTCGCTCGGCTCGTTCCGCGGCCGCATTGCGTTCGGCCACGGACACGGTCTCCTTCAGGGTCGCCACCTCGTTCGTGGCCCCTGGAGTACCCACGTTATCCTTGTTATTTCTCTTGCAACCAAAATCCTTTTCTGTAAGGTACAAACTTAATACGGTGTTACTCACCTTCCTTGTCCTCGAGTTGCTTCTTGGCACGGCCGAGCTCACTCTCGGACCGCTCGAGGTTCTGCTTCAAAGCATCGACCTCCGCAGTCAGTGCGGCAGAGGTCAGCAGCGCAGCCTGCAATCCCATATTGACATATTTTCTAGACCTCCTGCGTACATCTTTTTACATCCTCAGTCCGGCTTTTCTTTCCGAACACCGAACCGACCATCAGGGGCTACTGTCTATGTGGTATTATATTACATATTTTAAAATTTCTTACCTCAAAGCCTGTTAGAAGGCTGCTGCAGGCTTCGGTCAGTCCGCTCTTGGCGAGCCGAACCTTCTGAATCACCGCACTCATGATAGTGCGGTGTTCTTCCTCGATGGAAGCGCCGTTGAGCGCCTCCAACAAGTTATCCGGCGCCTCCGGTTGGACGGAGGCCGCCGGTGTCACAGTCTTGCCCTTCTTACGAAGGGGCCGCCTGCCGAACTCCGGAACCACTGCAGGGTCCGGTGCGGAGTCCGGTGCGAAGTCCGGGAGGTTGCCCTGAGGCACCTCCGGAGCCTCCCCCTCCTGGCGGGTCCCCTCCGAGGATCCCACCTCGGCGTCATCAGCATCACGAGGGGTGGAGGCGGTCGGAAGGGAATCCATATCCGACGTAGCCAAGGACCCGCTCGACGAAGTGGGAAGATCGTCCTTGGCCGGACTACAGGTTGTATGCGGCATTAGAAGGACACCACGTGGCAAAAAGAGAAATTGTAAATCATCTAGGAATTCGGACACTTACGATCTTGCCAGGGGCTTGGCCCTTGAGGGCCACTCCTCATCGCCGTCGTCAGCGTTGGCGGAGCAGTCCGGAGGAAGGGTCCATCCCTTCTTGGACCCTTCGGCCGCCCCCGTTGGGGAGGCCTTCCTCTTCTTCTCTCCCCCCGCTAGGGGAGAGGCCTCTTTCTCCTCCTCCTCGGGGGAGGAGTCCGCCTCGGAGTCGTCGGACGACGAGTCCGATACCACCTGGCGCCGGGAACTCCTTCGGGGTCCCGTGGCCTTTTTCTTGGCCTTCTTCTCCGGCACCACGTAAAGTGCCGGGACCAGCAGCCCCGTCAAACGGGTGTCCGATGGGTCTTCTGGAAGGGGAGCTGGACAGTTAACATGTCCGGACGTCTTCTGCCAGTCCTGTTAAAGGCATCGGGAGTTTAGATCCCACATAGAGTCAAACTATGAAAGAAATGAGTGTCCCATAAAGGATAACATAGCTTACCTCGCTGGCCGGGCGCTGCGTGCTGAATCCACGATCTTCAGTTGCGGATGCGGGGGCTTCTCCGCCCTTGAACAGCACCCTCCAGGCAGCTTCGTACGTCATGTCGAAGAGCCCGCTCAAGGTCCGGTGCTGTGCCGGATCAAACTCCCACAAATTGAAGGCCCGTTGCTGGCAGGGGAGAATCCGGCGGACGAGCATGACCTGGATCACGTTGACAAGCTTAAGCTTCTTGTTCACGTGGTCTGAGACAGGATCGAGTCCGGTCAGCTCCTCCGAACTACCCCATAGCAAGCCCTTCTCTTTCCATGAGGTGAGCTGCATGGGGGTACCAGATCTGAACTCGGGGGCCGCTGCCCATTTAGGGTCACGCGGCTCGATGATGTAGAACAACCCCGATTGCCACCCTTCGATGGATTCCACGAAGGCACCCTCAAGCCAAGTGACGTTGGGCATTTTGCCCACCATGGCGCCTCCGCACTCCGCTTGGACGCCCTTCACCACCTTCGGCTTGACATTGAAGGTCTTTAGCCACAAGCCGAAGTGGGGCTGGATGCAGAGGAAGGCCTCGCACACGATGATAAACGCCGAGATGTTGAGGATGAAGTTTGGCGCCAGATCATGGAAGTCCAGGCCGTAGTAGTACATGAGCCCCCGGACAAAGGGGTGAAGTGGGAAGCCCAGTCCGCGGAGAAAGTGGGGAAGAAATACGACCCTCTCATCGGGCCTGGGGGTGGGGATGAGCTGCCCCTCGTCGGCCAGCCGGTGCGCGATGTCGCCGGACAGGTATCCGGCGCCGCGCAGCTTCTCGATGTGTCCCTCCGTAACGGAGGAGGCCATCCACTTGCCTCCCGCTCCAGACATGGCTGGAGAAGGTTGAGGCGAGATGTGCGGACTTGGGCACTGGAGCTCGAATGCACGGAGATGGATAAGCAAAGGAGGAAGAAGGCATAGGTAAAAAAGGTGGATCCTTATCCCCTTATATATGGGTGGACGAAGACTATGCGTCCCCACCGGCCTGGTAAAACTCGCTTATCTCCCAAGCGGCACAATCAATGGCGCGGTTGGGTTACCCACGTCCGTATTGATGGGAATCCTGGAATAAGGGGAACACGATCTCTGCTTCGACAAGACGTGCCAAGGAAACCGCTTCGCTAAACGCGCTGAGGTGGTATAATAAAAACGATTCAAGTAAAGGCTTGGTAGTGGTGTGACGTCACGCCACAGAATACGTCAGCAGATTGAACTTGTGTACATATTATTCTCTCTACGGTGGTATGTGGAATTTATTTTACAGAGCCGGACACTATCCTGGTGTTCACAATCTTCTATGAATTATTCGGAGGAGGAACCCGCCTTGCAATGCCGAAGACAATATGCGCGCCGGACTCGTCGTCATTGAAGCCTGGTTCAGGGGCTACTGAGGGAGTCCTGGACTAGGGGGTGTCCGGATAGCCGGACTATCATCATCGGCCGGACTCCAAGACTATGAAGATACAAGATTGAAGACATCGTCCCGTGTCCGGATGGGACTTTCCTTGGCGTGGAAGGCAAGCTTGGCAATACGGATATGTAGATCTCCCATCATTGTAACCGACTCTGTGTAACCCTAGCACTCTCCGGTGTCTATATACACCGGAGGGTTTTAGTCCATAGGACGAATGACCATTACAACAATCATACCATAGGCTAGCTTCTAGGGTTTAGCCTCCTTGATCTCGTGGTAGATCCACTCTTGTACTACCCATATCATCAGTATTAATCAAGCAGGAGTAGGGTTTTACCTCCATCGAGAGGGCCTGAACCTGGGTAAAAACATCGTGTCCCTTGTCTCCTGTTACCATCCGCCTAGACGCACGGTACGGGACCCCCTACCCGAGATCCGCCGGTTTTGACACTGACAATCATCATTATTAGAGCATTGCCCAAAAAAAAGAGAAAGGCCAAAAAAAAGAAAGGCCCAAAAAAAGAGAAAGGCAAAAAAAGGCCCAAAAAAAGAAAATAACTAAAAAAGGCAATGCTACTATCTCTTTTTCCACACTTGTGCTTCGAAGTAGCACCTTGTTCTTCATGTAGTGAGTCTCATATATTTTGCTTCAAAGTAGCACCATGTTTTTCATATATTGAGTCTCATAAGTTGTCTTTTTATACTAGTGAGAATTTTTCATTATAGAACTTGGCTTGTATATTCCTACGATGGGCTTCCTCAAATTGCCCTAGGTCTTCATGAGCAAGCAAGTTGGATGCACACCCACTAGTTTTCTTTTGTTGAGCATTCATAGCTCTAGTGCATCTGTTGCATGGCAATCCCTACTCCTCATGTTGACATCAATTGATGGGCATCTCCATAGCCCATTGATTAGCCTCGTCAATGTGAGACTTTCTCCTTTTTTTTGTCTTCTCCACACAATCCCCATCATCATATTCTATTCCACCCATAGTGCTATATCCACGGCTCACGCTCATGTATTGCGTGATGGTTGAAAAAGTTTGAGATTATTTAAGTATGAAACAATTGCTTGGCTTGTCATCGGGGGTGTAGAAGTTGGGAACATCTTTGTGTGACGAAAATGAAGCATAGCCTAACTATATGATTTTGTAGGTATGACCTTTCTTTTGCCATGCTATTTTCAGAAGACGTGATTACTTTGATTAGTATGCTTGAAGTATTATTATTTTTATGTCAATATGAACTTTTGTCTTGAATCTTTTAGATTTTAATATTCATATCACAATTAAGAAGAATTACATTGAAATTATGCCAAGTAGCACTCCGCATCAAACTTCTTTTTTTATCATTTACCTACTCGAGGATGAGCAGGAATTAAGCTTGGGGATGCTTGATACGTCTCCAACGTATCTATAATTTTTGATTGCTCCATGCTACTTTATCTACTGTTTTAGGCAATATTGGGCTTTATTATCCACTTTTATATTATTTTTGGGACTAACCTATTAACCGGAGGACCAGCCCAGATTTGTTGTTTTATGCCTATTTCAGTGTTTCGAGGAAAAGGGATATCAGACGGAGTCAAAACGGAACGAAATCAACTAGAGAAGTTAATTTTGGAAGGAAACCAACCTGATGGGCTTGGAGTGCACGCCAGGGGAGCCCCGGGCTGTCCGCGAGGGTGGAGGGCGCGCCCCTCCCCCCTGGGTGCGCCCCCTGCCTCGTGGGGCCCCCGTAGCTCCACCGACGTACTCCCTTCACCCATATATACCTACGTACCCTAAAACTTCCAGAACAGAAGATAGATCGGGAGTTCCGCCGCAAGCCTCTATAGACACCAAAAACCTCTCGGGAGCCCGTTCCGGCACCCTGCCAGAGGAGGAACCCATCACCGGTGGCCATCTTCATCATCCCGACGCTCTCCATGACGAGGAGGGAGTAGTTCACCCTCGGGGCTGAGGGTATGTACCAGTAGCTATGTGTTTGATCTCTCTCTCTCTCTCGTGTTCTCTCTCGTGTTCCCTCTATGGCACGATCTTGATGTATCCTGAGCTTTGCTATTATAGTTGGATCTTATGATGTTTCTCCCCCTCTACTCTCTTTTGATGAATGGAGTTTCCCGTTTTGAAGTTATCTTATCGGATTGAGTCTTTATGAGAACACTTGATGTATGTCTTGCCGTGATTATCTGTGGTGACAACGGGATATCATGTGCCACTTGATGTATGTTTCCGTGACCAACTTGCGGGTTCCGCCCATGAACCTATGCATAGGGGTTGGCACACGTTCTTGATTCTCCGGTAGAAACTTTGGGGCACTCTTTGAAGTACTTTTATGTTGGTTGGATGAATCTGAGATTGTGTGATGCATATCGTATAATCATGCCCATGGATACTTGAGGTGACAATGGAGTATCTAGGTGGCATTAGGGTTTTGGTTGATTTGTATCTTAAGGTGTTATTCTAGTAAAAACTCTAGGGTTGTTTGTGACACTAATAGGAATAGCCCAACGGATTGATTTGAAAGAATAACTTTGAGGTGGTTTCATACCCTACCATAATCTCTACGTTTGTTCTCCGCTATTAGTGGCTTTGGAGTGACTCTTTGTTGCATGTTGAGGGATTGTTATATGATATATCTATGTTATTATTGTTGAGAGAACTTGCACTAGTGAAAGTATGAACCCTAGGCCTTGTTTCCTATCATTGCAATACCGTTTACGCTCACTTTTATTATTAGTTACCTTGCTGTTTTTATATTTTCAGATTAAAAATACTCTTATCTACCGTCCATATTGCACTTGTATCACCATCTCTTCGCCGAACTAGTGCACCTATACAATTTACCATTGTATTGGGTGTGTTGGGGACACAAGAGACTCTTTGTTATTTGGTTGCAGGGTTGCTTGAGAGAACCATCTTCATCCTACGCCTCCCACGGATTGATAAAACTTAGGTCATCCACTTGAGGGAAATTTGCTACTGTCCTACAAACCTGTGCACTTGCAGGCCCAACAACGTCTACAAGAAGAAGGTTGTGTAGTAGACATCAACCACCATGGCCAACTACCCGCTTAACCCTGTGCCATTCCTGCCACCGGGATTTGCCGTTGAGCCGGGTCCGGCAAATCGTGTTGTCCGCAACGGCATGGTTGTCGGCCCGATTCCGCCCCTCAGCTATGAATATCTGGACATCGCCGAGACCAGCCAGTACATTCCTCTTCACCGTCGTGCGGCCATCCACCACACCATCACTGGCATGTTACAGGAACTGCAACTTTTCACCACTGAGGTTAGCGACCATCCCTTTGGTATTGGGATTTATGGTTTCGTCGATTCTTTCATGTGCGATACTTCTGTGGCTACTCCTTTAGAGATTGAGGATAAAGATTTGCTTATCACATTTGTGCCGCACAATGAGGCCCTGAACCGCCGCACCACTACATTTGGGCCGGCCATCTGGTTGATGTATTTTGGATTTCCATATGACTACAAAATTGACTATTACATCAACAAGTCGCTTGGGGGTTTTGGTTCTTTGCTTTCATGGTATAATCCTAGGCAAGATCGTCGGTTCATACAGCTCAAAGTTCAGGTTATTCATCTCGGATTGGTGCCAAAAAGTTTTGTGGTTTCGCAGCTGGGAGGAGCCCGAGACTGCTGGACTGTCCAGGTTACCATCCTGCGCAGCAACGACTAGAATGGGCTGCTCCCCGAGGTTCCTCCTGCTGGTGAAGAACCGCCACCTCCTGACGGTAATCCCCACCCATAGTTTGGCCCCGACCTCACCGCTGAACAGCTCTATCAGTAGAAGGTTCACAACTGGTTAGTACAAAATGTTGCACCGGCTCCAGCTCAGGACAATGGTGGTTGGGGAGAATGGCCTGCTGATCCTGCCCCCCTGCTCCCCCAGTGGCTATGCCGCAGTACCTGATGAATTTTCAAGCCTGGTTATCTGCACAAGGACTCACATTTGAAGCTGGCATCACTCCAGAAAACAACATAGTGGATAATGCTGCTGATGCTTGGAATGATTCTGTCAGTCTCTGATGACACCAATTCTACCGATGTTGTGGCCCTTCTGATTGTTGAAGACCATGTCTCTGTCCAGAATGCTCAAGCTGCTCAGTCTGTTACTAGTGAGGTTCTGACAGTTACAGTTGATGTTCACAGTCAGGGCATGAGCTTTGGTCTCTCAAATCAAGGTTCCTATCTCATGAATCTTCTCCTGTCTGATCCCATCCCTAGACAGCAAATGAATGCTTCTATTTATCTTGCTATGTGTCCTCTATTGGCCACTATGGGACCAAGGGTGCATGGCTATGGAATGCAGCATGATCACTTTCGTGTTGAGATACAAGTTTTTGTGGGGGAGGATGGTCTGCAGTTTGCAACTGTTACTCAGGCAGGTAACACCTCGGCGCCTGCATCTACTGTTCTTATCCAGGAAATACCTGTTGTGGAGGAGCCCACTACTCTGCAGATTGAGGCTGCTCCTGCTGTTGAATAGGCTCTGGTGGCTTTTCCTCCAATCAATTTTCCTTAGGAGAACTCTGCTGCTGAATTGGACCATATCAATCTTCCAGCACCTGTTGTCTCCCCTCGAGATGAGCCCTCCAATGTTATTCAGCCACCACTGGGACTGCTAGCTCTACCTGCTCCTACTTTGTCTGCTGAGATGGGCATGATACTTCCTCCTCCAGAGCTCCAGACTGCGGCTGCTCTTGCACCTAACGGGTCTGCTGAACTTGCCATTATGGGTGATAGTGAAGGAAATATGCCCTAGAGGCAATAATAAAGTTATTATTTATTTCCTTATATCATGATAAATGTTTATTATTCATGCTAGAATTGTATTAACCGGAAACATAATACATGTGTGAATATATAGACAAACAGAGTGTCACTAGTATGCCTCTACTTGACTAGCTTGTTAATGAAAGATGGTTATGTTTCCTAACCATGAACAAGGAGTTGTTATTTGATTAACAAGGTCACATCATTAGTTGAATGATCTGATTGACGTGACCCATTCCGTTAGCTTAGCACCCGATCGTTTTAGTATGTTGCTATTGCTTCCTTCATGACTTATACATGTTCCTATGACTGTGAGATTATGCAACTCCCGTTTACGGAGGAACACTTTGTGTGCTACCAAACGTCACAACTGGCTGGGTGATTATAAAGGTGCTCTCTGGTGTCTCCGAAGGTACTTGTTGAGTTGGCGTATTTCGAGATTAGGATTTGTCACTTGAATGTCGGAGAGGTATCTCTGGCCCTCTCGGTAATGCACATCACTTAAGCCTTGCAAGCATTTCAACTAATGAGTTAGTTGTGAGATGATGTATTACTGAGCGAGTAAAGAGACTTGCTGGTAACGAGATTGAACTAGGTATTGGATATCGATGATCGAATCTCGGGCAAGTAACATACCGATGACAAAGGAACAACGATGTTGTTATGCGGTCGACCGATAAAGATCTTCGTAGAATATGTAGGAACCAATATGGGCATCCAGGTCCCGCTATTGGTTATTGACCGGAGACGTGTCTCGGTCATGTCTACATTGTTCTCGAACCGTAGGGTCCACACGCTTAAGGTTTCGATGACAGTTATATTATGAGTTTATGTATTTTGATGTACCGAAGGTTGTTCGGAGTCCCGGATATGATCACGGACATGATGAGGAGTCTCGAAATGGTCGAGACATAAAGATTGATATATTGGACGGATATATTTGGACACCGGAAAGGGTCCGGAGAAGTTTGGAGCTCCGGGAGGTTACCGGAACCCCCCGGGAGGTATATGGGCCTTATTGGGCCCATGTAGGAGGAAGGGAGAAGGAACAAGGGAGGCGCGCCCCAAGCCCAATCCGACTGGGGAGGGTCGGGCCCCTTTCCTTTCTCCTTCCCCTCTTCCTTTCCTACTACTAGTACTACTTCCTAATACTAGTACTCCTTCCTTCCCCTCCAAATCAGATAAGGAAAGAGAGGAAACCTACTTGGAGTAGGTTTCCCCCTCCTATGGCGCCCCCTTGAGGCCGGCCACCTCCTCCTTCCCTCCTTTATATACGGGGTAGGGGCACCCTAGGACACACAAGTTGATCATTGAGATCGTTCCTTAGCCGTGTGCGGTGCCCCCTCCACGATATTACACCTCGATCATATTGTAGCGGTGCTTAGGCGAAGCCCCTGCAACAGAGAACATCAAGATCGTCCACCACGCCGTCGTCTTGACGGAACTCCCCTCGGAGCCTCTCTGGATTGGAGATCGAGGGTGCGTCATCGAGCTGTACGCGTGTCAAGAACTCGGAGGTGCCGAGTAACGGTGCTTGGATCGGTTGGACCGGAGGACGACGACTACTTCCTCTATGTTGCGTCAACGCTTCGCTTCAGCCACGAGGGCGTAGACAACACTCTCCCCTCTCGTTGCTATGCATCACCATGATCTTGCGTGTGCGTAGGAAATTTTTTGAAATTACTACGTTCCCCAACAGATAGCAGTAATGACCCAATGCCCCCCAAGCTTCGCAAAGGCAAGAGTCAGGCCCCCATTGACACTGCTTCCCTCAGGCGCAGCAACAGGTCGAATAAATACGATGGCTTTCGTACTAATCTGTTCACCGAAGCTCGAGTTACCAAGTCCAAAGTGAAACCCCGCTTGCTGCCATCTGCTCTCTCTAGCACCAAGGAGGTGGAGGATCCTGAAGTTGAATCAACTGCAGAAACGGTGCCCCCTCCTACTCCTGTTAGCACCATGCAGCACATCGGTACGCATCTTTGCGCTATTCCTGCCTACGAGCTCACTGATGAGATCCTCTCCGACAAGAATGGTGGCTCGTCCTCCAAGTCCACTTAAGTTATTTCCTTTTATCGGTCATGGTACTTCTGCAAACTTGGAACGTACTTTGTTGGAACGTAAGTGGTTTAAATTTGCCTGATAAACACTTAGCTCTTTCAAATGCGATTACCTCGTCAGGCTGCATGGTTATTTGTATTCAGGATTCCAAAATGCAGACTTTTGACGCTAGTACGCTTAAATTGATCTGCCCACGACGTTTTGATTCTTTTGCGTTTATTCCAGCGGTAGGGGCCTCAGGGGGTATCATTATGATATGGTGTAGCGCTCTGTTTGATGGCTCGGTCTTCTTATCTGAGCAATTTGCCCTTGGGGTTGAATTTTCTTCACGGCAATCCCCTCATCATTGGAAGTTGGTTAACATCTATGGCCCTTGCCAAGGAGATGCACGGACTTCCTTTACTGAATGGCTTTTCGATATCGATATACCATCCTCTGAAGACTGGCTTCTTCTAGGCGATTTTAATTTCATCCGATCACCCGAAAATCGCAACAAACCTGGTGGTGATGTGAACGATATGTTTACTTTCAATGATTTCATTAGAGAGCAGAATCTCACTGAATTACCCATTAAAGGTCGGAACTACACCTGGTCCAATATGCAACAACACCCTCTTCTCGAACAGCTTGACTGGTTTTTTACGACGCTTAACTGGACAGCCACGTTCCCAAATACTCTGGTCAATCCACTCAGTAAGCCAATCTCTGACCATATACCTTGCAACATGGTCATTCAAACTACCATCCCCAAATGCAAGTTGTTCCGTTTCGAAACCTATTGGATAGCACACCCCAGTTTCTTTGATGTGGTGAGCACTGCATGGAATAAACCCATTCGACATGGGAAGAATAAAAATGCGGCCTCAAGCCTATGTCAGAAACTCAAAAACCTCAGACATGCTCTCACTGTCTGGAAACTGCAATTGAAAACACCAATAAAGCCCTCCTAGAACTGGATCATATTGCGGATAAATGAGATTTGACTATACCAGAGGGGAATTTTCAGCGCATCCTCCGCACACATCTTCTTCGGATACTGCATTATCAAAAAGAATACTAGAAAAAAAGATGCACCATACGTTGGATCCAGTTTGGCGATGAGAATTCAAAATTCTTCCAAGCAGTAGCTACGGAAAGATACCAAAAAAATTGCATCTCTAGCCTCAAGTCTGATGATGGTACCACTGTGGAAGATCACTCTAGCAAAGAATCTCTACTATTTGAGGCCTTCAAAAACCGTATGGGCAAAAAGAGCAAGCCACAAATGAGATTCAATATTTCCCACATGCGTTGTACACAAGTCAATTTTGATAGTTTGACGGTTCCCTTCACGCATCAAGACATTGACGATGTGGCCAAGGAAATGCCTCCGGACCGTGCTCCGGGCCCTGATGGATTTAATGGCGCGTTCCTGAAAGCTTGTTGGCCCATCATCAAGGAAGATTTTATCAGCTTTGCAATGAGTTCTACAGTGGCAACTTAAACCTTGAAAGTCTAAATTATGGGTACATCACGCTCATACCTAAAACCAGGGCCACCGAAACTGTCAATGGTTTTAGGCCGATCACATTGCTTAATTGCTGCCTCAAGCTTATTACCAAAATCCTAGCCAACCGACTGCAAAAGGTGATCTTAAACATTGTGCACAAAAATCAGTATGGTTTTTTGAAGGGGAGAGCCATCCATGACTGCCTTGGCTGGGCATGCGAGTACATACACCAATGTCAAGCTTCAAAACGTGAGAGTATCCTCCTTAAATTAGACTTTGCCAAAGCATTCGATACTGTGGAGCACGACGCCATCATCCAAATAATGAGGAACATGGGATTCAATGATAAGTGGATATCCTGGATCACGAGTCTTTCATCCTCAGGAAAATCCTCTGTGCTGTTAAACGGGGTACCTGGCAAGCAATTTTGGTGCAAATGCGGAGTACGTCAAGGAGACCCTCTTTCTCCCCTCATTTTTGTTCTTGCTGCGGAGTTGCTGCAGTCAGCTATAAATGAGGCCCTAGAAGACAACCGATTGCAACTGCCTATTGCTTCCTCCAACACGTCCGACTTCCCTGTGATCCAATACGCTGACGATACAATCATCGTCATGCCTGCTTGCGCTACCCAAATGGCGATCATGAAGACAATTCTTACAGATTATGCTGCCTCGGTTGGACTGCACATCAACTTCCACAAATCTATGTTGATACCCATCAACACTCCAGCAGACAAATGTAATGAGCTTCCTGCTATTTTGGGGTGCATTACGGCTGCCATGCCCTTCACATACCTCGGTCTCCCCCTTGGAACCACCAAACCATCGGTGCTGGACATGACTCCCTGGGTATGCAAAGCAGAAGGCAGGATTACGGCGGCTATGTCTCGAATGTCATATGCAGGGAAACTGGCTCTCATGAACTCACTAGTCACCTCCTTGGCCATTTACCCCATGGGAGTTCTGCGGCTTCCCCCAAAAATTGTTGAACAACTTGATAAAATTCGAAGACATGGCCTTTGGAAGAAGAAAACCGAGACAAGTGATAAATCTAACCCACTGGCTGCTTGGGATTTGGTCTGCCGACCAAAAAAGAATGGAGGACTGGGTGTGCTCAATCTCAAAGTTCAAAATGATGTGATGTTGCTCAAAATGCTTCATAAATTCTATAACCGACTAGATATGCCCTGGGTGAAACTTATCTGGGACAACTACTACTCGGATGTGATCCCGCATGCAACAACCCCTTGTGGATCATTTTGGTGGCGCGAGCTGGTGAAACTCATGCCAACTTATCGAGGGGTCACGAAAGTCTTGATCAAAGATAGTCGGTCGACTTTATTCTGGAAAGATGATTGGAATCAACATATTCTTCAGGAAGCCTTTCCCCGAGTGTTCTCTTACACCGCCCTAGAAGATGCGTCGGTTAACACAATGATCACGATTTCCAATGTTAGGGAGGCATTTTATCTTCCCCTCTCTGTACAGGCCCATGCAGAACTCCGAGCCCTACAGAATGATGTCAGCTCCACCACCGTCTCAGAGGACAGAGATATATGGATCTGTACGTGGGGGGCACAGGTTTTCAAAACCACAGATTACTACAAATTCTTCTTTCATGAGGTCATTGCCCATGCTGCCTTTGGATGGTTGTGGAAAGCCAAAAGCATACCCAAGATCAAAGTATTTGGGTGGTTCCTCCTGGTTGATCGCCTTAATACACGTAACATGTTGAAGAGAAGGAATTATAACATCGGGACTAATCTGGACTGCCTACTTTGTGGGGAACATGTGGAAGAAAGTGTGGAGCATCTCTTTTTTCGCTGCACATTCAGTAGACACTGCTGGCATGATCTCAAGATTACTTGGCCGGATGCTGGCAACCGCTTGGATATGATGACATTCCTAAAACCAAGGCATCAACACAAACTGATCATGGATGTTTTCCTTGTGGCTGCTTGGAGCCTCTGGAAAGAAAGAAACAACAACTACTTTCGACAGATGACTCCCTCCTTCTCATCTTGGAAGGGCAGATTTAGGACCGATCTTTCAAACATTGTCTACAGACTACCTGAGCATAAGAAACATCTGATTCCTGACTTTCTAGACTCTATAGTTTGATCACTCTAGCTATGTTTCCCCCTGAGACATGCTTTGTAATTCTTAACTCTTGTATAGTTCTTCCTCCCTTTCTCATCTCCTCCCCCCTTGTAAGGACCACTTGACCTTTAATATATTTTTGCAGTAGGAGCCTTTCCTATTGTTTAACCTTCAAAAAAAAAGAGATTATGGTAGGGTACGAAACCACCTCAAAGTTATTCTTTCCAATCAATACATTGGGCTATTCCTATAAGTTTCACAAACAGCCCTAGAGTTCTTACTAGAATAACACCTTAAGACACAAATCAACCAAAACCCTAATGTCACCTAGATACTCCAATGTCACCTCAAGTATCCGTGGGTATGATTATACGATATGCATCACACATCTCAGATTCATCTATTCAACCAACACATAGAACCTTAAAGAGTCCCCCAAAGTTTCTAACAGAGAATCAAGACGAAAACGTGTGCCAACCCCTATGCATAGGTTCATGGGCGGAACCCGCAAGTTGATCACCAAAACATACATCAAGTGAATCACGTGATATCCCATTGTCACCACAGATACGCACGACAAGACATACATCAAGTGTTCTCAAATCATTAAAGACTCAATCCGATAGGATTACTTCAAAGGGAACTCAATCCATTACAAGAGAGTAGAGGGGGAGAAGCAACATAAGATCCAACAATAATAGCAAAGCTCGCGATACATCAAGATCGTGCCAAATCAAGAACACGAGAGAGAGAGAGAGATCAAACAAATAGCTACTGGTACATACCCTCAGCCCCGAGGGTGAACTACTCCCTCCTCATCATGGAGATTGCCAGGATGATGAAGATGGCCACCGGTGAGGGTTCCCCCCTCCGGCAGGGTGCTGGAACAGTGTCCCGATTGGTTTTTGGTGGCTACAGAGGCTTGAGGCGGCGGAACTCCCGATCTATTCTGTTCCCCGAAGTTTTTAGGGTATATGGGTATATATAGGAGGAATAAGTACGTCGGGGGAGCCACAAGGGGCCCACGAGGGTGGAGGGCGCGCCCCCTACCTCGTGGCTCCCTCGTTTCTTTCCTGACATGCACTCCAAGTTTATCAGGTTGCTTTCCTTCCAAAAATAACTTCTCGAGAAGGTTTCATTCTATTTCGACTCCGTTTGATATTCCTTTTCTTCGAAACACTGAAACAAGGGAAAAAACAGGAACTGGCACTGGGCTCTGGGTCAATAGGTTAGTCCCAAAAATAATATAAAAATGCATAGTAAAGCCCATAAAACATCCAAGATGGATAATATAATAGCATGGAACAATCAAAAATTATAGATACGTTGGAGACATATCAAGCACATCAACGCCACCCCTAGCACAACATGAGCAATCGAGGGCCTCATCCGTGAACAAGCCACCGCGAAGAGATGAAGCTACATATGATGAACCATGTGCTCCAAGGCGGTGCCTTCAGGAAGGTTATGACACCGAAGCGCCGCCACCGCCTGACCCAAGGACCAGTGTTTCCTCTGGAGCAACACGAAGGGCAATGAGAGCCGTGGCGATGCCTTCAAGAAGGGAAAGAGCTTCACCGCCGCTAGTCCGTCCGAAAATAGAACAGGTTTTCACCCGGCCAATATTCATCGCCACCGAACGTCACACCCTGGCTACCATGCCGCCCACATGGCCTTGGCCACCGGGCAACACTAAGCCACGGGCTCTGCCCAAGAGCACCATGCTACCACCACCAGGATCGCCACGCCGGCATCCAAGACCTTGACACCACCTCATCTGAGGCCCGCCGGTACCCGCACCAAACTGACGAGCGGAAAGGTCCCGTCTTTCGCACCCCTCACTAGTAGAAAACCACCCATTAGTCCCGGTTCGTAAGGGCCTTTAGTCCCGGTTCATGAACCGGGACTAATGGGTCGTTACTAATGCCACCAGACATTAGTCCCGGTTCAAAGACGAACCGGGACCAATGTAACTCCACGTGGCGATGTGCACCGAGCCCAGTCAGAGGGTCTTTGGTCCCGGTTGGTGGCACCAACCGGGACCAAAAGTCTTTTTTTTTTAAGAAAGTGGCTGCTTTAGGGGTTTTGTGGTTTATTTTTAGGTTGTTATTTATAGCTAGCTAATAGAGAGAAGTGTCCTCTTATCTTCGCCCTTGGTTTATCAACGCTGCTGCTATATATATGTTCATTGCACCCATGAGATATATATATGACATGGCTCATGCATGCTTTGCATCATACATCATCATATATATGTATATAATAAAGTCCTACTAATCATGCATCATCATACTACTTCTACTAGCTCGTTATTAATAATAAGTCATACGATCATCATCCTCGTATATAGTCATCGAACCCAACCCTACATATATAATTGTTCTTAGCACATGATCATCGATTACCGGTATAGGACCTAAAACACCCTTAAGGTAAAATAGCATAAAACAATATAGACCCCGACTCTCCATTATGAAGAATGGCGATCATCCTGCTCCAATTCTTGCCTTTCGCTGCTTATTGCTTCCAAGAAGCTCCTTACGATTGTCCATACATTTTTCCATTCTTTGATTGTTATGTCTCCACTTCTTTTAGAAACCCGATATGGACAGTTGAGATTCAGAGGACGACCTGGTAGTATGTTCAAAACATGAAGGCTACCACGCGTATACATCGATGAGGGACACACTCATTCGGGATTATCTGTTGAAAAACATAGTAATAACTTCGTAGTTAGCAATGATGTACTAGTTTAGAAGTGTGCAAAAAGATGCACGGATGTTGTAATAGTAAAAATAATCGTACCAAGGTATCTCCATGGTAGTTATCAGAGTTCAACACGTGCACTAGTGGCACGTATTGACCATAATGTTGAGGAGTTTGATTGTAGATATTGTAATTCTCAAGATCTCTACAAAATCCGACTAGATGTCGCTTTCTCCCGATAAGTTAATTCGCAGCCTTCGGTGTAGTATGTTCTGTCTACCATCTTCCGCACATTCTTTGAAGAATGAAAATAAGCTGTCAATGGAGATAAGTTGTCAACTATATATTTTGAAATAAACAATATAAATTACTTAATAACTATGTTTAGCTCACATGAGGGAAGAACTGGAGGTGTATGCACAAAGACCCAAATCGTAGGTGTCTCTTGCTCGATTGTAGGATCACCAAGATCCATGGTGATAATCATACCCTCATCAAGACCATACATCTTGCAAAATGCATCCCAATTTTTGCAACCAAAATGGGTTACACTCTGAGCATTGTACAGCTTTACTTGAAAATCCACATCATGTTCGGTACTTAGGACAATTTTTTTGTTTCAAATTTTCATGGTCTTCAAAATCCATCCTCTCCAAGACATAGCGTCTTGCAAAGCATGGGATAAGCTAGTCGAATTGAAAAGATGAAAATTACACGTTAAAATAGTTGAAGTCGTGCAATTACGAAAAAAACTATTGTCGCTGCTATGCATCCGTATGAACATCGCAAGTCTCCTCGAGCTTAATGCTGAATCGCCGATCTTCCTCCAGCTCAATGAATCATCGCACATACCTCGGTCATCGTGGCACCGATCGCACTCCCAGCGATTTTAGCCGATCGAGAGGACGACATTTCGCCCACGCTCATAATTCAAATATTAAACTAGATCATTATTATAAATCACGGGTTGACTAATAAAACTAGAACCGTGGCGCCCGACGGTATCGACGCTGGCGGTGTCCGGATGCCTCACCACCGCCATCGCCCACGCGACCGCCACCAAACAAGGATCGGTCAACAACGGGTTGCCTCCTCACCAACCTACTACGTCCCCGAAGGTAACACCTCCCAATACCAACCGGCGGAGCCCAGTCCCGAACATGACCCTGATCAAGCAGGCCTCCATCGTCGACTCGGCGGCGACGAGGATGCGGGATAGGCATCGCCGACGTCGACGCTGAACTACTTCTATATATAGTTAAATAAAAGTAGTCTTATTAATTAAATCTATCTAGCTCAACTACTAAACACTTACTATAAATAAATAAGTAGTACTTACTAAAACAAACTACTTCATATATAATACATATCTAAATTACTACACATCTTATCCTACAAAAGATCTAAATTACACAATATGAACAAATATTACAGAAAAGAATCTAACATAAAGAAACTAACATAAAAAATCTTACATAATATGAACAAATCTTTTACAGAAAAAAAATCTAACATAAAAAACTAACTAAAAATCTTTTTACAGAAAAAAAATCTAACATAAAGAAACTAACATAAAAAAACTAACATAAAAATCTAACATAAAAACCTTACATAGAAAATCTAACATAATATGAACAAATTTTACAGAAAAAACTAACATAAAGAAACTAACATAAAGAAACTAACATAAAAAATCTAACATAAAAACCTTACATAGAAAATCTAACATAATATGAACAAATTTTACAGAAAAAAACTAACATAAAGAAACTAACATAAAGAAACTAACATAAAAACATCTAACATAAAAAATCTTACATAATATGCACAAATCTTTTTACAGAAAAAAAAATCTAACATAAAAAACTAACAAATTAATTACACAATCTACATTAACTACATATCTAAATTACACAATCTAATCTAACAAAAATATCTATGAACTAAAAAAAAATCTAAAAACAAATCTAAGAAAAAATAAAAAAAAGGCGACCTGCCGGCGACGGCGACGGCGAGGTGCGGCGCGGGGCGGGCAGGGCGTCAGGGCGGCGTCGACGGCGCGGGCGGGCGGGCGGGCGGCGACGGCGCTGGGCGGTCGGTCGGTCGGGCGGGCGGCGACGACGGCGTCGGCGGCGGCTGGCCGGACGGGCGACGGCGACAGCAGGCAGGCGGCGCGGCGACGCAAGGCAGGCAGGCGGCGACGGCGGCGTCAGGCGGGCGGCGACGGTGTCGGGCGGCAGGGAGCGCGCAAGCGAGGAGCAGGAGATCGAAGTGGGGATGCGGTTCGAAATCCTAAGTGCTACTTATATAGAAGAAGCTTTTGTCGGTTAGGGCACAAACGGGACCAATGTTCTTTAGTCGGTTGGTGCCACCAACCGACCAAAGACTTTTTTCAGCAGCCCAAAGGGCGGAAACGAAGATTTGGTCCCGTTGGTGGCACAAACCGACAAAAGAGGGCATTGGTCCCGTTGCAGCCACGAACCGACAAAGCCGAACTTGGTCCCGTTGATGCCACCAACCGACCAATGGACTCTGCAGCTGTTTTTTTTGATTCTTCCAGCAGCTTTCGTTTTAGTCCCACCTCGCCAAGCGAGAGGCACTCATGACTGTTTATAAGCCCCGAGTGCAGATACAATGACGAAGATGCTCAATGCTCTCAAGATCGTTGAGTCGGCTTCAACCCTTGCGGGATACGGTAGACCGCAGAGCTATGTGCGGTCACGATTGACACTATCCCGAAGGGTTGAAGCAGATTAACGAGCATTATGCCTCTCTTTTTATTTGTAATGACTTATTATAACTCAGAAAAAATAAAAGGAGCATATATGCTTATTTTAATGGCTTATTACAACACGAAATAAAAAGAAAAAATAAATATAGCAGAAAAAGAAAAACTATATAAAAACTACTCATAAATGAATAGAAGCAAAAAATAGTTGTGATTAACTATAGTAAAAAGGAGCATATATGCTTATTTTTAATGGCTTATTACAACTCAGAAATAAAAAGAAAAAATAAATATAGCAAAAAAGAAAAACTATATAAAAACTACTCATAAATGAATAGAAGCAAAAATAGTTGTGATTAACTATAGTAAAAAGGAGCATATATGCTTATTTTTAATGGCTTATTACAACTCAGAAATAAAAAGAAAAAATAAATATAGCAGAAAAAGAAAAACTATATAAAAACTACTCATAAATGAATAGAAGCAAAAATAGTTGTGATTAACTATAGTAAAAAGGAGCATATATGCTTATTTTAATGGCTTATTACAACTCAGAAATAAAAAGAAAAATAAATATAGCAGAAAAAGAAAAACTATATAAAAACTACTCATAAATGAATAGAAGCAAAAAATAGTTGTGATTAACTATAGTAAAAAGGAGCATATATGCTTATTTTTAATGGCTTATTACAACTCAGAAATAAAAAGAAAAAATAAATATAGCAGAAAAAGAAAAACTATATAAAAACTACTCATAAATGAATAGAAGCAAAAAATAGTTGTGATTAACTATAGTAAAAAGGAGCATATATGCTTATTTTAATGGCTTATTACAACTCAGAAATAAAAAGAAAAAATAAATATAGCAGAAAAAGAAAAACTATATAAAAACTACTCATAAATGAATAGAAGCAAAAATAGTTGTGATTAACTATAGTAAAAAGGAGCATATATGCTTATTTTTAATGGCTTATTACAACTCAGAAATAAAAAGAAAAAATAAATATAGCAGAAAAGGAAAAAAACTACTCGTAATGAGATGAGATGCGCTTATAGAGGAATTCAACTTAAATTCATAACAATTTCAAGAGAAATCCGTATGAATTTATGCTAAATTACCTATATAAGCGCATCTATTTTCATTATCGGAGGAGCTCAATAAAGGAGAGAGGAGGGCTTATAAACCAGTCCTGCCCCTTGATTGGCAAGGTGGGACTAAACTCAGTCGCAACGGCACCAACTTTAGTCCCGGTTGATGGCACGAACCGGACTAATGGAGCCCATTGGTCCCGTTCAGCAACCAACCGGACCAATAGGTTTGGGCTCGAGCAGGACCAATGGTCCCGTTCGTCCCACCAACCGGACCAATAGGTCCAGACGAACCGGGACCAATGGCCCACGTGGCCTGCCGGCCCCGGCTCACGAACCGGGTCCGATGCCCCCATTGGTCCCGGTTCTGGATTGAACCGGGACTAATGGGCTGGACCGGCCTGGACCATTGCCCCCTTTTCTACTAGTGCCTGGGCGTCCCCCAGCGCCGAGACCCACCAGGCCGACCAAAACCAGCCTCCATCGACTCGTCCTGCGACACCAGGCGCGAGACGAGGTCGGTCCTGCTGTCGGCCGGTCCTGCTGCCGGCCGGTCCTGCAACATAAGGTTCACCTAACATGAAGATCAAACATAGTTTAGTGAAAGAAGGCCGGTGGTATCACCATGAAACATGGCGGTGGTGTCGCCATATAGGATGCCGACGGTGATGCAGTGAAGGATGGTGCAACCGCCGCAGACTTGCCTTTTGGCCGCCCAAGCCCTCTTGGCTGGCGCCGCTGGCCAGCGCAGTGGGGCGCCTCTCATCTATCCAACAATACCGGTGGAAGCAAAGCACTTGCCTAGGCTGGGGCGGCCTCGGTGGCCAAGCGTGGAGGAGGCGGTGATCGGGAGGCGGTAGGGCCGGCAACACTCGGGGTGGTGGGGATTGGCCCCTTCATCAAATGTGGCATTGTTGCGTGATCTGATTCCTCCATTGGTGTCGGCGTGGCGTGGATCATTCATAAAACAGACCACGCTATAAAACAGAAAATGGAGGAACTGGACCGCGAAAATAGGGTAAGCCAACTCACGACATAAAACAGAAAATGCATCATTCATACTTCAACAAATCAACTTGGGATCTACTCGCGTGGTATTCCCATGAATACATAATTGGTAGCTAATGAACACAACTCAAGAAATTGAATGTGATGCCCACCATCCTCACCACTAAACAAATGGCAACGTGATCACTTCCCTCATATCAATGATCCAGAGGCGGCAGAAATCTTGGCTTGTAGGCAAGCTCTCGGCGTAGCAAGGGCGATCAACGCGGAGAAGGTTCATGTGGAGCTTGACTATCAACAGAGTGGTGCATATGTTGAATCACTCACCAAGAGAGCTGTCGGCTGCTGGTCCGTGGGTGCAGGAAATCAAAGCGTTGCTGAATTCGTTTTCGGAGTTTAGAGTGTCGTGGGTTAGGAGATCGGCGAATGTTGCCGTGCATAAATTTGCTAAAGTAGGTGTTGGTGTTGAACTTTGTAAGGTGTGGTTGGGGCTCCCCCAGACTTCGTGTTGGATGTTATCTCGGATGAAATTCCGAGCTTTGTTTTTTGAATAAAGCGGCAACAATTTCCCCTCAAAAAAAAAACAAATGGCAACCAATATTTGAACGGCTGTGGATGTGTGAGCGTAGCGGAAAAAAGCGAGCGTCAGGGTGATGACGATGATGATGATAGTCCACGACACGAAGCATTCCAGACATAATACATGGGTGGGTCCGTTGTCGCCCTGACGGCGGGTTCAAGGTTCTAGACATCGGCCATGTGCATTGTCCGGCGCAATCACCTCGTCCTGGAGAATACACACTCGCATGGTCGACCGATTGGCATTCCTAGACTCGTTGTAGATGTAGACAGGTTTCTTCGTACGCAGCTTAATCAGAGGCCCATATTTCCTTCCTTCCTTAAACATTCAATTTCATTTTCTTCCTTCCTTTTGCTAATGTATATGTTCCTAAGAACTAGCTGATTGCCCATGCATGTGTTGCAAGAGGGAAAACTTATTTAGCGATTCATGAGTGTGCTTTTTTCCCCTATGGATCTTTCCACATCGACGTTGTCGGGCAGGATCATGTGGCAGAATGTGAAGATGATGAAAAGGGAATGATGGATTTTAGGTGGAGCCCACATAAATGATACTTCCCTAAACAAAACAATCCTCGCCTGAGGTATTTACCGCTCTACACATGCTATAGTCAAAACCGGAAAAGGATGATACTCTTGATGATTAACGTGATCGTTTCGTTCAACGTTAGATGCTACTTTCCATAAATTAATGGATGTTTTTTTCTTATTTCAAGAACATATGTATAGGACCAGGAAAGAAAAGTATTGATTTGCGGAAGATTATTTCAAGTTACTCTACATATGTTGATAACGCCCGAACGTTTGGGATTTGACCATGGAAAATCGAATGTTTTCAATGGTAATTTTAGTGACGCGAGCATGGCAAGTTCAGTTGGCAAGCATGGTAAATCACGGATCAGTGTATTTTTTTTTCAAGGGAAATTGCCGTCCATGTCAAACTTGTCATTCTCGCATCACTAACGTTTCCATGGTCAAATTCTGAACGTCCGGGACATTTCATTTCTGTTATTTTATGCGGCATCAGTTGAGATTATGAAAATGTATTACGGGGATGGGGGAATGGCCAGGAAAAAAACTAGGAGTAGGTGAGGTGAACCTGTCAACGCCAAAAAATAATCGACAATAATGCCAAATTAGTCAAGCGATCAATTGGTGTGAACGGAGGTCACATGTTTTCCAAATAGAAAAAAAAAATGATGCGGGCAGGTGGGCCACCTAGGCCGGGTGCGACTTGTTTTCGCTCCAGGCTGATGCCCAGAATCAGCTAATCTTTTTCAGGATCTTGGGTTGAAGAAGCAGCGACCAGATTAATGGGGAGTATCGTCGACTCGGTCAAAAGTCGTTTCCGGTAGGCTGATGTGAGCGCGTGACGTCTTGAACGCCGGATCGAACAAGGAGATCGCGTCGCGTTGGTTTGCTCGATCGTGTTGTAACAGAACCCAACAAGCTACGGAACCGTCTTTGACACCTCTACGTGCATGCAATCATAGTATGTACTATACCTTCGTACGAGCCACCCTGAATATCCAACCCACGATCGAGAACTGGTCAGCAGTCAACTCTGACGGCCGAGGACGGCGGAGCCGACGTCAAACGGTGGTGGGCCGACCTCCCCGGCGACCTCCTCGGCACCGTCTACCTCAGATCCGCCACAGCCTACGACCAGGCGCGCTTCGCCATATGGCGCGCCGCCGCGTTGTGGCACCGGCGGCTGCCGGCTCTGCCGCTGCTGCTCGCGACCACGGGCAACAGCTTGCGCGACCGGGAGGCAAGTGCGTACAGCCCCGAGGATGGTAGGGCCCTGCGCATCGCGCTGCCGTGGTTCCGGTGGGGCAACCGGCTCGTCGGATCCTACGACGGTGGTTGGATCGCCACCGCGTCCAGCTCCGACCATCTCCTCATGGTGAACCTCTTCTCCGGTGCTCGGGCATCGCTCTCTGCGAAACAGAGCGCAATTGTGTGCGCGTGCCGGCTGCCCATCCGCTGAGAGACAATTCTCACTTGCCCTGTGTACTCCGGTCCCCAGACCCTTCCTCGAGCAGCTGTATCCTCGTGGCCTTGACCAAACAGTGCTCCATAGCGCTCTGCCATGTCGGGAGCAATGGAAGGTGGACGACATGAGGGTGTAGCAATTACCATGCATATGGAGATACGGTGCTAAATGACATTGCCTTCGTCAACGGTGAGCTATACGGAATAACACACAATGAACTTTTCAAGTTTAACATCAGCGTGAACAAAGATGGCAATCCGGTGGCCACCCCATTCTACCTCCTAGACATCGAGATGAATGCCTTGCGCGCGGTGGGGATGCCGTCCGCCAGAAGATACATCTTCCAACTACGTGCCAAGCTAGCAATAGCGGTGGAGGCCTGGACGGAAATTAGCGTCGATAAGGCTGCAATTTTTAAGGTGTTCGAGTTCCCCGAAAGGAGCAGAATTTGGGAAGAGGTGATGAGCTTGGATGACTACACCGTGTTTCTAAGTCCAGCGTACTGTAAGGCGGTGCCCGTGTGGGCGACGGACGGGCGCAGTGGTGTGGAGAGTAACCGTATCTACTAGTCCAAGCAATACTCCACTCCCCACAACAACAAGGATTGCTTAGAGGGTGCTTGGATCCAAGGGGCTATTTCTTTTTTAGAGGCTAAAGTTCCAAGCACCCCTGACTAAAAATAGGCTAGGACTAGTCTTGAGGCTAAAAGTTTTTAGTCATAGGAAACCTACTAAAATATGTATTAGCCCTCTCTCTCCTCATTTAATTTCTCTCCTTTAACATATGCGAGTTCTGGATTGGAGGGTTTGGAGGATAATAAATGCTCAATAACTTGATTTTAGTCTCTTTAGTATTTGGATCCAAGCATGGGTGAGGCTAGCAAGTTTTAGTCCCACTACTTTTAGTCATGGGACTAAAACGTATCCAAGCACCCTGTTAGTCCTTAGCAAAGCTGGACATCGGTTGTTGCACCATTTTTACACTCTGGAAAGTTGTGTGTGTCCCGAGTTTCCGACTAAATACACTCACGAAATCAATTAAACGGCCAGGAAAAAAAATTGCGGTAGTATACTATATGCAACATTATGTGAGTATGTCAGTATGCATCACCTTAAGGAAGAACATTTACAGCACATAGCTTGAAAAATCAAGAGCATAATCTTCATAACACACGACCTTAAATCATAGAGGTGTTGGTCCCAATGGAAGTTTGGACTTCAACAAAGAACAAAAGGTAAACCTGATTATACATATTATGACATGCAAACTGGGAAGTCAGCAAACAATAGATAACATATTCCGACATGCAAACTGGGAAGTCAGCAAACGACAGATAACATCTTTCCATAAACTCCACAAGACACTACCCGATACATATATCACATAGGCGAATAGATCCGAATCAAAGCTTGGACTTAAAGAAAGAACAAAAGGTTAACTTGACATCGAAACTAGGAAGGCATCAAACGATAGACAACATAGTATTTTCTGGACAAGCAAACATATGGATACGGTATTGCTAATCAGACTTTAGCGATCTCGATCTTATTGTTTGGCATATTCTTCGACATGCCCAACAAAAACTTGACCAATAGGTGCACATCATCATCATCATTTTTCCGGTATATGATTTCAGTGAGCCTGAGGTTCTTGCACTCAACAGTCGCCATGTCCTGCGAATATGAGTGAGCCTTTTGCATTTTCTCCTTTCTTTTCTTTTGAAATTCCATTATCTCCTTTCTAGTAGATCCTTTAGGCCTCGGATCCAAGAGCTGTTGGCAGTATAAAATAATTAATATTACATAGTAAACTGAGTTATGAAAGAAGTAGTAGTAATAGCACCTTGCAACAGTGTAACATGAGCTTCTCCAAATTAGGCGAGTTCCGCAGGAAATGCTTCAGCGTGAGGAAGTCATCGCTGATATCACACTTGGCGAGGCACAACATCTTGAGGTTTTTGAACTCAGGGAAACACAGACCAGCATCACCACCGAGGACAAGAAACTGAAACATACATATTAAACTTCTGATTTTAAATGGCTATAGGCAAAGGAGATGCAAGCTGAATAAATGGGGGAATACCAATAGGCAGAAATTGAGAAGGTACGTACCATGACCCCGAAACGAGACAAATGTAAACTCGCCACATTGAAAAGCTCGTTGAGCAAAGACAATTGCATCTCAAGTGGGCCGTTATCTTCACTGTTGTTGTAGTTGAACTCCTTGCACACAGTCGTTAGATGGATCGACGCATCGACAAGAGATGTCATGCAATTTTGCGGCCATCTACCGCAGATGCGAGAATAATACCCGGACAGGTGAAGGGAAGCAAGGGCAGGAGCATTCAAAATCAGCCCGAAAGATTGGCTCCCCAGCACATGAAAGCCGGCGATGACCAATTTCTTCAGTGAGGAGGAGGTGAACCTGATGTCCTCGGTGAGCACGTAGCTGCAGTTTTTCAGTCGCATGTCCTCAAGAGCAGGGCACCGCGAACAGACGTGCCTCGCAAAATAATTGTCCAAGCACACGTTGGTAAGATGCAACCTTTTGAGCCGGCAAGGCCATGTCTCATCCTGACTTATGCCATGGCGGACCCAGCTCTCAGCACGCCTGCCGCAATGGCCGGGGTCTACGTGCAGCCGAAATTCTTCTAGGAGCGCGACTTCATGGCGGTGCAGCAGGATGTGGGCGAAGTTCTTGAAACTCTGCCTCTCGGCAAGGGAGCCGTCGGCGGCTGCCCCTGCATGGAACTCCCGCTGGTCGATGCGGAGGCAGGGCACAGAGCGCCAGCGGTGCCTCCACCGAGTGGACAGCACGCACGTCTGCACCACCTGCCGGGCCTTGAGGCGGGAAAGGACGGCGTGCAGGAGCTCGTCCGGCAGGGCGCTCAGCCGGTCCACGGAATGCCCAACGCCGCCGCCGCCGACGCCGCCTCCGCGTGCACACTTCAGCTTGTCGGGGGCGTCCATCGCGCGCAAGCTCCAAGATTTTCTCAATGTTTAGAAGTAGATGGCTACTAGTACTACAGAGGAAACCTCTTGTGAGGGAGACGGGACGGCGGCCGGCGCTTGGGTTTATATGCAGCGAGCGAACCAGCAATGGCACTGTGCCTCATTCACTCGAATCAATGCGCGTGGAGCGTGTTTACGCTTGACGGGTCGACTTCCTAGGTGCATGCATGGAGAAGCTGAGCAGTTTAATGACACCAGTGAGCTCATTCGGGAATCCGGACGGCCCTTGCGACCGTTGAACAGACCACTGAGCGGTGCATTGGACGAGGAATGGGGAAAGACGACCTCCAATAGACTGTTCATTGGATGCTACTACTAGTACTACTAGTAGTTCGCATCAAGTGTGCGACTACTAACCGGGCGTCTCCTGCGGCGACCCACAGTTCACCAGCAGGTTCGGCAACAACTTCTACTTCCATGACGTGAAATATTAGGACTTTTGTGTCTTACAATTCCGTTCAAATTTTATTGTTTCTCCATTGAAGTCGAGTAAGTACTACCTTTTATCTCTGTTGGAAGTATTGCCCCTTTTATTCATATATATTCAGCATAATCCGAGTGCAAAGCATGCTCCACAGTACAATCTGGGCGTATGTACCTGAAAACCATGACTTTTTTTTTTCGAGAATGACGCGGGGGCATTTTACCCCACCGGTTGTTATATTACCCGAAAGGATGAGGCCGTCATACAGTGTTTTCCATCGAGGAGATAAAAAACAACAAGATAGAGAGAAAAGTGAAAAACAAGGAGGCTAGGAAGCCGCGATGAGGAGGGAGCGGAACAGGAGGAGTTGGTCGCGCACAACGTCATCGAAGCGCCGCGCCGAAAGCAGCGTGTCGGCCGCACGCCGGAGAGCATCCTTGGGCTCACAGACGATGAAGTTGAACACCACATCGTTTCGAGCCTTCCACACATGCCAAAGGAGGATGTAGAGGTCAGCCCGCCAAGCAGCAGCATCCAACGGAGCCCGGGGTTGCTCGGAAACAATATCCGCCACGGAGAGGAAGGGGCCCATGTCGAGTCGCGACCAGACACGAACCGCCTGCGGCAGGAGGCGAAGAGGTGGTCCGCTGTTTTGTCGTCATGGCATGAGACACATTAAGGTGACGAAGCACAATTCTTGGCAAATAGTTTAGCGCGCGTGCTAAGCCGGTTGCCGAGAAGAAGCCGAGCAAAGATCTTGATCTTGTTGGGGAGCCGGGAGTCCCAGAGGTCGATGGAGGCCTGATCGCGGATGCCGTGCAGCGACAGGACGCGAAACGCCGCCCAAGAGCTAAACGAGAGGTCTCGCCCCCAGGCCATGACACGGCGGTCGTGCGCGTCCACCAGACGCACAGCGCGAAGGAGCTCCCGTACGAAGCCGAGTTGGGCGGCCGCCACCGCGGACAGCCTCGGCTGGAGAGCAAGGCTGGACTCGACGACCCCAGCAACCGTCTCGTTGGGCCGTGTCGAGTGGGAGAAGAGCGCCTCGAAGACGAAGCAGAGTGCACCGCCGGGAAGCCACCTGTCCTGCCAGAAAGAAGTGGTGCGCCCATCCCCCAGATGCACCCGAATAATGCTCCTGTAGGTAGGCAGAGCAGCCTGGATGATCGCCTGAAGGAACGATGGCGTCGAGCATGCGTCGCCAATGTCTCCGCGGAGGTTGCTGAGGAACCACCTCTTCCACGGCGGGCAGTCGGGGCGGTCCACAAAATGAAGAAGGAGGCACATGTTTTGTCGTCGAAGATCACGGATGCCGAAGCCACCTTCCTGCACATCAACACACACTTTGTCCCAAGCAATTAAACAGTGAGCCCCGGAGCAAGTATCGTTGCCGGTCCCAAAGAAAGAACGGCTCCTACAATCAATCTGCTCAATCACTCCAATGGGCAGCAAATAAGAACACATAAAGTAAGTTGGAAGATTATTAAGGACAGCGTTGCAAAGAACAAGTCTACCACCCGACGAGAGCAGGAGAGCTCGCCAAACCGACAGATAGCGGTCGAAAGATTGAGGAGGGGTCATAGGCGGAGGTGGGAAGCTTGAGCAGGGACAAGGGTAGCCCTAGGTAAGGTTGGGGGAAAGAAGAGATGGGGCACCCTAAGATGGAGGCCAACTCTGCCGACAACTCGAGGGTGCAATGCATGGGAACAAACCTAGACTTGTGGAAATTGATCACTAGCCCGGTCGCACGGGCGAAATCGTCGAGGATGCTTTTGAGGTGCGTAACAGAGGGGACGTCCGCACGACAAAGGATAAGGGTGTCGTCAGCGTACTGAAGGAGGCAAGGGAGGGTGGGATCTATGGGGTGCGACAGATGGCCAGCGGTACTAGCCACTCGGGCCATGCGCTGCAAAACATCGGCCACGATGATAAAAAGATAGGGAGAAAGGGCGTCGCCCTGGCGAAGGCCATTTTGGCAGAGGATCCAGTCCCCCGGAGTGTTGTTGAGAAGGACAGCCCAGTGGACAAGATGGCCTGGATCCAACCACACCAGCGGTCGCTAAACCCCCGCGCAGACAAAATCAGGAGGAGGCTCGACCAGTTGACAGAGTTGAAAGCTTTGCGGAAGTCAATTTTGAAAACCACAGTGGGGACCTTGCGCAAGTGGCAGGCTCGGAGAAGGTCGGCAGCGTAGACGATGTTCTCGAAAATGCGCCTACCGGGAAGGAAGCCTGTCTAGTCTGGGTCCACCAGGGAGTGGATGTTCCGCTGAAGGTGAGTGCGGAGAGCCTTCGTGATGGCCTTCATGGTACAGTTTTGCAGAGAGATCGGCCGAAAGTCGGAAGGGGACTGGGTCGCCTCAGACTTAGGCAGGAGAACCAAAAGGCTCGATTTATCCTGGTGAGATCAATTTTGCTAGTGTAGAAGTCATGGAAAACTGCCTGGACGTTGGCAGAGAGAACGTCCCAAAAGGTGACATAGAAAGAAGGACCGAAGCCGTCTGGCCCGGGGCTAGAGAGGCGATTCATGTCAAAAAAAAAGTTGCCCTAACCTCGTCAGTGGTGAAGGGGACCGAAAGGGAAGCGGGAAGGGGACCCGTGTCAGGATACAAGGCAGAGAGAGAAAGTCCAATCGTAGGCGGCAGTGGTGCCGAGGAGAGCCTTGTAATAGTCTCGGAGAGCAGACGCTTTGTCAGAGTGAGAGGAGATCTCACGACCATCCACGCAGAGGACAGGGATGTAGTTTCAACGGAAACGGGCAGAAGCGGAGGCATGAAAAAACCCCGTGTTCTCGTCGCCTTCCAAGGCATAGCGAAACTTAGCCCGGAGCTTCCAGTAGACGACACGTTCTTTGACAGAGGCATGCAGAGCGTCGACAGTAAGAGCGCGAAGGAGGATTTCCAATGGGGAGAGATGGCGGAGCTCCTCAATCCGATCAAGGATGTCAATAAGCACGCGGCAGTCCTGCTCTCGCTGAGCCGCCGGAGCGACCCGCCGAGTCCAACATTTGCAGCTAAGGCGGCACTGCCGTAGACGCGCCACGAGTCGAGCAGTGGCATCAGGGCAAAACGTCGAGGTCCAAGCGGTGCACATGGCGGCACGAAAAGACGGATGAAGGGTCCAAGATTTCTCTAACCAAAAAATACGAGTTTTGGGCGTCGTGGAGGAGATGGTGGCGACGAGGGGGACATGATCGGAGGTGGAACGGTTGAAAGAAGCAAGCGTGGAGGTGGGGAACCAAGAGTCCCAAGCAACGCTGACAAGGACTCGGTTAGACCATGTAAATTGGTGGTCACAGAGGGGGAGGTCGATGAGCGCGAGGTCATTAATGAAGTCATCAAACCACATGGCCTCGGTCTGAGAAAAACTATCGTTACTACGATCCTCCGGAGATCGATGAGGTTGAAATCCCCCACAATGGCCCAAGGGATAGAGCTGAGAGGGGCATGCCGGGCAAGCTCAAGGAGGAACGCCTCCTTAGCGGCGCGGTCGCATAGCGCATAGACATTGGTGATCCTCACCATCGAGTTGTCATGGCAAGCCGAGAGGTCGACCGAGAGGGCATGCGTAGTGGCGAGATGGTGGATAAGAGAGAGAAAGTTGGCATTCCAGGCAGAACAAATTCCTCCGGAAGCACCAGTGGAATCGATGGCGAGGAACGTACGAAGAGAGGGGGGCAAGAACGAGCCAGTTTTGGAGGGAGGCGGGTGCTCTAGAGGGTGCTTGGATACATTTTAGTCCCATGACTAAAAGTAGTGAGAGGGTGTTTGGATCACTAGTGACTAAAGACTAGAGACTAGTAGTAGTCACTTCTAGTCAGTAAACCTCCAAACACCCCTGACTAATGGGTGACTAAAACTACTTTAGTCTCTAGTCACCCCACCCCCAACTAAAAGTGACTAAAGTCTCTTTTCTAATTAATTGGCGGGCCCGTCTTGTTGCAGCAGCAAACCGGATTGGTAGGAAGAGAGAAGAATTTAATACTGAGACATTTAATGCTGACTAGTAGTAGTCACCTTCCAAACAGGGCCTGACTAAAAACTTTTAGTCTGACTACTACTAGTCACATGACTAAAGAGTATCCAAACACCCTCTGAGACTAAAACTTGCTAGCCTCACCCATGCTTGGATACAAATACTAAATAGACTAAAATGAGTTAATGAGCATTTATTATCCTTCAAACCCTCCAATCCCGAACTCGCATGTGTTAAAGGAGAGGAGTTAAATGAGGAGAGAGAGGACTAATCCATATTTTAGTAGGGTTCCCATGACTAAAACTTTTTAGTCTCAAGACTAGTTCTAGCCTCTTTTTAGTCAGGGGTGATTGGAACTTTAGCCTCTAAAAGAGACTAGTTTTAGTCAGACTAAAAATAGTCCCATGGATCCAAGCATGGCCCTAGTTTCGTTTCTTGGATCGCGAGGAAGGTAGGCTGCATGGCCTCGATGTTAGCGCGGAAGTTGATACATTTACGCAACTCACCCAGCCCACGGACGTTCCAAGTACACACAGAGAAAAGAGCGCTCATGATGGGGCTGGAAAGCACCAAAGAAAGAGGAAAAGCAGGAAGTAATAAGCAACAGGGTTGTTTAGAGGCAAAAGAGAAAAAGGATAAGACGCTCCGACAGCCATGCAAGGCCCACGGACGGGAGCATCGATACAACCCTAGCAAACTAACCCTGGAAACCATGACTTTGCACAGTTCCACGCGACATCCTTGCTTAGCTAGGGCATGAGCAGCAGTAAGAGCCATGCAAGATTGCAATGGCCTCTACAACCAGGGTTTATTTCAGACTTACTATTTATTCATATATATCTCAGCCTAATCCGAGTGCAAAGCATGCATCCACAGTACAATCTGGGCGTACGTACCTAGAAACCGTGACTTTGCACAGTTCCACGCAACATCCTTCCTTAACTAGGGTATGAGCTGCACTAAGAGCCATACTCCTTCCGTCTGGTGAAAAGTGTACATCTAGAAATTTTAGGACAAATTATGGAGTAGAGTAAAAAATGCATTGCGAATATGCAATCCACCACCTCTCTCCTCTTGAATTATCCAACTCCCAATGAACTAAGTGCATGTAGAAATTAAGAAGACTTGTATAGAATGTTATTGGTATTGATTACTGTGTGATGAGAGAAAACTTTTTTTCTACTTTAAAATGCATTGGGAAGATAGGAGTAAACTTTTTGCGGACAAATTTTAAACCCAAACGTACACTCTTCACCGGACGGAGGGAGTACAAGATTGCATATTTTTAAGAATTATAAGCACATATACTTACTATTTATGTGCTCGATAAACAAATTCATGTACACCATAAAAAGTGAAACAAATTGTTCATGGTGAATATTTTCCTTGCATTCAAGCGCACCACCTTGTAACTCCTACTTTTTTGAGTAATGAAAATTATGGTCCAGAAACTGGTGCCTATATATAAACTGCACCCTCCAGGTGCATTAGTTTTTCTAAAATTGAAACCTCTTAACGTCTGAAGACAATTATATACATATATATATATATATATATATATATATATATATATATATATATATATATATATATAAATTACAAAATACATAGAATATGAAAATACTTTTCGTGAAGAATAGGATGGCAACGACTTTGTATTATATATATTTATTTTTCTCCTGTATAAACTTGATCAAACGTAAAGATATTTGACTTTTTAGAAAATTTGCACACCTTATATTTTGGAATTGAGGGATCAATTTATTGACATACCTCTAGTTAATGAATGGAAAACATAAAATCAGAGGTACATGAACTACGGGGAACTAAAACTCTGGAGGAAGAAGCCACATGCAACAATTACGGCCATTACCAGCATCCCACTTGCGGTAATGGTATCCCCGTGATATGATCCTCTGCAAGTGATGCACAGCTTCACTTTTCCGGTAATACACAGTGCAGCTGCCGGTGTACAACTTTGGTAAGCACTCCACATGGTGGTGGAGAGAGGCGTCTTGCTCGGAGTAGTAGATGTAGTTCCTATCCACCCCACCGCGCCGGTCCATCACCGACACGGGCACTGCCTTTGAGCAAGCTGGGTCAAGAAACAGGGTGTAGTCATCCAAACTCATCACCTCTTCCCACATTTTGTGGTCATCGGTGAGCTCAAAGACCCTGAAAAATTTAGTGTTATGGTCGTGACTGTCCGGCAAGACCTCCACCGCTAGTGCTAGCTTGTTACGCAGTTGGAAGATGTATCTTGGGTGGGATGTCACCTCCAACGCGTGCAAGGCATTCATTTCGATGTTTACGCGGTGGATTGGGCTTGCCACCGGATTACCGTCTTTGTTAATGTTGATGCCAAACTTGAAGAGTGTACCGCGTTGGATGCCATAGAGCTCGCCGTTGCAGAAGGTGATGTCTGTGAGCATGGTGCCCCATCCTTGTGTCGTCCAATCACCATCCGAGGAGCCTGCCCTGCAGAGCGCTAAGGAGCACAGCTGGGTCATCGCAATTAATGCATTGATAAACATAACTTTTTGAGAAAAACAAGAGCATTAATTAGGTGCTTTTGCAAACTACAAAAAATATTCCACCACTCACCATCTACCTTGGTTGGTGAGATTTTTGAATTGAGCCCTATAAACCGGAAAGGAGGGAGTATGTGTTATGTTACTACCTATGTTACTCCCACTGTGGGTAGTCTCAATGTCATTGTTTTTCTATGGTTTTTACTTAACCGTGATGGGTTTTGTACAATTGACCCACCTGAATGTCAACTATGTACGATGGGTACAACATTAAAATAAAGTCCTTTAGGTCAATTCGTGTATAAATAAGGTAGTTAATTCTTGCCCTACTCGACCATAACTGGTCACCGGCACCGGCAGTACAGTGCACATACCGATCATACCATCTCAGGCAAGAACTCGCAATTCGAGCTACGCCATGTTGTGGAAATTGGTAGCCGTCACATTTGTTGGAGCTGCCGCACAGGTGACTCTGCCAATGGGTGCAATTCTGCCCAAGGAGTTCAAGGCGGCGGCAGCGGGTGTACGGTCCGTGGGAGGGACCAGGTGCTGTCCTTCTCCGGTACCGCGGGAAAAGATGCAGTGCATATCCATGTGTGACAAGTGCTGCCCCGACAGCTGCATCAGCATGTGCCCCAGCTGCAAGATGTTCTATAGTCAGTATACCTAGGATAAATTTCATATGCACATTTGCTACGTAAGTGGCAATGCAAGTATTTAGTTAATGTGTACCTTTGAAATTATGTTATACATACATGTCATGACGATGCACAATTACTAATTACCAACATTTCTCCCTCAAATGTGTGACTTTCTACCCCCCGATGTCTCATGTGGTGACCGGCGGTTCACTGGTGGAGACCGAAACAACTTTTACTTCAATGGCAAGAAGGGCCAGGACTTTACATCATCTCTGACACCGACCTTCACATCAATACCCGCATCATTACCAAGCGCAATCCCACCATGGGTCGTGATTTAACCTGGATTCGGGCCCTGATGAGGACATGACAACCATTTATACATCCTTGGTCATCAAAGGAGAAATCATAATGCAGAATGGGCTTGAGTTAACACTCGCAGTGGTGTTTTTATTTGATGGTATCTCCTCTGATTGATTCGACAATATTTCCTTGTTTATATTTGATCATGTAACCTGTTATTGCTTCAGTTATGGCATTTCCGTAAAATAAATTGGAGCAGCTTGTCTTGAGTTATCCTCTAAATGTTTCCCTTTTCAGTTTTCAGCTGGTACATAGAACAAAATATTTAGCGTAAGGACAAATTTGTGGCGCATCGTAAGGACAAATTTGTGGGGAAAATCCGTGATGGTGCCTGGTGGTAAAAATAAGGTTTCACTGTTAAACTGTGGTTACGAATGCTGGATCCCAAGTCATGTTGTAAGATGTGTCTGAGGAAAATGAGGAAGTGTGGCATTGTACAACCATACAAGTCTTGTTGGAAGTCATGTGGAATTCATAGCCTGTACAGCAAGCAGAATCTTCACCACACAAACTGAAGCGAAAATCCAAGCTCAAGTGGGTCGACGCCTGCCAGCCTGTGTACATTGTTGATTGCTTGTTACATTTAACACCCCAATATTCCTAGGTATGCCCCTTTGTAATCTATGAGTAATCAAATGAGTGGAAATTAAATCCACTTGTCGACCTCTGATATTCCATCGAAAATCTGACAAGGCAATGAGCAAGGTAGAAGAAGACTTGTTTTGGAATAATGGCGAGTGATAATTGGAGCCGCTCGCAACACGGTAGTTGTATATCCTCACTAGCTGAGGTGAACTATGATGGATTTTCGAGGTTGAATTGGTATCCGCTCTCTTATCAGTACGTACATGGTTGTCTTATGTTGGAAGTTGTTCTCTGAACTCTGAACTTGTTAGAAATGGTTTCTGAGCTCTAAACTCAGAACTGGTATAAATCCACCTCTTATTTGCTTCTCTATTAGAAAGGGATAAAGGGAGCTGTTCTCTGAACTCAACAATTGATGGTATCCCTCCTGGAAGTTCCAACCTCTTTGATGGTATCCCCTGTGATTTTTTGGTAGTATTTCCTTGTTTATTTGATCATGTCAAACTGCTTCAGTATATATGTCTTAAGCTATCCTCAAAAATGTTTCTCTTTTCTCTTGTCAGCTGGTAAATAGACCAAATATTTAGATCAAGTACTCATGACTGGTGACGCGATGCAACTACAAATTACAGGAAAATTCCGTGCTTGAATTCTATCCACCGGCTGTGGTAGAAAATCAGAATCCTTTGAGTGGTTTTACAATTTCAGGATCTTTGTACCAAGCAAACACATGAATCTCTGTATCTCATCCCTCAAATGGTGTCTTAGGAGCTGTTCGGTGATCCACTAGCTCCACCAAATTTGAGGATCTGCAGAGCACCTATTCCCCCGCTCCGGGATTTTTTAACTTGCACTCCGCCAACTCCCGGAGCAAGAGTGTGGAACGGAGGAGAGCCGAACAGGCCCTTAATTCCTGCTATTTTCATACTCACCATATATACTCTTGATAGATAAAAAGAGATGCAACCCCCTAAAAAAGGTAAGCAGAAAATGTTTCTGAGTGTTGGATTTCCAAAGCAAAGACATGATGTGACAGCTATGGTATATGCCTTGAGTAGTCGCTCAAGTTTCACTTGTTCCTCAACTTCAGGCCATTTTAGAATCTAAACATCAAGAATTATAGTGCTACTAGTAACTAGCACTATACTTTTGAGAAGCAATCAAAGATATCCTCCAGTAGAGTTGATATCAACAAAACAAGCATGCCGCCTTTGTAAATGTCCATCGAAACTTGGACATAATATTATTACTACAAAGATCCATACAAAAATTGCCACGCAAAAATTGCTGGCAGATATGTATGTGTTCAAAATCACTTCCGCAATAAAAAAAGGGTCCATGACATTTGCTTAACAGCTTAAGTAATACAAAAAACACCAAACGGTCATATAGTGCTTCCACAGCAAAGACGGGGAATCTTGGAGCATACTTATGATTGTTTCGAAGCGGCTACAGAGATTAGAAATTAAGCAACCAGAATTACGGTTGATAGTAATACACAAGTGGTGCCTACTATTAAAGTTCCAATAATCAGTTACCGTCCAGAATTCATCATTCATAAATTGCAGTGAAGGTAATAAGGCAACAAAAAGTTCAGAAAAGTAAATCTGGGTCGGATGATGCCCAGCCTTCTCCAACTGTGCACAATCAAAAAACTTAATCTATACTACTATTAAAAGAGCAAACATAAACACCCCTAAAGCCACACAACAAACTGTACACAAGATTACCAGGACCCTCCGATCAAATCAACTTAAACATATCCTACTGTCCATATTACGTCAATGGTCTGCCATCCAGATCAACGGCTTAGATCAAATGTTCTGCCAAACGCGGTCTGCCAGTCCTCCCGCTCCGCGTCCCTCCATCCCTGCGGCCCGCCGGCAACCCCCTGATTTGCGGATCGATTTCACCCGCCTCTCCATCGTTCCCTACCTCCCCCTCACTCATCCTCGCCGCCTCTACAGGACGCAGTCGGGCCAAGCTTGCCCTGCCTCCTGCGTCGGTGGCGCCGGGGTCGCTCTCCTCCCTCAAGCAGCAGGTTCGGCCTGCGCTGGCGGCGGCGTTCTCCCTCTCCTCCGTCGAGCGGCGGCGGCGGCGCACGACGCAGCAGGCTCGGCCTGAGTCGGCGGCGGGGCTTGCCCCGACACACCAGCCCAAGTGACGCCGCTGTCGATCCATGCACGCCGCCTACCCTGAGTCCCCGACATGCCCCTGGCCACCGCTTTCCGATGTCATGTGAGAGCCTTCTCATCAGTGCAGGTGCTCCGCCGTCTCGGGGCGACCACTGCAGCCGAAGCCGATGTGCCCCGCCGACTGACGCGCCCACCTCCCTGATATTTCTCTACGTACGGGAGTTGACCTGCGGTTCTATTGGTGGTCTTCCCCATCTTAGGCGTTGGGACTTGGGAGGCAGTGGATCCGAGAGGCACAGGGTTGTTTATTCATCTGACCATGGTGCCGCTGTTGTTCTAAACGATGCAGCCGATGAGCGATGAACCATCTGGTAGTGCAAATCATTGTGTCTTAGTAATGATGAGTATCCGTCTACGAAGGCAAATCATGTCTACTTACTGATGAGAATATCCGTCTATGAAAGCAAATCATGTCTACTTATTGATGATAGTGTGCGTTTGACAGTATGTTGAGAATAATTATGGTGATATGGAAATTCTTAACTTGGATAATAACACTAGGGACGAACTTGTGTCTGCTGAACTTTGTGTTACGAACCTTATTCAAGCAGAGGCAAGACTCGGCTTCCAGGGTCTCTCTTCCTTCGGGTACAGGAAGAAGGTGGGTGAGATGCAGAGGGAAGCAGGGTTGGGAAGAGGTAGGTGATATTCAGAGTTCAGTTTGTTGTCGTTTCCTTTGATGCCACGCCTTGAAGTATTTCCTCTGGTTAAGTAGCCTACTGAGTCGAAGGAGGCCACAGACTTTTTTTACCTTCCGGGTTGCACTTTGTCTTCTTCAGGTTGGTCCACTGTTCCTCATTTGTTTGCTGCTTCGTGCACTTCTCTTCGTCAGTTAACTTAGTATTTCTTCAACTGTTGTTTTTCTTTGTCAGTTAACTCCTTCAGTTTGCGTTCTTGTCCTCGGTGCAGACAACCTTCTATTGCAGCTCTCTACCACTTTGGTCCAACAGCCCGACTAACATATGGATCACATGTGATCTTAGAAAGAGGGGCATGGCTTTGACTAAGTAGTTTTGTGTTTTTCTTGGTTTATCAGTGTTCTAAGCATGAAGTTTGGTAGGTGGTGGTCGTTTAATATATGTCACTTGGGTTTGGATAATACACTTTACCATACATTCTGTATAAATGCAATGCCTATTTTTTATTTCTGAAGTGAATTCATAACCTGAGAATACTATGATGGGGCTAATCTGAATATGGCAATCCATCACATGTTCTGATGCTCAGTTTTATTGACATTAGCAAGAGAAAGAATACTTTGATGTAGCATATCTGCAATGTTCATGTATGGTGACCAAACTCTTCTTTTTCACTCGCCAACTTAAGGCGGTATAGTTCACATTTTATCTGAGCCAATTCAGAGACTAAAACATGATCTCTTCCACAATCTCTACATCAGATCATCTAAAAAATCTAAAACTTTCTTATCCAAGTATTAATCTTTGTTTTTCAGAATTTGACTATGTAAGTGTGTGGATGTGCTGCGGCAATGGGACATCAGACTATATCTTTCGTGGTCACCATATCCTAACATAAGCTAAAACATTCTTAGCTATGGATCTTCTTTCTTTATAGAGAAATAGTTGATTTGTCGTTTCATACTAATGCCGTTTAAATATAACTATGTTTTATTCCTGAGAGAGCAATCATATAGGGGAATATAATGTTGTGTTTGTGCATCCTCATTTGGCAAGAGTTCATATTACTATTTGTCTCTGTATGACAGTACTCGCATTAGTTGATGCAAAATATGTCTATACTTTTACCAAGGAGTTCTAATGATTCGAGGATTGCATATGTACAGCTCAGGCATTGCTTCTGTACACTACTAATGATTCGAGGATTATATTCTGTAAGGAACCTATTTTTAATGGCCGCGGCAACCATGATCAGCTTTTCAAAAAGCCAAGGTTAGCCACAATTGTCTTTTATTCCTCACAAAGGTGTGTGCATACGTGTCGAATATCATCTTTCACTGTTTAGTTAAATGTATGGTGGTCAGTAACAAGGTCCTTTTGTACTTATGAACAGGTGCTAGGTACAGATCAACTTAATGTATTTGAGCAAATACAGAATTTTGCTTGATCTTCAGATAGAGGCATCGATTGGGAGGTAACTCACACTACTATGAAAATCTTGGTTCTGTTGAGCTGTTCTATCTGACGTGATTTTTCTTGCTGCAAATACAGTGGGGCAGCAAGCCTGCGACTGAAGACGATCAGGTGATAAAGGTGCAATGTTTTTTCACAAGTATTTGCGATGGACAGTGCCAATGTCGTAACTAATTTATTCTATCTCAGTAGCAGTTTGCCTTTAATTTGAATAGATATTCTTATTTTGATTTACTAGCCATCAGTTAAGTTTGTCTATTTTCACTTAATTTTCCACACATCTGTTGCATAGTAACCAAATTCTGAATTTAAGAGAAGTATTGAATCACGTGTCATTCATATATTCTATTGTAATAAGATTTTATTTATAAGTTATGAATCTGAATGTAACTGGTATATCGGTCCACTTTAAAGATGTGAGGTTCATTCTATAGGATTTGTTCTGGTGAGGCCCATGAGTTATGTTGGAGAATGTTACATATTTACAAAGACATATTTTCCTATTTTCCATGGGGTGGAATTTTCATAGCATTACATTTATGTTGGATCATTATGAATTTTACTAATCTCATCAAGATCGTATGCTTTTTTTATCTCTTCTCCTTGCAAGATGATTCTTTGCCGCACTGTCAAAGTTAGAGTTGAGTAGAACGAATCCTTTGGGCACTGAGGTCTTTAAGGCCCAGTGTTGGCTTTTGTAGTTTTGTTTATTCTCTTTCAAATTTCAGGCGGGGTTGGAAGGTTCAGTCGGGAGGAAAATGTATCCGTCCATGACAACTATTCTTTGCACATTAATCACAGACACAACGAAAAGAGCAAGAGGTATGCGTGAATAGTGTTGATGGTGTGTATGACCATACATTTGGTTGGACCATACATATGGGTATCAACCAAGACGTGCGTGCACGTGCACGCTTACTAGTAATGACTTCAGCAGCAAATTCATACTGAAAACCCAAGTTTCTTCTTCAGGGCATCTGAACATTTGCTGGAGTAGTGAACTGACTTGGCAACACCCTGTGCAGCTTGCAAAGAGACCCTACCACAATGCTCAATGACCAAAGACTCTAACTTATGTGCACGTCCCAGTTCAGTCACTCCTACATCAGTCACCTTATGACACGCCCGAAGTGTGAGACTACTCAAGCATGGGGTGTGCGCAATGAAGCGCATCCCAACATCATTTACCGCATGACACAATATAAGCTCGAGTGTCTCCAGATGTGGTGAGGATGAGAGGGCCTTCATCCCCCTGTCATCAAAGAAGTTGGCGTTGTTGAGCACGAGAACACGAATCGGGCAGGACTGAATGAGCACCAAAAAACCCTGCTGTGTGAATCCTATTTCGATGGCCAGTCACGGGAACATCCTGTAAACCTGAGGTCTACCATCTGAAGCTTACGACAGTTTAGGGCTAGAGCGTAAAGGCTGTTATCAGTAAATGACGTCCTGCTTTCACAATAGCTGACATCACTCGAGTAGCGCTGCAGCTTAAGCCAAAGTGTGATGCTTTTAAGGTTGCTGCAGCTCCGAGCTAATACAATGATGTCATTGTCATTTAGGGCAAGAACATACTCAAGGCAAAGCTTCTCCAATGCTTTACACTTCCCTAGGACAACACGAAGTCCTACTTCTGGCCAAGTTTCAATATGCGCCAACCTTAGATCCATCAAACTCTCACAGTAGAAACCATATATATCCATGCTGTGAGCATCATACGAGGAGTCATAGACCTCATCACCTATGGCTATAAGACTATCAAATCTTCCTCTTTTCCTCTCAAACTCAAACTTCTGGAGCTTCATCCATCCTGGACCAAACTTTAGGAAGTCATGATGATTGATTCCTTTGCAATTCTTCACTACAAGCTCTTCCAACGATCCATCCCTACCAAGGTATTCCAGCCACTCTACATTGTCGATTTCATCGCAATCAGTAAGGTGGAGAGCAGAAAGATTTGTGCAGCCAACTGCAACCGAGAAAAGCCCAACTGACGTTATTTCATGATAAATATTTATCATTCATGCTAGAATTGTATTAACCGGAAACATGATACATGTGTGAATGCATAGACAAACAATATGTCACTAGTATGCCTCTACTAGACTAGCTTGTTAATCAAAGATGGTTATGTTTCCTGACCATGAACAAAGAGTTGTTATTTGATTAACAGGGTCACATCATTGGTTGAATGATCTGATTGACATGACCCATTCCATTAGCTTAGCACACGATCGTTTAGTATGTTGCTACTGCTTTTATCCATGACTTATACATGTTCCTATAACTATGAGATTATGCAACTCCGCTTACGGAGGAACACTTTGGTGCTACCAAACGTCACAACGAATCGGGTGATTATAAAGGAGTACTACAGGTGTCTCCAAAGGCGATGTTGGGTTGGCGTATTTCGAGATTAGGTTTTGTCACTCCGATTGTCGGAGAGGTATCTCTGGGCCCTCTCGGTAATACACATCATCAAGCCTTGCAAGCATTACAACTAATGAGTTAGTTGTGAGATGATGTATTACGAACGAGTAAAGAGACTTGCCGGTAACGAGATTGAACTAGGTATTGGATACCGACGATCGAATCTTGGGCAAGTAACATACCGATGACAAAGGGAACAACGATGTTGTTATGCGGTCCGACCGATAAAGATCTTCGAGAATATGTAGGAGCCAATATGGGCATCCAGGTCCCGCTATTGGTTATTGACCGGAGACGGTCTCGGTCATGTCTACATTGTTCTCGAACCGTAGGGTCCGCACGCTAAGGTTTCACCACGCTTATATTATGAGTTTGTGTATTTTGATGTACCGAAGAAGTTCGAGTCCCGGATGTGATCACGGACATGACGAGGAGTCTCAAATGGTCGAGACATAAAGATTGATATATTGGAAGCCTATATTTGAGTTCGAATGGTTCCGGTGAAATCGGGATTTTACTGAACACCGGGTTACTGAACCTCCCGGGGTTATTGGGCCTTAGTGGGCCATGAGGGAGAAGAGGAAGGGCCGGCCAGGGCAGGCCGCGCCCCCCCCCTAGTCCGAATAGGACAAGGAGAGGGGCGCGCCTCTTCCCTCTTTCCTCCCCCAATCCTATTCCAACTAGGAAGGGGGAGTCCTACTCCCGGTGGGAGTAGGACTCCTCCGGCGCGCCTCCTCCAAGGGCCGGCCGCACCCCCCCTTGCTCCTTTATATACGGGGGCAGGGGGGCACCCTAGGACACACAAGTTGATCTACGGATCGTTCCTTAGCCGTGTGCGGTGCCCCCCTCCACCATATTCCACCTCGGTCATATCGTCGCAAAGCTTAGGCGAAGCCTCGCCGATAGAACATCAAGATCGTCACCACGCCGTCGTGCTGACGAAACTCTCCCTCCCCGAAGCTCTACTGGATTGGAGCCCGAGGAGCGTCATCGAGCTGTACGTGTGTCAAGAACTCGGGGGCGCCGAAGTAACGGCGCCGGGATCGGTCGGATCGCGAGGAGAACGTACGACTACTTCCTCTACGTTGTGATCGCTGAAGGAAATATGCCCTAGAGGCAATAATAAAGTTATTATTTATTTCCTTATTTCATGATAAATGTTTATCATTCATGCTAGAATTGTATTAACCGGAAACATGATACATGTGTGAATGCATAGACAAACAACATGTCACTAGTATGCCTCTACTAGACTAGCTTGTTAATCAAAGATGGTTATGTTTCCTAACCATGAACAAGGAGTTGTTATTTGATTAACAAGGTCACATCATTAGTAGAATGATCTGATTGACATGACCCATTCCATTAGCTTAGCACACGATCGCTTAGTATGTTGCTACCGCTTTTATCCATGACTTATACATGTTCCTGTAACTATGAGATTATGCAACTCCGCTTACGGAGGAACACTTTGGTGCTACCAAACGCCACAACGAATCGGGTGATTATAAAGGAGTACTACAGTGTCTCCAAAGGCAGATGTTGGGTTGGCGATTTCGAGATTAGGTTTTGTCACTCCGATAGTCGGAGAGGTATCTCTGGGCCCTCTCGGTAATGCACATCACCGAAGCCTTGCAAGCACTACAACTAATGAGTTAGTTGTGAGATGATGTATTACGGAACGAGTAAAGAGACTTGCCGTAACGAGATTGAACTAGGTATTGATACCGACGATCGAATCTCGGCAAGTAACATACCGATGACAAAGGGAACAACGATGTTGTTATGCGGTCTCGACCGATAAAGATCTTCGAGAATATGTAGGAACCAATATGGGCATCCAGGTCCCGCTGTTGGTTATTGACCGTGAATGGTTCTAGGTCATGTCTACATTGTTCTCGAACCGTAGGGTCCGCACGCTTAAAGTTTCGATGATGCTTATTATGAGTTTATGTATTTTGATGTACCGATGAAGTTCGAGTCCCGGATGTGATCACGGACATGACGAGGAGTCTCGGAATGGTCGAGACATAAAGATTGATATATTGGAAGCCTATGTTTGGAGTTCGAATGGTTCCGGCTAAAACGGAATTTATCGAGTACCGGAGGTTACCGAACCCCGGGAGGTAAATGGGCCTCGATGGGCCCTAGTGGAAAGGAGGAGGGCAGCCTGCTGGCGCGCGCCTTCCCCTTCCCTAGTCCTACTAGGACTAGGAGAAGGGGCCGCCCTCTCTCTCTTTCCCCCGGGAATCCTAGTCCAACTAGGATTGGGGGAATCCTACTCCCGAGGGAGTAGGACTCCTGTATGCCGCCCCTTGGCCGCCGCCCCCCCCCTTGGCTCCTTTATATACGGGGCAGGGGGCACCTTGAACACACAAGTTGATCGTGAGATCGCCTTAGCCGTGTGCGGTGCCCCCTCCACCATATTCCACCTCGGTCATACCGTCGCGAAGCTTAGGCGAAGCCCCGCGCCGTGAAACATCAAGATCGCCACCACGCCGTCGTCTTGACGGAACTCTCCTCGACACTCGGCTGGATCGAGTACGAGGGACGCCATCGAGCTGTACGTGTGTCAAGAACTCGGGCGCCGGAGTAACGGCGCCGGATCGGTCGGATCGCGAGGAGAACGTCGACTACTTCCTCTACGCCAGATCGCTTCGCCGGGTCTACAAGGGTATGTAGACAACACTCTCCCTCTCGCTATGCATCACCATGATCTTGCGTGTGCGTAGGAAAATTTTTGAAATTACTACGCTTCCCAACAAAGGGCATCCGAGCCTAGGTTTTTCTATGGTTTGATGTTTTGCACGAGTAGAACACAAGTGAGTTGTGGGCGATACAAGTCATACTACCTACCAGCATGTCATACTTTGGTTCAGCGGTATTGTGAGATGAAGCGCCCGCACCGACATTACGCCAGACGCTTACGCGAGACTGGTTTCACCGCTGTGAGCACTCGCTGCTTAAAGGTGACCGGTGGGTGCCTGTCTCTCTCATTTTAGTTGAACTGTGTGGCTACGCCCGTCCTTGAAGAAGGTTAAACGGAGTCTATTTGACGAAGTATCGCTGTGGTTTTGATGCGAGGTGAGACCGGTTCTTGCTTAAGCCCGTAGCAGCCACGTAAAATTTGCAACAAACAAAGTAGAGGACGCCTAACTTGTTTTTGCAGGCATGTTGTGATGTGATATGGTCAAGACGTGATGCTATATTTTATTGTATGAGATGATCATGTTTTGTAACCGGTTATCGGCAATCGGCAGGAGCCATATGGTTGTCGCTTATTGTATGCAATGCAATCGCCTCTGTAATGCTTTACTTTATCACTAAGCGGTAGCGATAGTCGTAGTAGCATAAGTTTGGCGAGACGACAACGATGCTGCGATGGAGATCAAGGTGTCGCGCCGTAACGATGGTGATCATGGTGGTGCAACAAGATGGAGATCATGAAGCACAAGATGATGATGACCATATCATATCACTTATATTGATTTGCATGTGATGTTTATCCTTTATGCATCTTATCTTGCTTTGATTGACGGTAGCATTATAAGATGATCTCTCACTAAATTATCAAGAAGTGTTCTCCCGAGTATGCACCGCTGCCAAAGTTCGTCGTGCCTAGACACCACGTGATGATCGGGTGTGATAAGCTCTCGTCCATCTACAACGGGTGCAAGCCAGTTTTGCACACGCAGAATACTCGGGTTATACTTGACGAGCCTAGCATATGCAGATATGGCCTCGAACACGGAGACCGAAAGGTCGAGCGTGAATCATATAGTAGATATGATCAACATAAGATGTTCACCATTGAAAACTACTCCATCTCACGTGATGATCGGTTATGGTTTAGTTGATTTGGATCACGTGATCACTTAGATGACTAGAGAGATGTCTGCTAAGTGGGAGTTCTTTAGTAATATGATTAATTGAACTTAAATTTATCATGAACTTAGTACCGATAGTATCTTGCTTGTCTATGTTTGATTGTAGATAGATGGCTCGTCTGTTGTTCCGTTGAATTTTAATGCATTCCTTGAGAAAGCAAAGTTGAAAGATGATGGTAGCAATTACACGGACTGGGTCCATAACCCGAGGATTATCATCATTGTTGCACGTAAGAGTTACGTCCCGGATGCACCGCTAGGTGCCAGCTCTTCTTGATGTAACCGACGACGTTAAGAACGTCTGGCGAGCAAAGCTGATGACTACTCTATAGTTCAAGGTGCCATGCTTTACGGCTTAGAACCGGGACTTCAACGACGTTTTGAACGTCATGGAGCATATGAGATGTTCCAGAGTTGAAGTTGATATTCCAACAGAATGCCCGGATTGAGAGATATAAAGTCTCCAATAAGTTCTATAGCTGCAAGATGGAGGAGAATAGTTCACAAGTGAGCACATACTCAAAATGTCCGGGTATTACAATCACTTGACTCAACCGGGAGTTAATCTTCCGGATGATTGTGTCATTGATGAATTCTTCAATCACCGCCACCAAGCTACAAAGGCTTCGTGATGAACTATAATATGCAAGGGTTTGTAAAGACTATACCTGAGCTCTTCGCAATGCTAAAGGCTGCGGAGGTAGAAATCAAGAAGGAGCATCAAGTGTTGATGGTCAATAAGACCACTAGTTTCAAGAAGAAAGGCAAAGGGAAGAAGAAGGGGAACTTCAAGAAGAAGAGCAAGCAAGTTGCTGCTCCGGAGAAGAAACCCAAGTCTGGACCCAAACCTGAAACTGAGTGCTTCTACTGCAAGCAGACTGGTCACTGGAAGCGGAACTGCCCCAAGTATTTGGCGGATAAGAAGGATGGCAAGGTGAACAAAGGTATATGTGATATACATGTTATTGATGTGTACCTTACTAGAGCTCGCAGAGCACCGGTATTTGATACTGGTTCATTGCTAATATTTGCAACTCAAACAGGACTACGGATTGCTTAACACTAGCAAAGGACGAGGTGACGATGCGCGTGGGAAATGGTTCCAAAGTCGATGTGATCGCGGTCGGCACGCTACCTCTACATCTACCTTCGGGATTAGTTTTAGACCTAAATAATTGTTATTTGGTGCCTGCGTTGAGCATGAACATTATATCTGGATCTTGTTTGATGCGAGATGGTTATTCATTTAAATCAGAGAATAATGGTTGTTCTATTTATATGAGTAATATCTTTTATGGTCATGCACCCTTGAAGAGTGGTCTATTTTTGATGAATCTCGATAGTAGTGATACACATATTCATAATGTTGAAGCCAAAAGATGCAGAGTTGATAATGATAGTGCAACTTATTTTGTGGCACCGCCGCTTAGGTCATATCGGTGTAAAGCGCATGAAGAAACTCCATATTGATGGACTTTTGGAGTCACTTGATTATGAATCACTTGGCACTTATGAACCGTGCCTCATGGGCAAGATGACTAGAACCCGCTTCTCCGTACTATGGAGAGAGCAACAGATTTGTTGGAAATCATACATACGATGTATGTGGTCCGATGAATGTTGAGGCTCGTGGCGGATATCGTTATTTTCTCACCTTCACAGATGATTTAAGCGATATGGGTATATCTACTTAATGAAACATAAGTCTGAAACATTTGAAAAGTTCAAAGAATTTCAGAGTGAAGTTGAAAATCATCGTAATAAGAAAATTAAATTTCTACGATCCGATCGTGGAGGTGAATATTTGAGTTACGAGTTTGGTCTACATTTGAAACAATGCGAATAGTTTCAAGAACTCACGCCACCCGAACACCACAGCGTAATGGTGTGTCCGAACGTCAGAATCGCACTTTACTAGATATGGTGCGATCTATGATGTCTCTTACAGATTTACCGCTATCGCTTTTGGGGTTATGCTCTAGAGACAGCCGCATTCACACTGAATAGAACACCGTCAAAATCCGCTGAGACGACACCTTATGAACTATGGTTTAGCAAGAAACCAAAGTTGTCGCTTTCTTAAAGTTTGGGGATGCGATGCTTATGTGAAAAAGCTTCAACCTGATAAGCTCGAACCCAAATCGGAGAAATGTGTCTTCATAGGATACCCAAAGGAAACAGTTGGGTACACCTTCTATCACAGATCCGAAGGCAAGACATTTGTTGCCAAGAATGGATCCTTTCTAGAGAAGGAGTTTATCTCGAAAGAAGTGAGTGGGAGGAAAGTAGAACTTGATGAGGTAATTGTACCTTCTCCCTTACTTGAAAGTAGTTTGTCGCAGAAACCGGTTTCTGAGACATCTACACCAAGTAATGAGGAAGTTGATGATGTTGATCATGAAACTTCGATCAAGTTACTACGTAACCTCGTAGATCAACCAGAGTAAGATCCGCACTAGAGTGGTACGGTAATCCTGTTCGAAATCATGCTACTAGATCATGATGAACCTACGAACTATGAAGAAGCGATGGTGAGCCCAGATTCCGCAAAATGGCTTGAGGCCATGAAATCGAGATGGGATCCATGTATGAAAACAAAGTATGGACTTTGGTTGACTTGCCCGAGGGTCGGCAAGCAATAGAAAACAAGTGGATCTTCAAGAAGAAGACCGACGCCGACGGTAATGTTATCGTTTACAAAGCTCGACTTGTCGCAAAGGGTTTTCGACAAGTTCAAGGGATTGACTACGATGAGACCTTCTCACCCGTAGCGATGCTTAAGTCCGTCCGAATCATGTTAGCGATTGCCGCATTTTATGATTATGAAATTTGGCAAATGGATGTAAAGACCGCATTCTGAATGGATTTACGGAAGAAGAGTTGTATATGATGCAACCGAAGGTTTTATCGATCCAAAGGAAGCTAACAAAGTATGCAAGCTCCAATGATCCATTTATGGACTGGTGCAAGCATCTCGAGTTGGAATAAACGCTTTGATAGTGTGATCAAAGCATTTGGGTTCATATGCACTTTTGGAGAAGCTCAGATTTACAAGAAAGTGAGTGGAGCTCAGAGCATTTCGATATTATATGTAGATGACATATTACTGATCGGAAATGATATAGAATTTCTGGATAGCATAAAGGGATACTTGAATAAGAGTTTTTCAATGAAAGACCTCGGTGAAGCTGCTTACATATTGGGCATCAAAATCTATAGAGATAGATCAAGATGCTTAATTGGACTTCCGCAAAGCACATATCTTGATAAAGTTTTGAAAAGGTTCAAAATGGATCAGTCAAAGAAAGGGTTCTTGCCTGTGTTACAAGGTGTGAAGTTGAGTAAGACTCAATGCCCGACCACTGCAGAAGATAGAGAGAAAATGAAAGATGTTCCCTATGCTTCAGCCATAGGCTCTATCATGTATGCAATGCTGTGTACTGACTGATGTGTGCCTTGCTATTAGCTTAGCAGGAGGTACCAAAGTAATCCAGAGTGGATCATCGACAGCGGTCAAGAACATCCCAAATACCGAAAAGGACTAAGGATATGTTTCTCGATATGGAGGTGACAAAGAGCTCATCGTGAACGGTTCCGTTGATGCAAGCTTTGACACCGATCCGACGATTCTAAATCGCAGACCGGATACGATTTACACTAAACGGAGGAGCTGTCGGTTGGTGCAGTTCTAAACAAAGCGTCAGAAGGGATCTACATGTGAAGCGGAGTACATAGCAGCTTCGAAGCAGCTAATGAAGGAGTCTGGATGAAGGAGTTCATATCCGATCTAGGTGTCATACCTAGTGCGTCGGGTCCAATGAAAATCTTCGTGACAATATCGAGCAATTGCCTTAGCAAAGGAATCCAGATTTCACAAGAGGACCAAGCACATCAAGAGACTCTTCAATTCCATCCGGATTTAGTCCGTGGGAGACATAGAGATTTGCAAGATACATACAGATCTGAATGTAGCAGACCGCTGACTAAGCCTCTTCCACGAGCAAAACATGATCAACACCAAGACTCCATGGGTGTTAGAATCATTACTATGTAATCTAGATTATTGACTCTAGTGCAAGTGGGAGATCAAGGAAATATGCCCTAGAGGCAATAATAAAGTTATTATTTATTTCCTTATTTCATGATAAATGTTTATCATTCATGCTAGAATTGTATTAACCGGAAACATGATACATGTGTGAATGCATAGACAAACAATATGTCACTAGTATGCCTCTACTAGACTAGCTTGTTAATCAAAGATGGTTATGTTTCCCACCATGAACAAAGAGTTGTTATTTGATTAACAGGTCACATCATTGGTTGAATGATCCGATTGACATGACCCATTCCATTAGCTTAGCACACGATCGCTTAGTATGTTGCTACCGCTTTTATCCATGACTTATACATGTTCCTATAACTATGAGATTATGCAACTCCGCTTACGGAGGAACACTTTGGTGCTACCAAACGTCACAACGAATCGGGTGATTATAAAGGAGTACTACAGTGTCTCCAAAGGCGTATGTTGGGTTGGCGATTTCGAGATTAGGTTTTGTCACTCCGATTGCCTCGAGAGGTATCTCTGGCCCTCTCGGTAATACACATCATCAAGCCTTGCAAGCATTACAACTAATGAGTTAGTTGTGAGATGATGTATTACGGAACGAGTAAAGAGACTTGCCGTAACGAGATTGAACTAGGTATTGATACCGACGATCGAATCTTGGGCAAGTAACATACCGATGACAAAGGAACAACGATGTTGTTATGCGGTCCGACCGATAAAGATCTTCGAGAATATGTAGGAGCCAATATGGGCATCCAGGTCCCGCTATTGGTTATTGACCGAGACGTGTCTCGGTCATGTCTACATTGTTCTCGAACCGTAGGGTCCGCACGCTAAGGTTTCACGACGGTTATATTATGAGTTTGTGTATTTTGATGTACCAAGAAGTTCGAGTCCCGATGTGATCACGGACATGACGAGGAGTCTCAAAATGGTCGAGACATAAAGATTGATATATTGGAAGCCTATATTTGAGTTCGAATGGTTCCGTGAAATCGGGATTTTACCGAACACCGGGGTTACTGAACCTCCCGGGGTTATTGGGCCTTAGTGGGCCATGAGGGAGAAGAGGAAGGGCCGCCAGGGCAGGCAGCGCCTCTCCCCTAGTCCGAATAGGACAGGGAGGGCGGCGCCCCTCCCTCTTTCCTCCCCCAATCCTATTCCAACTAGGAAGGGGGAGTCCTACTCCCTGGGAGTAGGACTCCTCCGCGCCTCCTCCAAGGGCCGCCGCACCCCTTGCTCCTTTATATACGGGGCAGGGGGCACCCTAGGACACACAAGTTGATCTACGGATCGTTCCTTAGCCGTGTGCGGTGCCCCTCCACCATATTCCACCTCCGTCATATCGCCGCAAAGCTTAGCGAAGCCCTCGCGCCGGTAGAACATTAAGATCGCCACCACGCCGTCAGGTCGACGAAACTCTCCTCCCAAGCTCTCTGGGATTGGAGCCCGAGGAGCGCCATCGAGCTGTACGTGTGTCAAGAACTCGGGGCGCCGAGTAACGGCGCCGGATCGGTCGGATCGCGAGGAGAACGACGACTACTTCCTCTACGCCAGATCGCTTCGCTATGGTCTACGAGGGTACGTAGACAACACTCTCCCTCTCGTTGCTATGCATCACCATGATCTTGCGTATACGTAGGAATTTTTTTGAAATTACTACGTTTCGCAACAGCAACTTACACAAGGCATACCATCAAAATCGCATCTGAAAGGAGTTTCCAATGATATAATTTTCACATTATGCATTTCATATATTTATTAATCTTTTCAATACTCAAAGGCAGTCTTGAAAAACGCATTAGGCCCTATATAGATGGAAGGAGGGAGTACTATAAATTTGGTCAAACTTTACAAAGTTTGACTTGACGGAAATCCAATACGCGGGGTAAAAACGACCCAAGGGAGTAAGTGGCAATGCGAATATTCAATTAGCGTGTACCTTTGAAACAATGTTATAGTCGCATATGTCATGATGATGCACAATACTACTAATTACCAATGTTTCCATCTTGGCATCGGTTTTAAGTTTTATGACCTCACTAATAACACTCATAGCATGCTAACGTACCGCTCTCTGATTACGTCAACAAGCTCAGGATGACGCCGGCATGTCGCACGGTGGTAGTTCTCCTCCGACATATTCGTCACCGACTATACCGTTGGCAGGTTTGGCTGCCATGCCGACATCTCCATGGTTACATCCATTTGAAGTAGCAGCTTAAACTAGGGGCCAGTTCTTTTGGGCGGCTTAAAAAATAAGCTGCCTCTCCCCAGCTTAAAAAATAAGCCGCCCTCAATTTTTTTGAGACTTCTAAATTAGTTATTCTATAACTCGTTCAGAAGCCCCAATGAATAAGAGAGACGGCTTATGGGAAAAGCTGGGGAGGAGGCGGCTTATTTTTTAAGCTGCCAAAAGAACTGGCCCTAGATTAAGTTTATGCATGAGAAAAACTAAAGCCCTACCGCTCCCTGATTACGTCAACAAGCTCAGGATGACGCCGGCATGTCGCACGGTGGTAGTTCTCCTCCAACATATTCGTCACCGACTATACCGTTGGCAGGTTTGGCTGCCATGCCGACATCTCCATGGTTACATCCATTTGAAGTAGCAGCTTAAACTAGATTAAGTTTATGCATGAGAAAAACTAAAGCCCTACTGCTCCCTGATTACGTCAACAAGCTCAGGATGACGCCGGCATGTCGCACGGTGGTAGTTCTCTCCAACATATTCACACCGACTATACCGCTTGGCGTGTTTGGCTGCCATGCCGACATCTCCATGGTTACATCCATTTGAAGTAGCAGCTTAAACTAGATTAAGTTTATGCATGAGAAAAACTAAAGCCCTACCGCCCCTCGATTACGCCAACAAGCTCAGATGACGCCGCATGTCGCACGGTGGTAGTTCTCTCCAACATATTCGCACACCGACTATACCGCTGGCGTGTTTGGCTGCCATGCCGACATCTCCATGGTTACATCCATTTGAAGTAGCAGCTTAAACTAGATTAAGTTTATGCATGAGAAAACTAAAGCCCTACCGCCCCGATTACGTCAACAAGCTCAGGATGACGCCGGCATGTCGCACGGTGGTAGTTCTCCTCCGACATATTCGTCACCGACTATACCGTTGGCAGGTTTGGCTTCCATGCCGACATCTCCATGGTTACATCCATTTGAAGTAGCAGCTTAAACTAGATTAAGTTTATGCATGAGAAAAACTAAAGCCCTACCGCTCCCTGATTACGTCAACAAGCTCAGGATGACGCCGGCATGTCGCACGGTGGTAGTTCTCCTCCAACATATTCACACCGACTATACCGCTATGCGTTTTGCTGCCATGCCGACATCTCCATGGTTACATCCATTTGAAGTAGCAGCTTAAACTAGATTAAGTTTATGCATGAGAAAACTAAAGCCCTACCGCTCCCGACACGCCAACAAGCTCAGATGACGCCGGCATGTCGCACGGTGGTAGTTCTCCTCCAACATATTCGCCACCGACTATACCGTTGGCAGGTTTGGCTGCCATGCCGACATCTCCATGGTTACATCCATTTGAAGTAGCAGCTTAAACTAGATTAAGTTTATGCATGAGAAAAACTAAAGCCCTACCGCTCCCTGATTACGTCAACAAGCTCAGGATGACGCCGGCATGTCGCACGGTGGTAGTTCTCCTCCGACATATTCGTCACCGACTATACCGTTGGCAGGTTTGGCTTCCATGCCGACATCTCCATGGTTACATCCATTTGAAGTAGCAGCTTAAACTAGATTAAGTTTATGCATGAGAAAAACTAAAGCCCTACCGCTCCCTGATTACGTCAACAAGCTCAGGATGACGCCGGCATGTCGCACGGTGGTAGTTCTCTCCAACATATTCGCACCGACTATACCGCTGGCGTGTTTGGCTGCCATGCCGACATCTCCATGGTTACATCCATTTGAAGTAGCAGCTTAAACTAGATTAAGTTTATGCATGAGAAAAACTAAAGCCCTACCGCTCCCTGATTACGTCAACAAGCTCAGGATGACGCCGGCATGTCGCACGGTGGTAGTTCTCCTCCGACATATTCGTCACCGACTATACCGTTGGCAGGTTTGGCTGCCATGCCGACATCTCCATGGTTACATCCATTTGAAGTAGCAGCTTAAACTAGATTAAGTTTATGCATGAGAAAAACTAAAGCCCTACCGCTCCCTGATTACGTCAACAAGCTCAGGATGAGCGCCAACATGTCGCACAGTAGTAGTTCTCCTCCGACATTTTTGTCACCGACTATACCGTTGGCAGGTTTGGTTGCCATGCCGACATCTCCATGGTTACATCCATTTGAAGTAGCAGCTTAAACTAGATTAAGTTTATGCATGAGAAAAACTAAAGCCCTACCGCTCCCTGATTACGTCAACAAGCTCAGGATGAGCGCCAGCATGTCGCACAGTAGTAGTTCTCCTCCGACATTTTTGTCACCGACTGTACCGTTGGCATGTTCGGTTGCCATGCCGACATACCGGTAAAACAAGTCAACATTTGAAGTAGCAGCTTAAACTAGATTAAGTTTATGCATGAGAAAAACTAAAAAAAAACCAAAAAAAGGTGGTGCCACAGGAGTGTAAGCCCCGTTCTGTTAATCCATTGAGGACCAAGTGAATAACTGTGTAGTAGTTCTCCTCCGACATTTTTGTCACCGACTGTACCGTTGGCATGTTCGGTTGCCATGCCGACATACCGGTAAAACAAGTCAACATTTGAAGTAGCAGCTTAAACTAGATTAAGTTTATGCATGAGAAAAACTAAAAAAAAAACAAAAAAAGGTGGTGCCACAGGAGTGTAAGCCCCGTTCTGTTAATCCATTGAGGACCAAGTGAATAACTGTGAGATTAGCCAATTGACCCAGAGCCGGCCCCCTGTGATTGGGCTCCACATGTCTCAGCCCCCCGCCGAGGCAGGGAGGGCCGGCTCTTGGGCCGTCCACGTCTCCGTGGGCGCATCGCTGCGCATCGGGCCCGGGGACTTTCCAGGGCTGGTTAGGCCCGCTCACTTCATCCTGTGGCTGGTGCTACCAGACGAGCCATCTCCGCCTTATAAACCGCGATGAACTTCTCTCGGCTAGCGGTATGGGACTAATCTCAGCGACCGGCACCGCCCTCCAGCCAAGAGTATATGGGCCATGGCCGCTGAGCGGCTCCAAGTCCAAACCCTCGCTGCCCGTTAGGGTTTCTCTCCAGCCCATGGCCACCGCCGCCGCCGCCGCCGCCGGCGACGGGACCCGCCGTAAGCGTGGACGGGGCGGGAAGGGGCCCAACTCCGACCTCTCCCGCACCCTCACTGACTGCACCCGCCGCGGGGACGCTGCGGCGGCGATGGCCGCCTTCGACGCGGCCGTGTCCGGCCCGGACGCGGCGCCCGACCTCCGCCTCGCCGCGCACCAGTACAACCAGCTGCTCCACCTGCTCGCCTCCGCGGACCGCGCCGCGTTCCCGGCCCACCCGGCCGCCGCCGCGCGCCGCGTGTTCGCGCACATGCTCGGGGTCGGGGCTCCCCCGTCCGAGGCCACCATCACCTCGCTCGCCCGCGTCGTCGCCGCGGACGACGCCGAGGGCGCCGACGAGGCCTTCGGGCTCGTCTCCACAATGCGGGAGAAGTACGGCCTCGCGCCGCGCCTCCGGTCCTACAGCCCCGTGCTCGCCGCGTTCCGGCGCGCCGGGGAGGCTGGCAAGGCGTACGAGGTCGAGGCCCACATGGCGGCCTCCGCTGTATCGCCGGAAGAGCCTGAGCTCGCCGCGCTTCTTGAGGTCAGCGCGAAGGCTGGGGATGCAGACAAGGTGTATGAGTATATGCATAAGCTGCGGCGAGCCGTGGGCTGCGTTAAAGGGGAGACCGCAGAGGTGTTGGAAGGGTGGTTCCGGAGCGAGAAGGCGGCAGCGGCTGGTATGGCTGAGTGGGATGTGTGTCAGGTGAAGGACGCCATTGTGGCGAACGGCGGTGGGTGCCATCAGCTGGGGTGGCTCCAGACTGGCCCGTGGATGGTGCAGCGGGTGAAAGTTGGGGCAGAAGGCGAGTGTGGCGGATGCGGATGCCGCCTAGCTTCTGTTGATATTGACATGGAGGAGACACAGAAGTTTGCTGACTCTATTTCTGGGTTGGCCCTTGAGAGGGAGACCAAAGCAAATTTCAGCCAATTTCAGGTGCATATCTCTGCCCCTTGTGTTTGACTCCCTAGCTAACTTGGGATATTGCATATTTTGTTAAATGTGGTTAGTTTCTGTAGTTTTCTGGCAGTTGTGATAGGCAGAGCAGATATATGCTTGATTTTATTTCAATTAGTAGCTGGCATCATGTGATTTACAAAGAATTTATTTGTGAAAACTAGACTTGTGGTCATATACCGTGGCCAAATTCAATAGGTTTATATGATAAACGTATTCGTCTATGTTAATTTCACCCCTGTTTATAGAACTATGGTTGTGTTAACAATTTGAGTCATCCTTCAAGACCTTGTGGTTGAATGCCATGTCTGCACAATAATTTTTTACTGAAGTAACTGGTCCTTAAGATGTACTCCCTCCGTCCGGAAATACTTGTCATCAAAATAGACAAAAGGGAATATATCTAGATGTATATTAGTTCTAGATACATCTCTTTTTATCCATTTTGATGACGAGTATTTTCGGACGGAGGGAGTACTCCCTCTGTCCTGAATTACTTGCCGATGAAATTCATAATAATTTCATATAACTAAAATATGACAGTTACTAGTCCAGAAACTAACGCTAGCTAATGAAAAACGCCAACCGAATTAGCGTAAATTATGATAGGCAGAGCACATATGCGCTTGGTTTTACTTCAATCTGGCATTGTGTGATTACTAGGAACTAATTTTTGAGAACTATACCTGAAGAAAGTGCACGGCCCTGTTTTGTGTAAACAACTACTTCTGGTGATGTACTGATGCACTGTAGCCAAATTAAGTAGAGTTGTAAAGTAAGTTTCTTCATTGATTCGTTTATAGTAACTGAACTGCAGTTGTCTTAAAACATTTTAGTCACCCTTAAAGGCCTTGTGTTTGGTTGCCGTGCTGCGCAATAATTGATTGCTCAAGAAACTGGTCCTAACCCAGAGTTAGGGGAACCCACAATTCTCATATAACTAAAGCATGACATTCACTTGTCTAGGAACTAAGGTAGCTTAAGGAAAGATGACAATCAAATTATGTTTCGTATACTGTACTTATTTGTCTGCTGCTTTTATTTGGGAAAATACATGTTAATAAAGTTCAGAACATAGTTTTTCTTCTTACGAGCGGAAATTTCTGACTTCTGTAGGAGTGGCTGGAAGCACATAAAGAATACGAAGCTATAGTAGATGGTGCAAATATTGCACTTTATCAGCAGAATTTTGCTGAGGGCGGTTTCAGCTTGGTTCAGGTCTGTGCATCATCCTACACTGAATTCTGACTTGCTGTCATTACTGAAGTAATCTGTACTAATCCATGTTTTATTTGTCATTCTTAATATAGAGCAGCTGGATGCTGTTGTAACAGAGCTACGAGATAGATATAATGGGAAATGGCCACTTGTTATACTACATAATAAGCGCATTGCTAAGCTTATGGAAACTTCATCCAATAGGCATCTTATTGAAACTTGGAGAGCAAATGGAGCATTGTACACATCGCCAAGTGGGTCAAATGATGACTGGTAATGTTCCCCACTTTCTAACCGTGGATATTCTTGCACTTCTTGTGTCACATTTGTAGCATGCTTCAGATATTAATCTAAGTTCAAGTTGGCCTTATTCTGAGCTGGAAGTGCATCTCTTACCGTGAACTGCATATATTGACTAATATGTGAAATTAGATTGTTCTTGATTTTCAGCATCTTACCAACTCTTATGTTTCCTGGGTTTGCTAAATATATGTGATATAACTTTGCAGGTATTGGCTATATGCAGCAATTGGATTGAACTGTTTCCTCGTGACTAATGATGAAATGAGAGATCACATATTTGAGCTCCTAGGATCATCGTCCTTCTTCTACAAGTGGAAGCAAAGACATCGGGTGTGCACTGCAATACTTATGAACCATATAACCCACTCCTATTCCTATTTATTTGTTAATGTGCTAATCTAATTGCAATTGCAGGTCAAGTACACTTTTAACAAAGGGAAGGCGGTGCTTGTTCTGCCACCCCCCTATTCTTCAGAGATTCAAGTAAGTAACCAAGTTAAGAGCTTACTATCATCACAGGAATTCGAGACAGGATCCTAGCACGTGCCGATGTTGGAACGTGCTGTTATTGATGTTATCTTCGTCGCAGGAATCTGAGACAGGATCTTGGCACGTGCCAATAGAGGAGAAATCTGGCGACGAGAGAGCTAGGACTTGGCTTTGTATTGGTAGGACAGATCTCACCAAACCACCCTGTGAACCTCCGGTGGCCAACGGAGTTGCCCAGGATTTATCTCCATCTGAGGCATCTAATGGAGCTGGGCAGAGGCAACCTGAAGAACAGGCTGCACCAGTAACTGGCAAAAGAAAGGATAGAGATTGACGCCGCTGCCTTATTTCTGCGACGCGCTTGGTTCTGCGTCCCGCTATAGTAGTCCAGGAACAGGGATGCAGTGTTAGCGACATCCCTGACAGCCTGTTTGTGTTTTACAAGCATTGTAAGGCACACCTGACTTGTGCGCAGCTGTGCACCAATTTGGTTCAGTTTTCATTGAGTTTTTTTTTTTTTTTTTTTTTTGCAAGAACTGCATTGGTTCAAAGGATAGTGTTATCATCCATGATCACATTGTACAACAGTGGGAGGTTAAACTGGTTATACCATTCATTTTCTGTGCTATGTGATTTTCCTTAGCAAGAATGACAATTGTTGTGTGTTAAGTTTCAGAAAAGCTATTAGAATATCTATTTGATTTTTCTTGTTTGATCATTTTGTGGAGTCGTACCAGCTGGCTTTACAGCATCTGCTGGTCAATTTGTTGCTAGTTCATGGCCAGAACCAGATGCAATGTATTTTTAGGGTTGCAACTCTTAATTTAAGTGGGCCTATCTCAGTTGAAAATTTAACTGTAACGGTGATCAGCAACAAGGAGAAACATCAGAAATTTAAATTACAAACTCAAGGAAATTGTGTTAATTTGAATTATTGCTTGGGAAATGATTTTCAAAGCCAGTGCTCTTGTCTCAAACCAGATTGGATATACAACAAAAACTGACACTATGATCAAGACATTATTCAAAGGCTGAGCTGAATATCCACACATTATTAAGAGACTGCACATTAAGATGCCAAGAGCTAAAAGTCTACATTCAGTTTCTGGTCAATGTCCGAGAACATCTCGAAGAAAGCTTTGAAGTGCTTGTATGTGGTGTCTATGTCTTCTTTGCCGCACATTTCCCGAACGCTGCAAACCGATGCAATAGTGGTCAAGTACTTGTAATACAACACATGATTGTAGGAAGAACCATGATGCGGATAGATACAAATCAAAGCATTTTTTCCATTAGATATGATTGCCATTTGTCTACCATTTGCACTATCAAGACATTGTGTATGTGAAAAACTGAAAACAAAAGTCATATTAACTAATATTTTCCAATTTTAAAAATTAAATGGCTAGGTCTGAAAGCACTCTGTATATCACATTACGTGCTGAATCAGTGTGCGATCAACAGCAGATGCAAAGAAGAGCAAGCTAACCAAGCTTGCTCTTCTTTTGCCTTGTTTCAAAAAAAAAAAAAAAAAGAGCAAGCTAAGCATACCAAGAAGAGCAAGCTAAGCATACCTGTGCATGGAAAGCTGAGGAATACCACAATCAACAGTCCGGATGCCAACACCGGAAGCAAGTATGGGACCGATAGTTGAGCCACAACCCATATCATTTCTTACAACAAATTCCTGTAGGGTGTTGGTTGCGTCAGAACCATTTCTCGAACTCACTCACATACTCGAAAGACAACAAATTTATATCTCATAGTTAAATAGAGAGTAAGCAAATGGGTTGTCATTAGCTTTACTAAGCCACCAGAAGGAATGTTCTAACCGTTGTTTAAAAGCAAAGTAGTCAAAACATACCTGGACGGGAAGGTTATGAATTCGAGCTATTTCTTTGAAGAGAAAAGCTGTTACAGCACTTGTGGCATAACGTTGGTTAGCATTATGCTTGATGACAAGTCCTTTTTGTAGCTCTGGTCTGTGGTACTCTTCATGCTTGTCTGGATAGTTTGGGTGCAGGGCATGAGCCATATCAGCGGAAACTGAAAGGGAGAACATAGATCAATTGGAGAGACTAGTCACAGGCAAAATCCAACAGGCAGCATATAAATAAATCCTACCAAGGAAAGAGGAAGTTAGTGCACGCTCTAAAGCCCCCTCCCCCATGGACTGATGCATCAAGGAGTCAACAATTCGTCTCATGGCCTGGAATATGGTTGGTGCACCTGCCCCTTGCATCGAATTTGAACCAACCTGAAGATTGTCATGTTATAGCACGAGGAAGAAGAAGCCAGGCACAGAAACAAAAAGGGTTCCCTAGAAGATAGTTCTAATATAAAAATCCTTTGTGCAAATGTATCGAATAACTACATCACTAAAATCTGCTCTTGGTCCAACAATCAGCGATAATTCATGTGAACATGAGCAACTACTGAGCTATAACTTTATCAGTGATATTTCTTATTCGCAACCGAATTAAGCCTAAAGCCATCAAAACAGGCTCCAAGCGAGTATTAGGAATCTACTAGGATATGCATACATACTACTTTTACCAATCAGAGCAGGGCTCGGTTCAAATACCTCTTCATTATCAAACAAAGCAATCATTCTTATACCCTTCTCGTTGGATAACTCTTCTGGTATCTTGGAGGAATCCATGAGGGATTTCAGCGCACAATAACATGACGCAAGATTATCCAATCTACCAGAATAAATGAATTCGTTCTTGCCTCCACCAAGGCAGCTAGGTTGGGTATCACACACGTTCAACTCCATACCAATAATTTCATCTGACCCACAACCAATTTCTTCTGAAAGAACCTGTGGATCACCAAGTTGGCTATAAGTGCAATTTGAAGCCAGCTTAGCAAATCTAAAACTGAACTCTTTGCTTCAATCACAGGCAAAAGAAAAAGGATAGAGTGCGGAGTTACTTGCAATAGTAGTGGATGATGGACAGTCTTTGTGGAACTTGAACCTTTTTTGTCATCAAAATTGACAGTGGTCTCTTCACATTTTGTTGCAAGAAGTGGAGCCAGATGACTCTCTAGATTAGGCTTGAATCCTTCAGAATTCACTGTGCTAAAAGGAAAATAACTCAGTCAGCTACACATGGAAGGGCCAAATAAAATTACAGTTAAACAGGATATCAACAGGAACAAGCTACTAGATGCTTGGCAGCAAGCTCAATGAATTTGAAATGATGTTACACAGATAAGCTTTCAACAACTGAGATGTAGATAAATGGTGGATTATGGGTAAAATGAAAGAAAGTTACAATGGATAAATCCAGTTAAACGGGACATCAACAGTCTACTGGATGCATTGAAAGAATCTTACTGGGATAGGTCTCAAATACCATGATATGGACAATTTTTGTATTACAGAAACAAGCAATCGTTAAAGTATGGAAGGGCCACAGAGGATAAATGAGGGAAGAAACTATAAGAGGACATGATACTATAAGAGATTTATAAAACTCTATTGCTAGCGGGAGGGTAGAAACTACTCCCTCCGTCCCACAATGTAAGACGTTTTTTGGCACTACACTAGTGTCAAAAAACGTCTTACATTATGGGACGGAGGGAGTACATGATAGATTGCATTTTAGCTCTGAGAGGACAAATGAAATAGAATAGTGATAAAAAGGGTATGAGAAATAACCGGTCAAGATGTATAGCCAGTGTCGGTACGCGAATGAGTGGTCTGTTCACTTTGACAAGCTTATGCTTAAATGAACCATCTGGAGCCTTGAGGATGACTCGCCCGGCCAATGTTAGATCTCTATCAAACCATGTGTGCCACAACCCACCTCCATACGTCTGTACACCTACCATTTGATGGCCAGATTTGAAGGAAGCAGACCTTGGTTTCAGCTTGAGGCATGGACTATCAGTGTGGGCTGCAATTATATTGAAACCATTACCAACTCTGTACCTGCAGAACAGAACAAAGGCATTTGCATGTCTTTCAGAAAATATGCCCTTGTAGTTTGGCAAACACAAAATTTTGATTTGAAATAATGTTTTTGCTACTGAGCATTTACTGTTAGTTCGGAACTTGTTTCATTCGCGCCTCTCATTTAATAGCATGTTGCCATGGGATATCACCCAGCTACCTAGAGATTTTGCAAATATTCAAAACAAGGAGGAATACAGACATGAGAAATTAGGAACACCCAAAATTTGATGCTACTGAGGTCTCTTCATATATCAGCAAAATATCATGGTTGCACTTTGTGCTACATTATAACTTTCTTTGAGTGGCTTTAAAGCACCAAAATTAAAGGCTTGAGCTATATGACTCGTTAAATGTTTCAAGTAATAACACGAATGCACTGTCGGTATGGAGAAGCGGGGAAGCTCTTCAAACAAACTCACTTTTCCCCGACTGCGAAGGCGACCAAGCAGGACATGTTGCGAGTGAAGAAGTAGCGGCCACCGGGCTGCAGGTCCCAGTCGTCGTTCTCACTGAGCAGCTCGAACCCCGCCGCGAGCAGCTGCCTCTTGGCCTCGGCTGAAACAATGGCCAACACAAACAAACAGGACAAAGTGAGCACAAGAATTCACACCAAGGATACCTAAATGCCAGGGTCCATGGTGCACCGAATTCGCAATGAAATGTAGCAGCATTCAGTGGCAAGACCGGAGAGCTCCCGGCGAGGAATAGGACCGAACAGGTTGAGGGCCTCGCGCATGCGGAGCGGAGAGGAGAGGGGACGCCTGGCGTGGCGTGGCGTGGGTTAGGAAGCAGAAACTGAATCACTCACCGGTGGCGTGGAACTGCGTCCATGACTCGTTGAGGTAGTCGAGCAGGCCGCCGACGATGGAGGGCGAGGAGGGGGAGGAGGGGGCGGCGGGGTGGTTGGAGCAGAGGAGGCGGGAGGCGGGTGCAGCGGGCCTGGTGGTTGGGAGGGCGCGGCGCCAGGGGGAGGAGAAGGCGGCGAGCGGAGCAGGCGGCGGCCGGAGGAGGTGGAGGCGGAGCAGCGCCATCGGCGGCGAGGTATGGAGAGGACGACGCGATGGATGGAGCGCAAGCCGCAGTGTAGCTCCCTCCAGCGGTCCACGAATCCAGCCACGTGCCTCCCGTAAGTCAGGCTGGCAATGGGGGATTACCAGGTGCGTACCCATCCCACAGACAGTTTTTTCATCATTCCTCATACCCGTCTGCGGAAATAAAAATATTCTCATCATTCCTATCTGAATTTTTTATCCCCATAAAGAAACCCATACACGCAATTAACAAGAATCTTCGATAGTATTTTAATAGAAAAATAGCATTTCAATACAATAAATAATATGTTGTGGCTAGGGTAGGGTTTTCTTAGGGATTTTTGGCCAAGGGGTTGGATGGGTGGAAATTTGGGCCGATAAGGGCCGGAATTACATGAGGTCTACTAATTTTAGAGCCCACATCATCTAAGGCCTTGACGGGTAAGACATGCAACGGGCGCGGGTAATGTTATCATCCCCATCTCCATCTTGCGGGTTTGTCTCAAAAAAAAATCTCCATCTTGCGGGTAATGTATTTGACCCACCAGCTTCCTCGTGGACATAAAAGCTGGCACATCCCTATCCCCTATGGAGTAATTACCCACGATGACGCGGGTACCAGTTAACCGTTGCCAGCTTCAACCTTAAGTTTCCAAAAAAATCATGTGGGATTCCTTGTGCAAGAGGTTAGAGGACCGAAAAACGTAGCCAACCAGACCCCAAACCCAGCCCGTACAATCTGTGTTGTTTGTCACCCCACATATCCAATTCATATGTGGCCAAAGATGAGGCGTTTACACCTTGGACAGACAGATAGGACCCGCATGAAGACCACCGGGGAGGTCACCGGTTTGGTGAGGACGCATTCATGCCATCGCTCTGCGAAGGGGTCAAATTCGGTTATTTAAGCTGGGCGACGAGGGTATACCCTAGACGCCCCATCCCTCCCATCTGTGTCGCCATAACTTTCCCATTTATATCCAACCTTCCTATCCGCCATGGTATGGCAGAAGATAATATATTACAAAATGCTCATGCCCGAGCGCTAGGTGGAAATCATGCGGGAGATGCCCGCCACTGAGATATATCGTGTTGCTCGCCTTGTAGAGGAGGACGACATGTCGGAGCCAGGCATGAAGGTGCCGAAAGAGAATGCCGGGCATGATGGTTGAGCTCGGCGGATTCGGCATGGAGGAGGCGGTGATGGAGTTCCCCCTCTACCCAAGACATGGAGGCGGGGCATGGAGTGCCTCGCGGCCTAAGCGTTGTTGGAGGCAGTGAAGCGGGCATTGCCACCTTTGCGACGTTCGTCGCCAATTTCGGCCTCATGGTCGAAAACCATGACATCTTGAAGTCACTCAGTCCGAGCGAGAAGTGAAGGCGAACCGACAACTTATAACACGAAGAAGAAAAATCAACTATTCCTATTGAGTTATTACATATCAATTTCTCATTCAAAATCACATAGGCTAAAAGCCATGAAAACAGACTGTAAGAGTTATGAATTAGAGCACAACTTGTTCGAAAATTCTCCTTTATCGAACAAAGTAAAATCGTCCTTTGTACCACCGGGTTATTTTTCTACCATCATCCTTGTACCGTCGAGCCAGATAGGGTTATAGAGTAAAATAAGACTTCTACAATAGTATCTAGGACGGGTCTTTTGCTGACTTCAAACAATTCCACTTCCATAGTAGAGCTTTAAGGTCCTTGATGGTTTCTTCGTTGATCGAAACGGAAGATCACATTTGCTTCCATCCAACAATACATCAGTGTCACCAAGAAGCGCCCTCACACATTGGAGACGCAATCGCTTGGTGTAGGAAGATCATAACCACCCTCCAGCAACAAGACCATTCTTCCTGTACCCACTTTCATCAGCTGAAAGAGTTGAGAAGCCATATTCATCGGCTAAAACAGTTTTGTTTAGTGGAAGATTTTTGATGAAATTCATATGCTTAGAATAATGCCTAGTCATCATATCTTCATATTTTGCAGGTTCTGGTTTTAAAACTTTTGTAGGTCTGAATTTTTTAAAACATAATCCAACACTATACATTTCATGAGGTGTAGTGTGCAAGCACATGTGAAATCGTAATCGGCCTTAAAAGAACCGTTATATACAATAAGTAAAATGTTTCTTTTGCCCTTACTAATTAATATGTTAATATGATTATAAAGAGATATACATTTATGTCAAACTTTTATACTTTTTAAATTTTTATATTATTTATTTAGCATGAACCTGCATAACAATGTCGTTACCATGCCTTTGTTATACATTTCTAAGGTTTATTATTAAATAAACATTTGCACTCTCGTTAATTATTGTTTTGTAATAGTTGCTTTCTTATTTTCCCCTCTTTGGTATATCATGCCTTAGATTTTTAAATGAATTAAATTATCTGAAATGTAAGAAAGATAAAAAAGGAGAAATTGCACACCCGATGGATTAAGTTGTGATATTTGCATGAGTTCTAATGTACAAACTTTGTGTGTGTGTGTGTGTGTGTGTGTGTGTGTGTGTGTGTGTGTGTGTGTGTGTGTGTGTGTGTGTGTGTGTGTGTGTGTGTGTGTGTGTGTGTGTGTGTGTGTGTGTGTGTGTGTGTGTGTGTGTGTGTGTGTGTGTGTGTGTGTAATATCCCTAAATACTTTGGTACATATCTTCAAAGTGCATGACCTAAGGAATATATCTTAATAGTCGTTTCTAGTTTATTATTCTGTATAAGTGATATGTTCAAAAGATATCTATTGTTTTCAAGTTACATATTGTTTTTCCTTTAAAATTCATAGTTTCTAAAACTAAAATCTACAAACCGCTAAGAGAATCCAGCATATTCTGTTTTTCATGTCATATGCTAGAAACTTCATGGAAACCAAGAAAACACCAAAAAATAGAGATATTGAAGGGAATATAGACCAATGGGAGCTGGCCCGGCCATAGGACCCGTAAGGGCCCCAAGATGGTCCACTCATATCGTGGGGCCCAACTGTGTGGGGGCCACCTCAACTCTCATATGGCGGCCCAGCTGGAACTTTGAGCGAAGCGGAGTGTTCTCAGTAAAATCGGCATATCGTATGTTGGTGGCCACGAGACAGCGACATGAAGCATGGCTCGAGGGGACCGCTGGCTTGTCATCAGCGGCTGTGGAAGAAACCCACTAGAAAGACCTGTGGAATACAAAGGTTCCGGGGAAGGTGAAAATGTTCCTATGGAGATTATCAAAGCAATCTCTCCCAACGGAAGATGTGCGAGCTAGCTCACCGTCATATGGAGGACAACCCGCTGTGCGGGATGTGTGGAGTCCCGGACTCATGGAGACACTCTCTGGTTAACTGCACAACTTCAAGATGTACTTGGGCATTGGTGGATGATGATCTTGCTCAAAAGCTGGTGGCAACAACTGAACCTAAAGCCAAGCAGTGGCTACTTGCTCTTATGGAAACTATATCACATGATTAGTTCGTACTAATTGCAGTCATGCTTTGGGCCATTTGGACAGCACGGCGGAAAGCTATCCATGAGCAGTTTTTTCAAACCCCTCAAGCCACCAATTCCTTCGTCAAGAATTCCATCTCAGAGCTAAGCATTCTATCAGATCACCGAGCCACTAGCTCTCCAGGAGGTGCAAGGCAGGCACCGAACGCTCGTCCTAAGGCCCCTCCAAATGGTTTTGCTAAAATCTATGTTGATGCTTGAAAGGATCGAGAAGAGGTGTCTAGAGGGGGGATGATTAGACACTAAGTACCAAAAGTTGCAGTTTTTAACTTCTTTAAGTTTAAGTGGAGTTTAGGCACAAGTTTAACACTCACAATACATAACAAGCAAGCATGCAAAGAGTATATGAGCAGCGGAAAATAAAGCATGCAACATGCAAGTATGTAAAGGGAAGGGTTTGGAGGATTCAAACGCAATTGGAGACATAGATGTTTTTGTCGTGGTTTTGATACACTAGTGCAGAACCGGGCATTAGCACTGGTTCGTAAGGCCCTATAGTGCCGGTTATATAACCGGCACTAATTTGTGGTCACTAAAGGCCCCCCCCCCCCCTTTAGTACCGGTTCAGCACGAACCGGTGCTAAAGGGCAACCACGTGGCACGAGCCAGCTCGGGGCTCGAGCCCTTTAGTACGGTTGGTAACACCAACCGGTACTATAAGGTTTGGTGGGTTTTAGTTTTATGATTTATTTTTCATTTAATTTTGTGTTTCCATTTTAATTCTTTTTCGTTTGTTTGGTATTTTACGATACTACACATTGTACACGTTATGCATCATACATCATTGCACCCGAGATATAACATGCTCATGCATGCTTTGCATCATTACATCATCATCATATATATATATATATATATATATATATATATATATATATATATATATATATATATATATATATTATTTATTTATTTATATAATAACAAGTCCTACTAATCATGCATCATCATACAACTTCTACTCGTTATTAATAATAAGTCATACGATCATCATCCTCATATATAGTCATCGAACCCAACCCTACATAATTGTTCTTAGCACATGATCATCAATATCAAGTAGGACCTAAACACCCTTAACGTAAAATAGCATAAAACAATATAGATCCTGACTCTCCATTATGAAGAATGGCGATCATCCTGTCTCCAATTCTTGCCTTTCGCTGCTTATTGCTTCCAAGAAGCTCCTTACGACTGTCCATACATTTTTTTTCATTCTTTGATTGTTATGTCTCCACCTCTTTTAGAAACCCGGTATGGACAGTTGAGATTCGTAGGACGACCTGGTCGTATGTTCAAAACATGAAGGCTACCACGCGTATACATCAGATGAGGCACACAATCATTCGGGATTATCTGTTGAAAAACATAATAATAACTTTGTAGTTAGATTTGATGTACTAGTTTTAGAAGTGTGCAAAAAGATGCACGGATGTTGTAATAGTAAAAAATAATCTTACCAGGGTATCTCCATGGTAGTTACCGTAGTTCAACACGTGCACTAGTGGCATGTATTGACCATAATGTTGAGGAGTTTGATTGTAGATATTGTAATTCTCAAGATCAGTACAAAATCCGATCAGATGATTTTTCTCCTGATAAGTTAATTCGGAGCCTTCAGTGTAGTACGTTCTGTCTACCATCTTCCGCACATTCTTTGAAGAATGAAAATAAGCTGTCAATGGAGATAAGTTGTCAACATTATATTTTGAAATAAACAATATAAATTACTTAATAACTATGTTTAGCTCACATGAGGGAAGAACTGGAGGTGTATCCACAAAGACCCAAATCGAAGGTGTCTCTTGCTCGATTGTAGGATCACCAAGATCCATGGTGACAAGCATACCCTCATCAAGACCATACATCTTGCAAAATGCATCCCAATTTTGCAACCAAAATGGGTTACACTCTGAGCATTGTACATCTTTACTTGAAAATCCACACCATGTTCGGTACTTAGGATAATTTTTTGGTTTCAAATTTTCATGGTCTTCAAAACCCATCCTCTCCAAGACATAGCGTCTTGCAAAGCATGGGATAAGCTAGTCGAATTGGAAAAGATGAAAATACACGTTAAAATAGTTGAAGTCGTGCAATTACGAAAAAACTATTGTCGCTGCTATGCATCCGTATGAACGTCTCCTCGAGCTTAATGCTGAAGCGCCGATCTTCGTCCAGCTCAATGAACCTGTCGCACATACCTCGGTCGTCGTGGCACCAACGCACTCCTGGCGGTTTTCGTAGTCCGATGAGTACGACATTTCGCCCACGTTCATAATTTAGTTTTATTAATTAAGTCAACTATCTAGTTCAACTACTAAGCACTTACTATAAATAAATAAGTAGTACTTACTAAAACAAACTACTTCTATATATAGTAAAATAAATTAGTTTATTAAATCAACTAGCTAGTTCAACTATATATAAACTACTTCTTCTTTTTTCCTTTTTCTAAATACTATGAACAAAAAATCATTAATATTCTATGAACAAAATTAATTACACAATCTAAAATCACCCAAAAAATCTATTAACAATAATATCACCAAACATGCATATTCAATAATAATATCACCAAAAAATCTATTAACAGAAAAAAAATCTATTAACAGAAAAAAATCTATTAACAGAAAAATCTATTAATTCAACTAGTTCAACTAAGCATTCACTAAAATAAACTAGTTATATTAATTCAACTAGTTCAACTAATTAAGCATTTACTAAAAATAAACTAGTTCCATATATTAATTCAACAAGTTCAACTAATTAAGCATCTTCTAAAAATAAACTAGTTCTATATATTAATTCAACAAGTTCAACTAATTAAGCATCTTCTAAAATAAACTAGTTGATCTACATATTAATTCAACTAGTTCAACTAAGCATTATATTTACTAAAAATAAACTAGATATATAGTTCTAATTCATCTAAACATTATATATAGAAAACAGAAAATAAGTAAAAAAAAATGTGTGTGTGTGTGTGTATATATATACGTGTGTGTCTATGTGTGTGTGTTTGTGTGTACGTGTCTGTGTGTATGCGTGTGTGTGTGTGTATGCGTGTGTGTGTGTGTGTGTCTGTGTGTGTAGTGTGTGTGTGTGTGTATGTGTACGTGTATACGTATGCGTGTGTCGTGATATAAGCGTGTGACGGTGGCGTGGGCAGCGACGACGACGGCGGCGAAGCGGCGATGACGGCGGCGGCGTGGCGACGACGGGTCTTGTGATGGGCGGCGGCGGCGACGACGGCGGTCGGGGTGGCGACGACAGTCTTGAAGGGCGGGCGGCGACGACGGCGGCCGAGCAATGATAACGACGGCGAAGACGAAGCGGTCGGGGGCCGCAAGACGCGACGGCAGCGGCAACGGCTACAAGCGGCGACGACGGCGACGGCGGCGCGGCGAAGCGGCGAAGCGGCAACGCAGCGGCAGCGGCGGCGTCAGCGAATCGGCGAAGACTCTCTCGCGAGAAACGTGGAACGAAGTGGCGACGATAACGATTTTTCGTAAGTGTAGTATATATAGGGAGCCTTTAGTACGGTTTGAGCCACGAACCGGTACTAAAAACCAATTTAACCAGCCAAAGCGGCGGAAAAGAGGACCTTTAGTACCGGTTGGTGGCTCCAACCGGTACTAAAGGGCACACATTAGTATCGGTTGGAGCCACCAACCGGTACTAAAGGCGGTGCGCTGCCACCGCGGTGCGCTATGTTTAGTCCCACCTCGCCGAGCGAAGGGCACCCGCACTGGTTTATAAACCCAGCCGCGGCTGCCCTTTCGAGCTCCTCTCTATATCAGGCTTCTGGGCCTAATTATGGCGTGCTGCCCGGTGAGCCTCTTGGACCTTCTGGGCCTGCATTTGCACACCCTAGGTCTTGTAGGCCCACCGGGCAGCGCCCCAACATTTTTTTTAATTTTTTTTCTTTTCAGCATTATTTATTTTCTTCTTTTTATTTTTGAGTAATTTTTTATATAGATATTTCTTTTCTGCATTATTTATCTTGTAGGCCCACCGGGCAGCGCCCCAACATTTTTTTAATTTTTTTCTTTTCTGCATTATATATTTTCTTCTATTTATTTTTGAGTAATTTTTTTATATAGTTATTTCTTTTCTGCTTTATTTTTTTCTTCTATTTATTTCTGAGTAGTTTTTTTGCCGTATTTAGTTTCTTTGTGAATAATTTTGCTTTATATTAGTTTTTTTCTTTTCTGCATTATTTATTTTCTTCTATATATTTTTGAGTAATTTTTTATATAGTTATTTCTTTTCTGCTTTATTTTCTTCTCCTTCTTCTTATTCTTCTTCTTCTTCTTCCTCTTCTTATTCTTCTTCTCCTTCTCCTTCTACTTCTTCTTCTTCTTCTTCTTCTTCCTCTTCCTCTTCTTATTCTTCTTCTCATTCTCATTCTCATTCTCCTTCTTCTTCTTCTTATTCTTATTATTATTATTATTATTATTATTATTATTATTATTATTATTATTATTATTATTATTATTATTATTATTATTATTATTATTATTATTATTATTATTATTCTCCTTCTTCTTCCTCCTCCTTCTTCCTCTTCTTCTTCTTCTTCTCCTTCTTCTTCCTCTTCTCCTTCTTCCTCCTCCTCCTCCTCCTCCTCTTCTTATTCTTCTTCTTCTTCTTCTTCTTCTTCTTCTTCTTCTTCTTCTTCTTCTTCTTCTTCTTCTTCTTCTTCTTCTTCTTCTTCTTCTTCTTCTTCTTCTTCTTCTTCTTCTCTCCTCCTTCTTCTTCTCCTCCTTCTTCTTCTTCTTCTTCTTCTTCTTCTTCTTCTTCTTCTTCTTCTTCTTCTTCTTCTTCTTCTTCTTCTTCTTCTTCTTCTTCTTCTTCTTCTTCTTCTTCTTCTTCTTCCTCTTCTTCTTCTTCCTCTTCTTCTTCTCCTCCTTCCTTTTGCCATAACGAAGAAGTCCGGAGTTGTAATAAGTTATTAAAATAAAAAAGAGGTGCAATGCTAGTTAATTTGCTTCAAGCCTTTTGGAATAGTGTAAGCTGCCTGCTGCGTAGCTCGTGCAATCTACCATATTCCTAAAGGCTTGAAGCTAAGAACGTGAGCATTGAGCCTCTTCATCATCGTCTCTGCACCTGGGGCTTATAAACCGCTCCTACTCCTCTCTCTTGGCGAGGTGGGACTAAAAACAGCTTACCCTTTAGTACGGTTGGAGCCACCAACCGGTTCTAAAGGTGGTGTGCTGCCTGCACAAAATTTAATTAGTGTCATTTAGCTCAAAACAAATCATTAAATGCATGAAAAATATCAAAGGAAGGCGAAATGGTTGAAAGTTGATGGCGTCGCTTTGAATGATGCATCTTGAATGCACAAAAAGTCCGGAGTTGTAATAAGTTTTAAAAATGAAATGCCTTTGTAACAGATGAGTTTAATTTAAATGAAACCTGAATACTTGAAAGAGATTGTCCATTTGTAAATGAAGTGCATCCAGTTTTTGCCGTAACCCTCTCTACTTTTTGAACAATCTATGTGGGTGAAATGATGATACCATGCCAAGTTTCAACTTTTTCAGAGTTCATTTGTAGTGCTTTTCAATTTTCAGGTTATTTAGTTCTCAAAACAAATCATTGAATGCATGAAAATAGCAAATGAAGGCGAAATGGTTGAAAGTTGATGGCGTCGCTTTGAATGGTGCATCTTGAGCATAAAAATATAAGAGCATTTACATCACGATCTTATATTTCTTTAGAGTCTAAACTGTCAATATGATCTTATAACATCAAAAATACTTTGATCATCAATGATCCTTGTGTGTACAATCTGAATTGTCAATATGAGTCATCAACGATTTATAAACCGATGAAGACTCATATTGCGGCCACAAATTGTACACATAGAGTTCAATGAAGACCAAGTGCTTGTGATAGTTTGAGAAACAACATATTTAAGGTGGTAAAAGGCTTGTTAGGGGAGCGAGGTGGGACTAAAAACAGCTTGCCATAACCTCATTATTACCAGTTTGTGGTACGAACCGGCACTAAATGGTGATGGTGGGGCCATAGCCTGACCGCAGGCTGACACAATCTCTTTAGTACCGGTTCGTGGCATGAACCGGTACTAAAGGTTCGCCACGAACCGGTGCTATTGATCGCCGCCACGAACCGGTGCTATTGTACACATTAGTGCCGGCTCTAATACAAATCGGCACTATTGGGCTTCACGTATGACCCTTTTTCTACTAGTGATAGGTGGTGCTATCGTACATCCACGTTGATGGAGACTTCAACCCACGAAGGGTAACGGTTGCGCGAGTCCACGGAGGGCTCCACCCACGAAGGGTCCACGAAGAAGCAACCTTGTCTATCCCACCATGGCCGTTGCCCACGAAGGACTTGCCTCACTAGCGGTAGATCTTCACGAAGTAGGCGATCTCCTTGCCCTCACAAACTCCTTGGTTCAACTCCACAATCTTGTCGGAGTCTCCCAAGTGACACCTAGCCAATCTAGGAGACACCACTCTCCAAGAAGTAACAAATGGTGTGTTGATGATGAACTCCTTGCTCTTGTGCTTCAAATGATAGTCTCCCCAACACTCAATTCTCTCTCACATGATTTGGATTTGGTGAAAAGAAGATTTGAGTGGAAAGCAACTTGGGGAAGGCTAGGGATCAAGATTCATGCGATAGGAATGGAATATCTTGGTCTCAACACAAGTGTAGGTGGTTCTCTCTCAGAAAATGTATGCTGGAAGTGTAGGTTCGTTCTGATGGATCTCTCCACGAATGAAGAGTGGGTGGAGGGGTATATGTAGCCTCCACACAAAGTCTAACCGTTACACACAACTTGCCAATCTCGGTGGGACCGAATCGTCAAACTCGGTCGAACCGATTCAGCAAATCTAGTGACCATTAGGATTTTCGGTGGGACCGACATGCAACTCGGTAGGACCGATATGATTAGGGTTAGGGCATAACGTAATCTCAGTGAGACCGATTACACAAACTCGGTGGGACCGATTTTGGTAAGAAGCTAACCAGAGAGTTGGTCAGGTAAACTCGGTGGGACCGGTTCGCTCATTTCGGTGGGACCGAAATGTTACGAAAAGGAAACAGGGAGTTTACATTGCAATCTCGGTGGGACCGATCACTCATCTCGGTGGTACCAAAACGTTACGAAGGGAAACAGAGAGATTACAATCCCATCTCGGTGAGACCGAGATCCCTATCGGTGAGACCTATTTGCCTAGGGTTTGTGGCAGTGGCTAAGACATCTGAACTCGGTGGCGCCGGATAGAAAGAATCGCTAGGGCCGAGTTAGACTTTTGGTTTAGGACATATGTGGATGTGAGAAAGTAATTGAGGGCTTTGGAGCATATCACTAAGCACTTTGAGCAAGTAAGCCATAAGCAACACCTCATCCCCTCTTGATAGTATTGGCTTTTCCTATAGACTCAATGTGATCTTAGATCACTAAAATGTAAAATGTAGAGTCTTGTTCTTGAAGCTTGAGCCAATCCTTTGTCCTTAGCCTTGAAGAAGTTCCACATCCTCTAGTCCATGCCATTCCATTGTTGAACTTGTCTGAAACATTACTAGGTAAAAATGTTAGTCCAACAAGAGATATGTTGACATTAATTACCAAAATCACCTAGGGAGCACTTGTGCTTTCAATCTCCCCCTTTTTGGTAATTGATGACAACATACATCAAAGCTTTAGATAAAGATATAGATAATACCAAGTAAAGCTTTGGAAAGACATGTAACATGCATAGGCTCCCCGTACATGTATGCACTCATGTGAATATGGAATATAGAAGCATGTGAGAGCATAACCATGACAGAGTAGGCAATGTGTTACATGTATCTTGGCTATATGCATCAGAGAAAAAAAATGTGAATATGGGAAATGTACCTTCATGCTCATGAGACCTTCTTGCAAACAGTATGTACAACAGCAAGAATTCCTCATACACATGATTGTGATGCATATACTTACCTTGTGGTCTTGAGTTGGCTTAGGATGGAATGAACCTGTGAAAATAAGGTTAGATAACACAGATACACTTGTTGGCTAGAGCAAACAAAAGAAACCACAAGAGTACCAAGACTGGGATGACATGTAGAGTGAGTACTAAGTACCACATTTGATATAGACATGTCCCCAAAGGTAAATATGTGCAATGAATTTGAAGAGTTTCTTTCCCTTAGATGTCTTGCCCCCCCTGAATCTAGCATGGGATACTGGGAGAAGATAGGGAACAGAGCTAGTGCAAGTAAGCACATATGAACATGTCTTTTCCCTCAAGAAGACATGTGGCATCTCTCCTCTTGAACACCAAGCATCTGGGATCCTTGAAGATTACTCTCTCCTTGAGTATTCTCTCCCCCTAGGGATATGATTAAGCTTTGATGTGATCTCTCTCTCCCCCTTTGACATCAATTTCCAAGAAAGGCCTTCTGGAATTTGTCGTGAATGGGTTTGGTCCTTGAGTCACAGCACAAAGCACTAAGGTAAATGTGATGCTTGTAGAGGACAAGATTCACTGAGTGGAGCTGGATCAAAAGTAATACAGGAATAAATGGCAAAATGTTTTTCCTGTAGTGAAATCGGTGGCACCGAGTGGTATGCTTCGGTTGCACCAAAAGGATTCGGTTAGACCGAAAACAAGAGATCGGTGGGACCGAGTTCATCACAGAGAAAACACTTGTCACCTCAGCTCACTAGACAAGTAAGATCTCACAAGGATTTGCAAGGAATTAACTGAAAGATTTGCAATGAATTGGATGCAGGGAATGCTGAACAAATAGAAAAGAAAAGAAAAGAAATCTAGATGAAGTGTTTTTTTGAAAGGGGAAACAAATATGCATGAGACAAATGCAAGATCACAGAAAGGAACACAAGAAAACTTCATCTAGAATTGGTCGACGACAAAGTCACCTATGTTAGAGTATATTGACTTAGGAGTCAAGTGAGATCACTTGATCATAGGTCATACTCATCGTTTAAGCTCAAAATGGGGTTACCATTTTTCGTTTAAGCATCTTGATGTATTCACATCTTGTCGAGTCGCTTTGACTCATGACTTGGAGTAAAGCTTCTCTAAGATGGAAAAACATACCTTGGGTGGTGGTGTTGATCGTGATTATGTAGTTGAACTTGTGTGGGTTGCTCAAGGTTGATGTAGCTCATCAAGAGTTGGGAGCCCCACTTGGAATTTGAGTTCATCTACCTACATGGGTTAGTTCTTGCAAGGAAGAGCACTTGTGTATCCAAAATGACAATCATGAAACTCAAAATAGAATATGTCAAAGGATATGTTTGAATGGTTTTGTGCTTCCTTGTCTTCAACCACCGTTGTGTAGAGACTTGGTGATGTAGAGATTGCTCAAGATGTGAGTGAGTTACAATCTCATGGAATTAGATTCATCCAAGTACCTACATGGGTTAGATAGCATGCAAGGTGCAAATATATCCAAGACATAAGATTATCATCATAAGAGAAATATCAAGGATTAGTCATAGGCTCATGTCTTGCATGTATCCAATGGAGTTCCTACTCCAAGTTTGAAGCATCAATGATGTTCAATTCACCTCTTAACCTGCAAAATACTTTGTCATCAAGTGGTTTAGTGAATATATCGGCTAATTGCTTTTCGGTGCGAACATGCTTAAGATTAATGTCCCCTTTGGCAACATGATCTCGAATGAAATGATGACGAACTTCAATATGATTAGTTCGAGAGTGTTGCACGGGATTGTGAGCAATCTTGATAGCACTTTCATTGTCACAAAGTAATGGAACATGTTTCACATATATCCCATAATCTTTAAGAGTTTGGGTCATCCAAAGTAACTGAGCACAACATGAACCAGCGGCAATGTATTCCGCTTCGGCGGTGGACAAGGATACCGAGTTTTGTTTCTTGGAAGACCAAGACACAAGAGATCTACCAAGAAATTGACAAGTACCCGAAGTGGACTTTCTATCAACCTTGTCACCGGCATAGTCCGAGTCGGAGTAGCCAACAAGATCGAAAGAGGCCCTCTTAGGATACCAAATGCCAAAATTTGGTGTATGGATTAAGTATCTCACTATCCTTTTTCACGGCCTTAGGATGGCATTCTTTAGGAGCAGCTTGATATCATGCACATGCACACACTTAGCATGATATCGGGACGTGAAGCACATAGATATAATAATGAACCAATCATAGAGCGATAAACCTTTGATCAACCGGTTCACCATCTTTGGTCAAATCAAGATGTCCACTAGTAGGCATGGGTCTAGTCATAACTTTGCATTCTTGCATATTGAACTTCTCGAATAAGTCCTTGGTGTACTTTGTTTGAGAGACAAAGGTACCTTCCTTAGTTTTCTTGATTTGCAAACCAAGAAAGAATTTGAGTTCACTCATCATAGACATCTCAAACTTCTCCGACATTAGCTTCCCAAACTTTTCACTAAAATGAAGGTTGGTAGAACCAAATATAATATCATCGACATAAATTTGGCATACAAATAGTTCTCCATTGACCCTTTAGTAAAAAGAGTAGAATCAATTTTTCCAATTTCAAAGCCTTTTTCAATAAGGAACTTGGTCAAGCATTTATACCACGCTCTAGGAGCTTGTTTAAGACCATAAAGAGCTTTGTGAAGTTTGTAAACATGATCAGGTTTCTTAGGATTAACAAAGCCGGGAGGTTGCTTAACATAAACTTCCTCCTCTATTTCACCATTTAGAAAAGCACTTTTAATGTCCATTTGGTACAAGGTGATATCATGGTGATTAGCATAGGCAAGTAAGATGCGAATGGACTCAAGTCTAGCAACGTGAGCATAAGTCTCACCATAGTCCATACCTTCGACTTGTGTGTAGCCTTGGGCGACGAGACGTGCTTTGTTGCAAACTACTTGTCCATCTTCATCTTGCTTGTTGCGAAACACCCATTTGGTACCGATGATGTTGTGGTTGTTGTCGGGCTTCTCAATCAATGTCCAAACTTGATTCCTCTCAAAGTTGTGTAGCTCTTCATGCATAGCGTTTATCCAATCCGGATCTTCCAATGCTTCTTCAACCTTCATAGGTTCAATGCTTGAGATGAATGAATAGTGTTCACAAAAGTTAGCTAAACGAGTTTTAGAGCGAGTGATTCTCCCGGTTTGGATATCTTTGTAGATTTGCTCAATGGGATGATCTTTAGCAATTCTTGCTCGAACTCGTGAAAGCTTTTGCTTGGGTCTTGGTTGAACATCTTCTTCATCTTGTTCTCCTTCTTGGCCTTCTTCATTGTTGACGTTGTCGTTTTCTTGTCGTGGTGGAGAAGGAGGTTGTTGACGTTCGTCTTGGCGCACTTCCTCGTTTTCTTCATCTTGGTGTGTCCCACTTGTGGACGCTTCCGTATCAACTCTTGGTTCACCTTGTCATGAGGTAGAAGCTTCCACTTGGACGGACGAGGTACTCTCCTTCACCTCCGTTGGACGAATCTTGCCAATAGACAAGTCTTGAATTGCTTCCGAGGGGTCTTTGTCTCCTACATCAATCGACAATTTCTCTACCTACAAGCCGTTAGATTCATCAAACTGAAGGAAATATGCCCTAGAGGTAATAATAAAGTTATTATTTATTTCCTCATATCATGATAAATGTTTATTATTCATGCTAGAATTGTATTAACCGGAAACATGATACATGTGTGAATATATAGACAAACATATAGTCACTAGTATGCCTCTACTTGACTAGCTCATTAATCAAAGATGGTTATGTTTCCTAACCATAGACATGTGTTGTCATTTGATTAATGGGATCACATCATTAGGAGAATGATGTGATTGACATGACCCATTCCGTTAGCCTAGCACTTGATCGTTTAGTATATTGCTATTGCTTTCTTCATGACTTATACATGTTCCTGAAACTATGAGATTATGCAACTCCCGTTTACCGGAGGAACACTTTGGGTGCTACCAAACGTCACAACATAACTGGGTGATTATAAAGGAGCACTACAGGTGTCTCCGAAGGTACATGTTGAGTTGGCATATTTCGAGATTAGGTTTTGTCACTCCGATTGTCGGAGAGGTATCTCTGGGCCCTCTTGGTAATGCACATCACTATAAGCCTTGCAAGCAATGTGACCAAATGAGTTGGTTACGGGATGATGCATTACGTAACGAGTAAAGAGACTTGCCGGTAACGAGATTAAACTAGGTATTGGATACCAACGATCGAATCTCGGGCAAGTAACATACCGATGACAAAGGGAACAACGTATGTTGTTATGCGGTTTGACCGATAAAGATCTTCGCAGAATATGTAGGAACCAATATGGGCATCCAGGTTCCGCTATTGGTTATTGACCGAGAATAGTTCTAGGTCATGTCTACATAGTTCTCGAACCCGTAGGGTCCGCACGCTTAACGTTACAATGACAGTTTTATTATGAGTTTATAAGTTTTGATGTACCAAAGTTTGTTCGGAGTCCCGGATGTGATCACGGACATGACGAGGAGTCTCGAAATGGTTGAGACATAAAGATTGATATATTGGAAGCCTATGTTTGGACATCGGAAGTGTTCCGGGTGAAATCGGCATTTTACTGTAGTACTGGGGGGTTGCAGAACCCTCCCGGGGGTTATTGGGCCTACATGGGCCATAAGGGAGAAGAGGAGAGGAGGCAAGAGGTGGGCCGCGCCCCCTCCCCTCCCTAGTCCGAATAGGACAAGGAGAGGGGGGCGGCGCCCCCCTTCCTTCCTCTCTTCCTCCTCCTTCCCCCTTCTACTACTCCAACTAGGAAAGAAGGGAGTCCTACTCCCGGTGGGAGTAGGACTCCCCCCTTGGCGCGCCCTCCTTGGCCGGCCGCCTCCTTCCCCCTGGCTCCTTTATATACGTGGGCGGGGGGCACCCTAGACACACAAGTTGATCTACGGATCGTTCCTTAGCCGTGTGCGGTGCCCCCCTCCACCATATTTCACCTCGGTCATATCGTCGCGGAGTTTAGGCGAAGCCCTGCGCCAGTAGAGCATCATAATCGTCACCACGCCGTCGTGCTGACGGAACTCATCCCCGAAGCTTTGCTGGATCAGAGCCCGGGGATCGTCATCAAGCTGAACGTGTGCTGAACTCGGAGGTGCCGTACGTTCGGTGCTTGGATCGGTCGGATCGTGAAGACGTACGACTACATCAACAGCATTGTGCTAACGCTTCCGCTTATGGTCTACGAGGGTACGTGGACAACACTCTCCCCTCTCGTTGCTATGCCATCACCATGATCTTGCGTGTGCGTAGGAATTTTTTGAAATTTACTACGTTCCCCAACAGTGGCATCCGAGCCTAGGTTTTATGCGTTGATGTTATATGCACGAGTAGAACACAAGTGAGTTGTGGGCGATACAAGTCATACTGCTTACCATCATGTCATACTTTGGCTCAGCGGTATTGTGAGATGAAGCGGCCCGGACCGACATTACGCATACGCTTACACGAGACTGGTTTCACCGTTACGAGCACTCGTGCTTAAAGGTGACTGGCGGGTGTCTGTCTCTCTCACTTTAGCTGAATCGACTGTGGCTACGCCCGGTCCTTGCGAAGGTTAAAACATCACTAACTTGACGAACTATCATTGTGGTTTTGATGCGTAGGTAAGAACGGTTCTTGCTAAGCCCGTAGCAGCCACGTAAAACTGGCAACAACAAAGTAGAGGACGTCTAACTTGTTTTTGCAGGGCATGTTGTGATGTGATATGGTCAAGACGTGATGCTATATTTTATTGTATGAGATGATCATGTTTTGTAACCGGTTATCGGCAATGGCGAGGAGCCATATGGTTGTCGCTTTATTGTATGAAATGCAAACACCACTGTAATTGCTTTAGTTTATCACTAAGCGGTAGCGATAGTCGTAGAAGCAATAGATGGCGTACGACAACGATGCTGCGATGGAGATCAAGGTGTCGCGCCGGTGGCGATGGTGATCACGACGGTGCTTCAAGATGGAGATCACAAGCACAAGATGATGATGGCCATATCATATCACTTATATTGATTGCATGTGATGTTTATCCTTTATGCATCTTATCTTGCTTTGATTGACGGTAGCATTTTAAGATGATCTCTCACTAATAATCAAGAAGTGTTCTCCACAGTATGCACCGTTATGAAAGTTCTTCATCTTTGAGACACCACGTGATGATCGGGTGTGATAGGCTCTACGTTCAAATACAACGGGTGCAAAACAGTTGCACACGCAGAATACTCAGGCTATACTTGACGAGCCTAGCATATACAGATATGGCCTCGAACACGGAGACCGAAAGGTCGAACGTGAATCATATAGTAGATATGATCAACATAGTGATGTTCACCATTGAAACTACTCCATCTCACGTGATGATCGGACATGGTTTAGTTGATTTGGATCACGTGATCACTTAGATGACTAGAGAGATGTCTGTCTAAGTGGGAGTTCTTAAGTAATATGATTAATTGAACTTAAATTTATCATGAACTTAATACCTGATAGTATTTTGCTTGTCTATGTTTGTTTGTAGATAGATGGCTCGTGTTGTTGTTCCGTTGAATTTTAATGCGTTCCTTGAGAAAGCAAAGTTGAAAGATGATGGTAGCAATTACACGGATTGGGTCCGTAACTCGAGGATTATCCTCATTGCTGCCTGAAAAAGTTACGTCTGGAAGCATCGCTGGGTGCGAACTGCTTCTTGATGCAACCGACGAGGTTAAGAACGTCTGGCGAGCAAAGCTGATGACTACTCGATAGTTCAGTGTGTCATGCTTTACGGCTTAGAACCGGGTCTTCAACAACGTTTTGAACGTCATGGAGCATATGCGATGTTCCGGGAGTTGAAGTTAATATTTCAAGCAAATGCCCGGATTGAGAGATATGAAGTCTCCAATAAGTTCTATAGCTGCAAGATGGAAGAGAATAGTTCTGTCAGTGAACACATACTCAAAATGTCTGGGTATAATAATCACTTGATTCAACTGGAGTTAATCTTCCGATGATAGTGTCATTGATGAATTCTTCAATCACTGCCACCAAGCTACAAGAGCTTCGTGATGAACTACAATATGCAAGGGATGAACAAGACTATTCTTGAGCTCTTCGCAATGCTAAAAGCCGCGGAGGTAGAAATCAAGAAGGAGCATCAAGTGTTGATGGTTAACAAGACCACCAGTTTCAAGAAAAAGGGCAAAGGGAAGAAGAAGGAACTTCAAAAGAACAACAAACAAGTTGCTGCTCAAGAGAAGAAACCCAAGTATGGACCTAAGCCTGAAATCGAGTGCTTCTACCGCAAGCGATCGACACCGAAGCGGAACTGCCCCAAGTATTTGGCGGATAAGAAGGATGGCAAAGTGAACAAAGGTATATGTGATATACATGTTATTGATGTATACCTTACTAATGCTCACAGAGTACCGGTATTTGATCTTGGTTACATTGCTAATATTTGCAACTCGAAACAGGGACTACGGATTAAGCGAAGATTGGCTAAGGACGAGGTGACGATGCGCGTGGGAAATGGTTCCAAAGTCGATGTGATCGCGGTCGGCATGCTACCTCTACATCTACCATCGGGATTAGTTTTAGACCTAAATAATTGTTATTTGGTGCCAGCGTTGAGCATGAACATTATATCTGGATCTTGTTTGATGCGAGATGGTTATTCATTTAAATCAGAGAATAATGGTTGTTCTCTTTATATGAGTAATATCTTTTATGGTCATGCACCCTTGAAGAGTGGTCTATTTTTATTGAATCTCGATAGTAGTGATACACATATTCATAGTGTTGAAACCAAAAGATGCAGAGTTGATAACGATAGTGCAACTTATTTGTGGCACTGCCATTTAGGTCATATCGGTGTAAAGCGCATGAAGAAACTCCATACTGATGGGCTTTTGGAATCACTTGATTATGAATCACTTGGTACTTGCGAACCATGCCTCATGGGCAAGATGACTAAAACGCCGTTCTCCGGAACTATGGAGCGAGCAACTGATTTGTTGGAAATCATACATACTGATGTTTGTGGCCCAATGAATGTTGAGGCTCGCGGCGGGTATCGTTATTTCCTCACCTTCACATATGATTTGAGCAGATATGGGTATATCTACTTAATGAAACACAAGTCTGAAACATTTGAAAAGTTCAAAGAATTTCAGAGTGAAGTGGAAAATCATCGTAACAAGAAAATAAAGTTTCTACGATCTGATCGTGGAGGAGAATATTTGAGTTACGAGTTTGGTCTACACTTGAAACAATGCGGAATAGTTTCGCAACTCACGCCACCCGGAACACCACAACTAAATGGTGTGTCCGAACATTGTAATCGTACTTTACTAGATATGGTGCGATCTATGATGTCTCTTACTGATTTACCGCTATCATTTTGGGGTTATGCTTTAGAGACGGCCGCATTCACGTTAAATAGGGCACCATCAAAATCCGTTGAGACGACGCCATATGAACTGTGGTTTGGCAAGAAACCAAAGTTGTCGTTTCTTAAAGTTTGGGGCTGCGATGCTTAGTGAAGAAACTTCAACCAGATAAGCTCGAACCCAAATCGGAGAAATGTGTCTTCATAGGATACCCAAAAGAGACTATTGGGTACACCTTCTATCACAGATCTGAAGGCAAGATTTTCGTTGCTAAAATCGGATCCTTTCTAGAGAAGGAGTTTCTCTCGAAAGAAGTGAGTGGGAGAAAAGTAGAACTTGATGAGATAATCATCTGCTCCCTTATTGGAAAGTAGTTCATCACAAGAACCGGTTCTGTGACAACTACACCAATTAGTGAGGAAGCTAATGATATTGATCATGAAACTTCAGATCAAGTTTCTCTTGAACCTCGTGGGTCTACGAGTAAGATCCGCACTGAGTGGTACGGTAATCCTGTTCGGAAGTCATGTTACTTGACCATGATAAACCTACGAACTATGAGGAAGCGATGATGAGCCCAGATTCCATAAAATGGCTAGAGGCCATGAAATCGAGATGGGATCCATGTATGAAAACAAAGTATGGACTTTGGTTGACTTACCCGATGATCGGCAAGCCATTGAGAATAAATGGATCTTTAAGAGGAAGACTGACGCTGATGGTAATGTAACTATCTATAAAGCTCGACTTGTTGCGAAAGGTTTTCGACAAGTTCAAGGGGTTGACTACGATGAGACTTTCTCACCCGTAGCGATGCTTAAGTCTGTCCGAATCATGTTAGCTATTGCTGCATTTCATGATTATGAAATTTGGCAAATGGATGTTAAAACTGCATTCTTGAATGGATTTCTGAAAGAAGAGTTGTATATGATGTAGCTAGAAGGTTTTGTTGATCCAAAAGGTGCTAACAAAGTGTGCAAGCTCCAGCGATCCATTTATGGACTGATGCAAGCATCTCGGAGTTGGAATAAACGCTTTGATAGTGTGATCAAAGCATATGGTTTTATACAGACTTTTGGAGAAGCCTGTATTTACAAGAAAGTGAGTGGGAGCTCTGTAGCATTTCTGATATTATATGTAGATGACATATTATTAATTGGTAATGATAAAGAATTTCTGGATAGCATAAAGGGATACTTGAATAAAAGTTTTTCAATGAAAGACCTCGGTGAAGCTGCTTACATATTGGGCATCAAGATTTATAGAGATAGATCAAGAGGCTTAATAGGACTCTCACAAAGCACATACCTTGATAAAATTTTGAAAAAGTTCAAAATGGATCAGGCAAAGAAAGGGTTCTTGCCCGTGCTTCAAGGTGTGAAGTTGAGTCAAACTCAATGTCCGACCACAGCAGAAGATAGAGAGAAAATGAAAGATGTTCCCTATGCTTCAGCCATAGGCTCTATCATGTATGCAATCTTGTGTACCAGACTGACGTATGCTTAGCAATAAGCTTGGCGGTAGGTACCAAAGTAATCCAGTGGATCATTTGGACAGCGGTCAAGAACATCTGAAATACGAAAAGGACTAAGGATATGTTTCTCGTATATGGAGGTGACAAAGAGCTAGTCGTAAATGGTTACGTCGATGCAAGCTTTGACATCGATCCGGACGATTCTAAATCGCATAACTGGATCGTGTTTATATTAAGCGGTGGAGCTGTGAGTTGGTGCAGTTCTAAGCAGAGCGTCGTGGCGGGATCTACATGTGAAGTGGAGTACATAGCTGCTTCGAAGCAGCAAATGAAGGAGTCGGATGAAGGAGTTCATTTCCGATCTAGGTGTCATACCTAGTGCATCGGGACCAATGAAGATCTTCTGTGACAATCTTGGTGCAATTGCCTTGGCAAAGGAATCCAGATTTCACAAGAGGACCAAGCACATCAAGAGACGCTTCAATTCCATTCGGGACCAAGTCCAAGTGGGAGACATAGAGATTTGCAAGATACATACGGATCTGAATGTTGCGCACCGTTGACTAACCCTCTCTCACGAGCAAAACATGATCAGCACCAAGACTCCATGGGTGTTAGAATCATTACTATGTAATCTAGATTATTGACTCTAGTGCAAGTGGGAGACTGAAGGAAATATGCCCTAGAGGCAATAATAAAGTTATTATTTATTTCCTCATATCATGATAAATGTTTATTATTCATTCTAGAATTGTATTAACCGGAAACATGATACATGTGTGAATATATAGACAAACATATAGTCACTAGTATGCCTCTACTTGACTAGCTCATTAATCAAAGATGGTTATGTTTCCTAACCATAGACATGTGTTGTCATTTGATTAATGGGATCACATCATTAGGAGAATGATGTGATTGACATGACCCATTCCGTTAGCCTTGCACTTGATCGTTTAGTATATTGCTATTGCTTTCTTCATGACTTATACATGTTCCTGAAACTATGAGATTATGCAACTCCTGTTTACCGGAGGAACACTTTGGGTGCTACCAAACATCACAACATAACTGGGTGATTATAAAGGAGCACTACAGGTGTCTCCGAAGGTACATGTTGAGTTGGCATATTTCGAGATTAGGTTTTGTCACTCCGATTGTCGGAGAGGTATCTCTGGGCCCTCTCGGTAATGCACATCACTATAAGCCTTGCAAGCAATGTGACCAAATGAGTTGGTTACGGGATGATGCATTACGTAACGAGTAAAGAGACTTGCCGGTAACGAGATTGAAATAGGTATTGGATACCAACGATCGAATCTCGGGCAAGTAACATACCGATGACAAAGGGAACAACGTAAGTTGTTATGCGGTTTGACCGATAAAGATCTTCGCAGAATATGTAGGAACCAATATGGGCATCCAGGTTCCGTTATTCGTTATTGACCGAGAATAGTTCTAGGTCATGTCTACATAGTTCTCGAACCCGTAGGGTCCGCACGCTTAACGTTACAATGACAGTTTTATTACAATTTTATAAGTTTTGATGTACCGAAGTTTGTTCGGAGTCCCGGATGTGATCACGGACATGACGAGGAGTCTCGAAATGGTCGAGACATATAGATTGATATATTGGAAGCTTATTTTTGGACATCGGAAGTGTTCCGGGTGAAATCAGCATTTCACCGGAGTACTGGGGGGTTACCGGAACCCTCCCGGGGGTTATTGGGCCTACATTGGCCATAAGGGAGAAGAGGAGAGGAGGCAAGAGGTGGGCCGCGCCCCCTCCCCTCCCTAGTCCGAATAGGACAAGGAGAGGGGGGCGGCACCCCCCTTCCTTCCTCTCTTCCTCCTCCTTCCCCCTTCTCCTACTCCAACTAGGAAATAAGGGAGTCCTATTCCCGGTGGGAATAGGACTCCCCCCTTGGCGCGCCCTCCTTAGCCGGCCGCCTCCTCCCCCCTGTCTCCTTTATATCTGGGGGGGGGCACCCTAGACACACAAGTTGATCTACGAATCATTCCTTAGCCGTGTGCGGTGCCCCCCTCCACCATATTTCACCTCGGTCATATCATCGCGGAGTTTAGGCGAAGCCTGCGCCGATAGAGCATCATCATCGTCCCACGCCGTCGTCTTGATGGAACTCATCCCGAAGCTTTCTGGATCGGAGCCGGGGATCGTCATCGAGCTGAGCGTGTGCTGAACTCGGAGGTGCCGTCGTTCGGTGCTTGGATCGGTCGGATCGTGAAGACGTCGACTACATCAACCGTGTTGTGCTAACGCTTCGCTTCACGGTCTCACGAGTGCGTGGACAACACTCTCCCCTCTCGTTGCTGCCATCACCATGATCTTGCGTGTGCGTAGGAATTTTTTTGAAATTACTACGTTCCCCAACACAAACTTCACATCTACCGTTTCTTCAACCTTTCGGGTGAAATTGTTGTAGACACGGTATGTGTGAGAGTTTGAGCCATATCCAAAAAGGAAACCTTCATGAGACTTAGGAGCAAATTTAGAACGACGATGCTTATCAAGAATGTAGCACATTGAGCCAAATACTCGAAAGTATCCAACTTGGGGTTTGTTACCGGTGAGAAGCTCATATACCATCTTGCCGAGTAGCTTGTGAAGATACAAGCGATTTGTTGCATGACAAGCTGTCTCAACCACTTCTGCCCAAAAGTGCTTCGGCGTCTTGTACTCATCAAGCATCGTTCTCGCCATTTCGATGAGCGTCCAGTTCTTCCTCTCAACAACTCCATTTTTTGAGGTGTGTATGTAGCCGAGAACTCGTGTGAAATACCTTCTTCGTCAAGAAAGGTATCCACATTTGCGTTCTTGAACTCCGTTCCGTTGTCGCTGCAAACCTTCTTGATCTTCACTTCAAATTGATTTTGGGCCTTCCTAGCGAAGTTTTTGAAGATCTTTTGGACCTGCGATTAATCATCAAGAAAGAACACCCACGTAAATCTTGAAAAATCATCAACTATAACTACAAAAGAATTTCCACCGAGACTTTTGTAGGCGTTGGGACCAAAAAGATCCATGTGAAGTAGCTCGAGGGGCCTCCTTGTGGTTATGATGTTCTTCACGGGATGCCTCCCTCCGACCTGTTTACATGCCTGACAAGCGCTGCAAAGTCTATCCTTATCAAATATGACATCGTTAACGCCAAGGATATGATTTCCATTAATAAGCTTGTCAAGGTTTCACATGCCAACATGACCTAACCGTCTATGCCATAACCAACCTTTAGAAGATTTAGCAATAAAGCAAGTTCTAGGTTGAGCCTTTTTAGTGAAATCAACAATGTATAGATCACCTCTACGTACACCGGTAAAGACCATTTTATGATTATATCTATGAAACACTTGGCAATCTACTTCAGTAAATAGGACATTGAAACCGAAATCAGCAAGTCTAGATACTGAAAGTAAGTTGTAGCCAAGAGATTCAACAAGCATGACATTTTGTATGGAGCTATCATGTGATATGGCCACCTTACCAAGGCCAACCACCTTACCCTTTGAGTTGTCACCGAAAGTGACATACTTTCAAGGACCATCGTTTTCAGCAAGCTCAGGAAACATATCTTTATCTCCGGTCATGTGATCGGTACATCCACTATCAAGAACCCATTCCTTTCCTCCTGCCATATATCCCCGAAGATTTGCCATAAGACCAAAGTGTCTCATTGCATCATCAAGATCAAAGTCACTATCATCATCCTCATCATAGTATCCATGTTCAACATCGTCATGTGGTGGATCAAATCCTAGAGAGGGTAATTCATTAGAGTGAGTTTGACAATGATCTTGTTTATGAATTTTAATAGCTTCGGAAATAATATCACTAATAATTCCAACATCTCCTTTGGCACGCATAAGGTTTGTAATCTCAAATAGACAATCACCAAACATAGGATCACTGGAATTCATCTTACTCAAGGAAATAGACTTATGGAGAATTTCATCTATATTTTTCAAGGAATAATTTGGAAAGCGTTCCTCAAGAAATGGTAAAAACGACCTATGGTGCCCACCTTACAGGGGCACCTGTGACCTATGGTGACCCCCAGGTGGCCATTGGTGGCCCAAAGTCTATATATATAGACTGAAAACTGCACCCTAATTATTGAGCATTTTTCCGCTGCCGCTTGGTATCACATAAGTATAGGAGATCGATCACAGCCTTTTTGGTAAGTAAAGAGTGTCAACTTCAACGAGGAGCAGGAGGAATTGGTTTGTGGCAATTGGAAAAAGATCACTATAAAAGCTGAAAAGAGTGTTTGATGGATTGTTTGAAAGCAAGTTTAATTGCAAGAAAATAAGTAGTAATTTTTTTTGCCACGGTGCAACAAGTGGACCAATCCTTAATTGTGATAAGGACAAACCAATTGCATTACTTATATGGATCGAAGCATTCTCGAGGACACATGGGAATTTTATTTTGTTACTTTCCTTAAGATTCATCGAGTTCCCGTTCATTGTTTTGATAATTTATCGGTGAAACCAATGATAAGGTGTTGTTCTTACTTGAACAAGAAACCTACTTATGACTATACCTCTATGTAAGCATCCGAAAATACATGAGAGTAATTAAGATAACATCTCACCATAGAAATAAATTCTAGGGTTTCATAACCCCTCATGTAACATTTCATAAACTCAGGGTAGGCTAATATCTGTCACTCCGACCACCCAACCATAAACAAACTAATCACACAATGCTCTTCTCTAGGCTCTTATATGTGAAGTGGCAATAAGTTGATGTCTGTACAACACCACTAGAGAATTACACCACAACACAATATCAAAACATTGAACTAGATTCAACTTCAAAATATTACTAGCAAAAAGATTTATCCCAAGTCCTCAAGAACTTAACGAACTATTGACAACACATCATATGGGTCATGATTATTGGAGATGAATATATGATTAACAATATGAACATATGAATCTTTTATAGATAAAACTTCTAGCTAGGCATCAATTACAAGTAGCAATCAACACTAGAAACTACTCTCAACAAGGAATCTGAGAAGAAAGTTCATAGAACAGATAGATGGGATTAAGGGGGTTGATGGAGATGATTGTGTTGATGAATATGTTGATGGAAATTATGGTATAGCCTTCCAATCTTCCCATTTCTCATGTGTTGTGAAATTCAACCATCCACTCATTCACATAGTCATGAAAGTTGTTATCCATCTTCTGGTTGGGACTGAACTCTGGGATGTAAACTCGTTAACATGGATTGACATCTAAGGGTCCGACACCTAACTATTGTTGGAGATAAGGCAATCTAAGTGTACCGCGTCTTTCCTGCATGGAGTTACGCAATGAAGTCTACTCATCGACCTATTTTTTCAATGATAGTGTGCTTGCTTATCAACTGTTTTTTCAATGATGACATGCTTATTGTTTATCGTCTATTTTTTTGTAGGGTGACGAATTAACTTGACTCCTGCGTATGTACTACCACCATTTAGGATGTTTTTACAACCAATATAGAGTACTCACATATTATGGAACGTAGGGAGTAGTACATAGAGATTTTATCCTAAGTCAAACTCTATAAAATTTGGCTAACTGTTTTACAGAAAGTATCAACATCTAGAATACAAAAATGATAGCATTAGATGCACCACAACATAATTTTATATTGTTTCTATTTGGCAATGTAGACGCTGAAAATTTTCTCAGTAACCGCACACGGTAACTCGAAATTTTGAGCGGTAACCAAAACCTTGGGTGGGATGCTAGGTGAGTTCCAATCGTCTGGCCTGTCGAGGGTAATAGGGACGATAAGCAAAGAATCATAGTTGAAGTAGGATCAGTCCACCATATACCACGACCACGGGGGCTGCTGGACACAAAACAACAACAACTCGATCGATCGACCCAGCCATCGTCCCTTTCGTGGCGTTATACGATGAAGGATGGAAGCCGCCAGCGCCCGATCACATGCCTTTCAGCCAAGAAACATCGCCACCTCTTCCTCCTCCCAGGGCCAGTCCTGAGATTTTAGGGGTCCCCGGAGAAACAAGAACCTAGGGCCATTATATTTTACCCTAAAATTTTCTTTTAATATCCTATATGCAAAGCCACTGATAATGATATCAATATCAATCTTATTCAACAATTTTTTCTCAATGTTTGAATTTGCCAAATCTAACCTCTCTTGGGACATTTACAAACCTCACATTGTTTTTGTTAATACACACTAGTAGTTATTTAAAAAATTCTTCGAAAAGGGGGGACACCCCGGCCTTTGCATCTGAACGATGCATACGGCCACATATATAAATAAAAATGAGGTTCAATAAGGTCTTAATGTCTCAAAGTAAAATAGAAAACGGCCAGCTCACACAGAGCCACAACGCCAATAACAAAAGACCCAAAAGCCACAACCGGCTAGCATAACAAAAGATAGGAAAACTAATTGCCTATCCTATTACATGACTGCCATCCAAACCGGTTGAAGATATCCCACGCTACCATCTCCCACCGGACAGATCCAGTAACCAAACGCTCCCTGGCCTCCGTCGGAGTGAGTAAGGACCACATACGGATCAACGCAGTAACCCGAAATAAAACCTGCAAAAAATGAATAGTTGTTGTTCTGTTAAAAGCCAAATCATTCCTGCAGTTCCAAATTGCCCATAACAACGCGCATACTCCTACACGAATGTGTCTAGCTGTTTCGGACTCTATCCCAACAAGCCACATTCCAAATAACGTACCGACCGAATTCGGAGGAGTAATGTTAAAGGCAATTTGCACGGTATGCCACAAGACTCTCGCCAACGGGCAGTCAAAAAAGAGGTGCTTGATATTCTCGTCCCGATCACAGAAGCTACACCTAGTAGATCCTGTCCAGTTGCGCTTAATCAAATTATCCTTTGTTAAAATTACTTGTTTATGCACAAACCACATAAACACTTTAATCTTCTAAGGGACTTTGACTTTCCAAACGTGTTTGGAATAGTAGTTATTTAAATGATACACATACTTCTTACAGTAGGACAAAAGCAATCGCAACAAGGAAGCATACGTCAGCCATTATAAATACAACCTGTGGCTCCTTATACATGTCATTCTTGATAAGATCTTTGCCCTTTCATGAAGCATTAGAACCATCTTCTAAACCTAGAAATAACATGGATAATGTGTTTAATGTCATAAGCAATATGAGAAACCCGTTGACGCGAAGAATCAGTGTATTACTTGATATAATCTGCAGTTCTGCACATACAGACACATCATTTTGTGTCCACTTTGATCCTGATCTAAGTTGGAATTTTCTACAAGGAACGGACCACATTTTTTTGCACATGAAGCAAGGAAGGGAATAAATCTCAAAATCCATACTAATTCACATGATTCAATAGAAAGGAGCCAACACAATCACTACCAGAGTCTCAAGACGACCCTACCGACTTCTCCTCCACGGCCATTGCGGCCGCAGTATCGACGGCGATGGCCTTGCCTTGATTGGGGGCTGGAGTTTGACGTGTCGTGGACAATGAAAAAAAAACACTGTGGCGGTGCCATGTTGGGTGAACAAGCCGCGGCGATGCCCCGGATGCGACCAACGCGTGTATGGGCACGAGCTGGCCGGGTCGGGCGCGTTGGGGCCTCGGGTGTTTGTGTGTGCGTGCGTGCGTGTGGTGCACGGGGTGAAACGTGCAAGTGTACACCGTAGGCATGCGTGGCTGTGTGTGTCTGTTGGCGAGCCACACGACACGTTCGGGCCCGGTCAGCTGGTGCTCACCGCGAGAAGCGCATGTTCGGGCGCGGCGCGGGTGCGGGCAGAGCGTGCGGAGCGTGGGCAAGATTGTGGGCGAGTGGAGGCGTTGGGTGCGTGCCCGGTGCGCCGGATCGGGGCTATAAAGATGTGCGGTGACCGTTGTAATAGATGATGTGCTCGAGAAGAAAAGGGGGCGTTCGAGCGCCGGAAAACCTACTGTGTCCACCGTGTTCTTTCTCCTCCTTCCTTCTTCTTCCTTGAGTGAGCCACGGCGAGGGAGAGCGAGCTGAGTGATAGGGAGAGGAGGGAAGCGGCGAGGGAGGCACGGTTCCAACAATTGGCATCAGAGCCACATGAAGATCAGGGCGCGCCGGTGATGTCAATCGTGCCGTACGCCAGCGGAGCGGGCGGCTCGGTGTCGCATCCGGCGCTAGTGCTCACGAGGGAAAACTACACCACCTGGGTCATCAAGGTGGAAGCTGACCTGGACGCCGCCGGGCTGTGGGAGGCGGTGGTGCCGCCGGAGGATGCGGCGTCGGCGGTGAACGCCAAGAAGGATAAGCCGGCGCGGGCTTACCTCCTGCGGGCGCTCGCCGACGATCTGCTGTTGCAGGTGGCCGCGAAGAAGATGGTGGCGGAGATATGGGCCAGCCTCAAGGCACGCTTCGTCGGAGCCGATCGCGTGCGGGCGGCGCGGCTGGGCACTTTGCGCGGAGAGTTCGAGCTCCTGCACATGGCGAGCGGCGACACGCTGGACGAGTTCGCCGACAAGCTTGGGGCCATGGCGGCGCGTTTTGCAGGGCTCGGATCGACGCTGGAAGACGCAACGATGGTCAAGAAGCTGCTGGACTACGTCCCCGACCGCCTGTACGCGGCGGGCGCAGGGATGGAGAATTTCTACGACCTGAACACGCTGCTGTTCAACGACGCTCTGGGCGCCTGAAGGCCTTCGACGAGCGGCTGCGGCGTCGTGGGCAGGCGTACGGCGAGCGAGCGGACGGGGCGCTCATGTTCACAGCGGCACAGTGGCGGGCGCGGGAGCAACAACGCGGCAGAGCTCGGGACGACGACGACGGGGCGCGCAGCGAGGCGTCGGGCTTCGGCGGCAACCGACGAGGCCGGTGCTACAAGTGCGGTGAGCGGGGTCACTTCAAGCATGACTGCCCGCAGTGGAAGAAGGCGCAGGCGGCGGAGTGGGCACTGCTGGCGGACGGCGACGTCGAGGACGCTGGGCTCCTCTGAGCCGCGGCTTAGGGCGCGAGTGTTGGGCGAATAAGCCGCGGCGATGCACCGGACACGACCAGTGCGTGTATGGGCGCGAGCTGGTCGGGTCGGGCGCGTCGGGGCCGCGGGTGTTTGTGTGTGTGTGTGCGTACGTGTGGTGCACGGGGTGAAACGTGCATGGGTATGTGTGTCTGTTGGCGAACTGCACGGCATGATCGGGCCCGCTCAGCTGGTACTCACCGCGAGAAGCGCGCGTTTGGGCGCGGCGCGGGCGCGGGCAGAGCGTGCGGAGCGTGGGCAAGATCGTGGGCGAGTGGAGGCGTTGAGTGCGTGTCCGGTGCGCTAGCTCGGGGCTATAAAGCCGTGCGGTGACCGTTGTAACAGATGACACTGTCGAGTTCGTGCTCGAGAAGAAAAGGGGGCGTTCCAGCGCCGGAAAACCTACAATGTCCACCGTGTTCTTCCTCCTCCTTCCTTCTTCTTCCTTGAGTGAGCCACGGCGAAGGAGAGCGAGCTGAGTGACAGGGAGAGGAGGGCATTGGCGAGGGAGGCGCGGTTCCAACACGCCCTGCCGTGATTCGGGACTCGAGTTTGACTAGGCCTTCGCCACCGGATCGCCGGCACCAGGCTGCCACGCGCAGCTGCGAGAGAAGAAGAATTCCGAGTGGCCGGAGCGATCTGGTTGTTTTTTTTTAGGGGCTAGCTATCTGATTGATGACGAAGAGATGAAGCTGCCATCCTGGCGACCCTTCAACTAGTGCTAGCAATTTTTTCTCTGCCTAATATTATTGCTAGGCTATACTAATTCTACACCTGCATACCAGATCATGGCCCCCTAGGCTTGAGCCCTTGACCGTTACCTCGCCGGCCATACACTAGGGCCGGCCCTGCCTCCTCCTTTGCTCAGGCCGGGAGACCTCATCATTGCTACTCAAAACTTGGGAGAGAAGAGCACACGGGACCCCCTATACGCTGCTTAGTACTGCAGCAACAAGTCGTGGATTCACATATGGGTTAGCTGACCTGGGCCGGCCCATTGGCGGTAGCGCGCAGATAAAAAATAACAAAGCAGAAACGTGGGCTGGGACTCAAACCTGCGACCACCCGCACATCCACCCGAGCTGTTACCACCGCAACCAGCTCACTCCAGCGAAAGATTTGCAGCCTGACGCTTAAAGAAACGAGGGACATGGACAAAGCTTAAAAAACAAATCAAAAAACAGTATGTGAACTGGAAGGGTCGAACACATGACCTCCATCGAGTCAACCGCGTCACTAGCTACTGTAGTTTCTGCGATTTCTTCTCTATAAATAACAATCCAGTTTAAATAAATAAGCCACGGTTTGTTTTTGAAATTTCGAACCTGATTTTATTTTTGACAAAAGTACATGTTTTTGAATAACAAACATTTTTGAAAGTTGTTAAACAAAATTAAAACTCAAACATTTAGTGAAAACGCGAATATTTTTGGGGAATCTCAATCATTTTTTGCAAAAGAAGGAACAAAATTCAAGACAAGAACAATTTTTTGACAAAAAAACAAATATTTTTTTGAAATTATGATTTTCTTATTAAAACACAAACATTTCATGCAATTCACCGATAATTTTTTTATTTTGTGATTTTTTTTGAAAACATGAAAATCTTTTGATTTTCTGAACAAATTTTAAAAACTGGACAATATTTTCAAAACATTCATGATTTAGTTTTGAAATTATGACCCTTTTTTTGAAAACATGAAAATATTATTAAATTCCTGAACATTTTTCACATTTGTGGAAATGTTTTTAAAACAAGAATATATTTTCAATTAGTGAACAAATATGCAAACAGACACATTTTGTGAAAATATTTTGAAATTATGAACATTTTTTCCATATCGCAAATATTTAATTAAATTCCCTGAATATTTTTTGAATTTGTAAACAAATCACGAAAACATAAACTTTGAATTTGTGCACAAATATAGAAAACAGGAATATATTCTGAAATTCACGGACATTTATTACATTTGTGAGCAAAATTTAAAAATGCAACGTTTTCGGAATTTTCAAAATTCAAAACTGTTTTGAATCCTTCAACATTTTTTGAAAAGAATCAAACAAATTTGAAAATTCTAAAAAAATTGAAATTACTGAATCAAATTCAAAAACAGGAATATTTTTCAAAAAAATGTGTAAAATTTGAAAAGGGAAAAGTAAATAGTGAAATAAAATAAAAAGGAAAAGAAAAATGAAACAGTAAAAATAAAAAGAAAAAAGAAAAACACAAAAAGAAGAAAAATGGTTCAGGAACTTTCTAGAAGGTTCCTAAATCGGAAAAACTAGCTGGAAACCTCCAGAATGTTCCTAAAGCCGAAAACAGAAAGCTACAAAGTGGGCCGGCCTAGTGTGCACGATAATGATTGCTGCCTGTGCGTTGCGACGACACTTTGCCGCAACGTGCGACAAATAGGAAAAGCCGCGCACACGTGTATGCAAGAGGGACTGGCTAGTCTTGGCGATGGGCCGTTAGGGCTGATCGCCGAGTGTGTTTTGGCCTACGACGTCGCCGGCGATTGGGGACTGGAGATTGATTTGGCCCTCGCCGCCTGGTCGCCAGCGTGGAGGAATCAAGATGGCACCAACGGCCCCGGCCGTAAACCACCTCTTGTTTGCAGATGACAGCCTGCTGTTTTTTAAAGCAAGTGTTGAGGATGCAGAAGCGGTGTCAAACCTGTTGAATTTCTATTGTTGAGCCTCGGGACATCGAGTAAACAATGATAAGTCCACAATCTTCTTTAGTAGAGGATGTCCGCAGACTACTCGTGACAGTGTGAAACTAGCTGTCCAAGTCCACAAAGAATCGTTAAGTGACAAATATTTGGGGATGCCAACAGATGTGGGTCACTCAAAAAATGGCACTTTCAAATATCTTCGAAACCGTGTGTGGGAGAAGGTCAAGGGGTGGATGCAGAAGCTCCTTTCTGCAGCGCGGAAGGAAGTCTTAATCAAATCTCTTGCTCAGGCAATCCCAGTTTACTCTATGGCCTGCTTCAGGTTACCAAGGGGGCTTTGTGAGAACATTACATCCATCATAAGGCAGTTCTGGTGGAGCAGTAAGCAAGGCAAGCGGAAACCAGAGTCGGTATCATGGGAGATCATGACAAGACCTAAATACATTGGAGGCCTGGGATTCCACGATCTCGAGATCTTTAATCTTGCTTTACTGCGAGGCAGGCATGGAAAGTGCTAAACAATCCGAATACTCTTAGCTCTTTAATTCTGAAAGCCGCATATTTTCCTAATACAGGGCTGCTTGAGGCTGAGCTGGGTGCGCACTCTTCACAGATTTGGCGCGCTATTATTGATGGAAGAAATATAATGAAGCAAGGAGTCATAAGGAGGATCGGGACGGGAGAGAGCACGATGATGTGGGAACACAATTGGATCCCGCGGCAAGAAATTTTGAGGCCTATAACCTCGTTGGTTGCCAACCCTCCCACCCGAGTGCATGAGCTGATCGACCAAACAACGTCAACATGGAGAGTGGATCTGGTTCATACGGTTTTTATTCCCATTGATGCGGAAGCCATACTCAAGATTCCCTTGTGTACAAGGAGAGTTTGACGACTTCTGGGCTTGGAGCAGAGAAAAGAGAGGGAATTTCACTGCCCACTATGCATATCGCATGATCCAAAATACGAAGCTCAGTCGAGAGAACTGGCTGTATGGTACCGAGGGCCCGTCCAGCACCGAGGAGAGCAGCAGTTGGTCATCTCTCTGGCACACACAGGTTCCTAACAAGATTCGGGTGTTTCTGTGGCGTTTGGCAAGGGAGTCTATACCCACTTATGATATTCTGCACCACCGCAATATGGCTACCTCGCCGGCGTGCCAGATGTGTGGGGTGGCGGACTCCTGGAGGCATGCCTTGCTTGATTGCACAATGTCGAGAAGCACCTGGGCCTTGGCACCTGACTCCTTGGTGGCGCAGATGAGCACCTGCGACTATCCAAGCGCAAAAGCATGGTTGTTCACTATGGCAAATTCATGATCACATGCGGACTTGACAAGGCTCGGTGTCACTTTGTGGGCGATTTGGAGCTCCAGGAGAAAGTTGATTCATGAAGGGGTGCACCAAACACCATACTCAACTAATGCATTTGTGATCTCTTTCATCAATGATCTCCAGGTCCTAGCTAAACCACATGGAAGCCCTACAGCTAAGCAGCCGCGCTTGAGCCAGTGGGTGCCACCCCGGGAAGGAACCTGCAAGATCAACGTCGACGCTGTGTTGATGACAAACAGACCGGTCGGCGCGGTTTCAGCGATGTGTAGGGACCAGCATGGAGTTTTCTTAGGCGCGTCCACGATTACCTTCCAGAGTTTGGACGATCCCACGACGCTTGAGGCCTTGGCAGTTCGGGAGTCACTCGCTTTAGCGGACGACCTCTACGAGCACAGGATCTCGGTGGCCTCGGACTGCAAAAACGTTATTGATGATATTAGACAGGGGAATGCAGCGGCCTATGGTGCTATCATTAGGGAGATTGTAGATTGATCCAAGTTTTTTGCTATTTGTTCTTTTAGCCATGAATTTAGGAACTCGAATGCCGAGGCTCACAATTTAGCGAAGCATGCTCTCTCACTTGGTGTTGGCCGCCGTGTGTGGTTAGGCAACCCGGATGATCTTTCTTTCGTCCCTGTAAACATTGTGACGAGTTAAATAAAAGCTTCGCGAGATTGCCTAAAAAAACCAGGCTGGCGTGCGTATCAGCGAGCCCGCGATGAGAGGAAGAATTCCGAGCGGCCGGAGCGATCTGATTGATTTTCTAGGGGTTAGCGATCTCATTTATGACGAAGAGACGATGCGGCCGTGCGTGGCGACCCTCAACTAGCGCTGGCAATTTTTTTCTCTGCGTAATAGTTTTGTTGGGCTATACTAATTCTACACCTGCATACCAGATCATGGGCCTGGGCACTTGACCTTGTCTCGTAGGCCATACACTAGGGCCGGCCCTGCCTCCTCCTCTGCTCAGGTCGGGAGACCTCATCGTTGCTCCTCAAACTTGGGAGAGAAGTGCACACACACACATGCAGCAGGGACTGGCTGGTCTTGGCGATGGGCTGGTAGGGTTGTTCGCTGAGACTAGCCACAATGGGTAGTAACATAGAGTAGTAACATACCCATGTTACTACTCTATGTTACTACCTATATAGTGGAGAGTAACATATGTGTGGTAACATGCAACACTTCATTTATTAGACCATAGACTCATTTTGCTTTGATATGTGTGATGTTACTCATACTAGTAGTAACTAGCTATGTTACTACATGCCTCTCTTTCTTCATTTATTGCTTGCCACATCATCCATTTTATCTCGATATGTGTGATGTTACTACTTATGTTACTCCCATTGTGGGTAGTCTGAGCGTGTTCTTGCCTACAACATCATTGACTACGTGCGCTTTCGTGTCGTGTGCTGCCCATGGCGGCGGTGCTCCGTGGACCCCTGCATGCATGGCGGACTGGACAGTCGATTCCGTCCCTGGCGGTGGGTCTTGCTTCTGAAACTGCCCGCTGCTTCTAACCGCCGCCGCTTCCTCAACACCTCCACTGGGGAGTGCATCCGGGTGGACATCCCCGAGCTCAGTGACCATGCGTTGGTCGGCGAAACCGCCGATGGCGTCCTCTTCCTTCTCCACAACAACAAACCTGTTTGCCCCTCTCTCCCAAAAAACGAAAAAAAACATGTTTGCCTCCTCAACCTGCTCACTCGCCAACTCACACAGTTCCCGGCTGTACTGGTAGTTTGTTCAGTCTAACGACACGGTTGCGGATTGTAACTTCCTCTTCCTATTCCATAGCCACAAGCTAGATTTTACGGACTTTTTTTGATGGGAAACATGGGATCTTTATTGCATCAGAAAATTCGGTTACAATCAGCAATGAAGCTGCTAACAAAGGAAGGAAGGACAGGTGTCCGTCCAACAATCTGACACTGCTAAAGAAGTAGCACGTTTAGCACAAAGATCCGTGGAGCCATTAAAGTCCCTGGAAGTGTGCTGAACCGAAAAAGAAGCGAATTTAAAGTTCTGTCCCTAATTTCGTTGAAGATAGGCGCCAACAACGATCTTTCGTTGTGGCGCAATAGCCAGAGGTTTACGACCTCTAAACAATCAACCTCCATGAAAACATGCGAGAACCCTCTAAGCTGAGCAAAAATAACTCCCTCTCGCAATGCTTGCACTTTGGCGATAAGTGGATATGTAACACCAGGTAAAGGTTTGCACCATGCACCCATGAATGAGAGGTGAGACCGTACAACGCCTCCCGCTCCTCCCACTTGTGCCCGAGTATCGATAGCTCCATCTGTATTGTTCTTTACCCAACCAGGATCCGGTGGGCGCCAACATTGCCCCACTTGACCAACACAATGAGTATTTGGTACTTCTAGCAAGGCTAGATCATCTCTCGCCTGTTTGATTGCTTGCACCGGGTTATACACATCCTCATAATGAGTCCAGCAATTACGTGAAGTCCAGATTGCATGCATAATGGTGATCAACTTGCATCTATCTGCTTGGGAGAATGAACTATCCACCACAAGATCCCTTGTCCATGTCTCTGGGTGTAGACGTGGAAGCTTCAACCCAAGATTCCCTTCGAAGCATTCCAAAAGCTTTTGGCATGAGAACAATGGACGAGAGCATGCATCAAATCTTCCTCGGCGGCCTTGCATGGGTCACACAAGGCTGGTGTTCTTATATGTCTATATCGCATGTTGGCGTAGTCAGGAAGAATCCCTCGCAACACCCGCCACCAAAACACCCAAACTTTCGGGATGACCTTAAGCTTCCATAGGGCGGTCCATACCTGTTTTTCTGTCGATGAAGTTCCAGCTACCGTCCCTTCCCCCCTAGAGCAGGATGCTCGTTCCAGGTCACAAGAGCGCGATAGGCTGATTTCACAGAGTACTCGCCCGATCTTTCTAGAACCCAAGCCAAAAAGTCATCACCACAACCTGCCCGAATTGGTATATTCAGTGTGGCCTCAGCATCGGGTGCAAAAAAATTCCTCCGTGCCAGCAAAATGTCCCATGTTCCTGTATGATCATCGATGAGGTCGGAGACCATATCAAGCTGATCGGTTCTTTGTCTGCCCATATGGTTGAGCGATTGTGTGGTAGGTATCCAGCGGTCGTTCCATATGGAGATCGTCTGGCCGCTACCAACACGTTTAATGAGACCCTTCTCCAGTGCCGTGCGCCCTGCGATAATAGCTTTCCAGGTTGCCAACGCCGATGGAGGAGCATGTGCTCGCATAAAATCCCCATCAGGGAAGTACTTACCTCTCAATACTCGAGAACATAATGAGTCCGGCTGAGTCAAGAATCGCTAGCCATGTTTGCGCAAAAGAGCTAAGTTAACACTTCCAAACTCTCTGAATCCCATCCCTCCTTATTCTTTTGGTGCGGACAACCTCTCCCATGAAATGCAATGCAAAGATCTTCTTTCAATCGAACTGCTCCACCAAAAATGAGCCATAGAAGATGTTAGTTCCTTGCAACTTTGTAAGCTAAAAACAAGACATGCTGTAGGTGGGAATGGCCTGTATGACTGATTTTTACAAGATTTCCCTTCCTGCACATGCAAGAAACCATTCCGCCCAAGCCTGCATCTTTCCTCGGTCCTCTCGCGAATATGATCAAAGGATCCACTAGTGATCCGGCCCACTGCCGTTGGCAAGCCGAGATATCGCTCCGTGAATGCTTCAGTAAATATGCCCAACTCTTGTTTCATAGCATCACGTACTGGTTGTGTAGCATTGGGGCTAAAATAAATAGAGCTTTTCTCCTTGTTCACAGCTTGGCCCGAGCATTCCGCGTAGATACGTAATATTTCATTCAATCTGCCCGCACTTGCCAGCTGTGCACCGAGAAAGATGTTACTATCATCCGCAAAAGGTAAGTGATTTACCCAAGGGGATCTGACACTCACACGAATACCACGATCAACTTGAGCGCCGCCAAAATTGTTCATCAGTGCAGTAAACCCTTAGGCACATATTAGGAAAAGAAACGGGGACACCGGATCCCCCTGCCGAATACCTTTGGAAGGTGTGAAATATGGAACTAGAGTGCCATTCACATTAATAGAAAACCGTTCTGATGAAACACACTTAATTATCAAGCGCACAGAGTTATCACAGAAGCCCAGCTTGATCATCATAGCTTCTAGATAATGCCATTCAATGCGGTCATAAGCTTTTAGCATATCAAGTTTCACCGTGCAAATAGCCTTCTTACACTTCCTCCGCTTCTCCATTGCATGTATACTTTCATATGCCACCAAGACGTTATCCCTGATTAAGCGTCCTGGTACAAATGCACTTTGCTCAGCCCCTATTATCTCATCCATGAGACCCCAAAGTCTATTGGTGACTGCCTTAGCTGCAATTTTGTATAGAACTGGACATAGGGAAATAGGGCGATACTGAGATAAAGCTTTTGTGGGTCCCATACCTTGGGTATTAGGGTAATGGATGTATCATCCAGACCCATAGGGAGTTCCCCACCATTCAAAAAGTCCAAAATGGCCATCGTAATATCATTGCCAAGTATATTCCAGTGACGTTGGAAGAACCCAACAGTGAAGCCGTCAACTCCCAGCGCCTTTGATGGGGCCATTTGGAAGAGTGCAGCTTTAACCTTCTCGGCGGTAAAATCTTTCTCAAGTGAAGCATTCATCTTTTCTGTTAGTAGAGTATAGGAACAATCTGCAGAAGTTCTGACATATCTCTGTAACCTTGGGAAAGGTATAGATTCTGGTAGAACTCGAGTATCTCTGATTTCACTTCCTCCGGATCATCACAAATCCACCCGTCATTCAACTCAAGGGAAGTGATTCTATTCATTCTACGTCGATGTGTTGCACGGGCATGAAAAAATTGAGTGTTTCTGTCATCGGTGCGAACATAAGTAATTCTGGATCGTTGCTTAATCCAGATCTCCTCCTGCCGCAATGCCTCTTTGAGCTGAGATGTTACGGAAAGTTCCTCATTTGAAGGCCCCCCTGCCATCAAATGCTCAAGATTTTTCTGAAGTTTCTGATTTTTTTGCCATATTTCCAAACTCGCGGTTGTCGGTGTCAAAATCGGCGGATCTCGGGTAGGGGGTCCCGAACTGTGCGTCTAAGGCTAATGGTAACAGGAGGCAGGGGACATGATGTTTTACCCAGGTTCGGGCCGTCTCAATGGAGGTAATACCCTACTTCCTGCTTGATTGATCTTGATGATATGAGTATTACAAGAGTTGATCTACCACGAGATCGTAGAGGCTAAACCATAGAAGCTAGCCTATGATTATGATTGTTGTTGTCCTACGGACTAAACCCTCCGGTTTATATAGACATCGGAGGGGGCTAGGGTTACACAGAGTCAGTTATAGAGAAGGAAATCTACATATCCAAATATCCAAGCTTGCCATCACGCAAAGGAGAGTCCCATCCGGACACGGGACGAAGTCTTCAATCTTGTATCTTCGTAGTCCAACAGTCCGGCCAAAGTGTATAGTCCGGCTGTCCGAGGACCCCTTAATCCAGGACTCCCACAGTAGCCCCTGAACCAGGCTTCAATGACGATGAGTCCGGCGCACAAATTGTCTTCGGCATTGCAAGGCGGGTTCCTTCTCTGAATACTCCATAGAAGATTTAGAACACAGGGATCGTGTCCGGCTCTGCAAAAAAAATTCCACATACCACCATAGAGAGTATAATATCCCACAAATCTAATCTGCTGACAGCTTTTTATGACATCATGTCATGGTCCGGTCTTTATTCAAACCGTTTTTCATAACCAGCCACTACGCGCACTGCGAGGCGGTTTTATTGGCATGTCTTGTCAAAGCAGAGATCGTGTCCCCCTTATCACGGGATTCTCATCAATACAGGTGTGGGTAACCCAACCGTGTTTGTTTAATATGACTCCTCGATTTTAGGCAAGTCTCAAAGGTCACGCGGGGGACACTTGATATTCGTCCTCTTTATAAAGGGGCCAAGGCCTGTCCTTTTCTTCCCACACTTGATCCTTCCCCTCCCGCACCTCGAGTTCCAACACCCAAGGCTCAAGCTTACGCACTTCGGTCCTTTGACCATGTCCGGATCCAATCTTCAAAACCGGTGGACGGCCTCCTCCGTCACAGGGGAGGACATCCGGAAGCTTAGGGAGGCCAGGTATCTCACTGCCGAAATTCCGCATAGGCTGCCTGCTCAACGACAGGTCATCCCCACTCCCGAACCCAACGAGAGTGTCATATTTATTTCCCACTTCCTCCGAGGGCTAGGTTTTAGTCTCGATCCCTTCATGAGGGGGCTTATGTTCTATTACGGGCTAGATTTCCATGATCTAGCTCTGGATTCCATCCTTCACATCTCGTTGTTTATCGTCGTGTGTGAGGCCTTTCTCCGCATTACCCCCACTTCGGCTTGTGGCTCAAGACCTTCAATGTGAGACCGAGGGTGATCGACGGGCATCACGCGGAGTGCGGAGGCGCTATAATAAGCAAAGGCGCCGACGCCCCATGGCCAAAGTGTTCTTTCGTGGAGACTTCTGATTTATGGCAGCGGGAGTGGTTTTACATCACCGCTCCCTGGTACAAAACGGGTGGCTTCTCCAGCGTTCCGCCCGGGCCCTCCACCACAACTGGCGTCATGGATCAACAAAGGGCTGGACTGGGGGCCGGTTAACGACGTGCTGACACTGCAAAGCCGCATCCGAGACCTTCTCAAGAGGGATGTCAGTCTTGTCAAGATAATGCAAGTGATGCTAGTTCGTCGAGTCCTGCCCTGCCAACGTCGTCCTCTCCATATGTGGGATTTCAACCCGGAAGGACCGCGAACCGTTCAACAATTCTTCGGCATGACGCTTAAAGAGATGTACGAGTCATTCTTCGGATCACGAATAAAGTGTCTGGACACCATCGAGGACGCGGGTCTTAATTGCAACCGTCCGGATACCCAGGTAAATACTTCCGTTACCGAACACACCATCCTTTATGTTTATTATAACATCATTCTAAAAAGTTGCTCTCTGCCAGGACTGGCTGAAGAAGGTGGAGAGGATTAGGTGTCCGGCCCCTCTTCCCGAAGGCTCACCGAATCCTTTGTTGAACAGGATGCTTGAGCGCGCGCCGTATCAGGTGCCATCAGGGGAAGACGAGGGGTGGAATAGAGAAGCCACAGATGGGCCTCATTTTTTACACATCCAAATTGGAGAAGTAAGTGCCTCCGCGAAGGAGGATAATCGGGGAGGGGAATCTAAAATCCTTCTCCTCAGGGTAAGAAAAGGGCCGCCTCCGAAGATTTGGAAACGAAGGCTTCTAAAAGAGGGAAGAAAACCTCGCAAAAGGACCCTGCCCCCAGAGGCGTCCTTACCGCTCAGCGCCCGCAAGGGGGCCAGCCCTACACCGAGCCGTAAGTGAAAGAGTGCTTTGGTAAACATATCCCGTTTTGTCTCTGAGGATAATGACCGAAACATATTTGTTGCAGTCCGGCTCGCAGCCCTTCCCCACAGAGTTCGTCCTCGGAGGATCTTCCTCCGGAGATGATGGAGAGCGAGACGCCTCCCCCTGCCTCCCCATCACATGGGGCGGATGACCCCGAGGTGTCGTCACGGAGGATTTCTCCTCATTCACCAAGGCCAGAAGTTGACACTTCGGCTGCCCGGAGTCTGGAATATCCGGCTCTCAAAGAGAGCTTCAGGAGGAGTCCGGGATTGTCCGACACACAGCCGGACACACTAATGGGCCTACTGGAGCGAGCGGCCATCTCAGAAACACATCGTGCCTTAATGGGTACGGTGGTTGAGAGAATTTCATCCGCTAAAAGCGGATTGAATGAAGCTTTTACGAGTCTACTGAGAGGCTTTGAGGTACACAAAAAATATATATTTTTGATGGTACCGGACATGCTAAGTGTGCTCTGTATAGATAGTAGCCCCCGAGACTCTGGTTGCCATCGACGTGACGAACAGAGGATCATAATCTCTGGTAATAAGCTCGCTACGTTATGTGCAGATGGCTGAGGGTCCGGAAGCCGACCGATCCGCTGATTTTGCCGAACTAAAGCGGCAACTGGACGTGGCTGATGCCGAAATTGCACTGGTGAACAAGCGGCTTGACGAGGACCAGTGTATGTATATTCGGCTTGTTAGCAAATGTTTAAGAGGAGCATGATGTTATCATCCCCATCTCCGTCTTGCGGATAATGTATTTGACTCTCCAGCTTCCACATGGACATGAAAGCTGGCACATCCCCATTCCCTATGGAGTAATTACCCATGTCTACGCGAGTACCATTTAATCAGTGCCAGCTTCAGCCTTAAGTTTCCAAAAGAATCCTATGGGATTCCTTGCAAGAGGTTAGAGGACCGAAAAACGTTAGCCAACCAGACCCCAAACCCAGCCCGTACACTCTGTGTTGTTTGTCACCCCACATATCCAATTCATATGTGGGCAAAGATGAGGCGTTTACACCTTGGACAGACAGATAGGACCCGCATGAAAACCATCGAGGAGGTCAGCGGTTTGGTGAGGACGCACTCATGCCATCGCTCTGCGAAGGGGTCAAATTCAGTTATTTAAGCTGGGCGGCGAGGGTATACCCTAGTCGCCCCATTTTCCTCCCCCACATTTGTGTCGCCTCAGCTTCCCCATTTATATCCAACCTTTCTATCCGCCATGGTATGGCAGAAGATAACATATTACAAAATGCTCATGCCCGAGCGCTAGGTGGAAATCATGCGGGAGATGCCCGCCACCGAGATATATCGTGTTGCTCACCTTGCATAGGAGGACGACATGTCCGAGCTAGGCATGAAGGTGCCGGAAGAGATGTCGGGCATGGAGGTTGAGCTCGGCGGATTCGGCATGGAGGAGGCGGTGACGGAGTTCCACCTCTACCAAAGACATGGATGCGGGGCATGGAGTGCCTCGCGGCCTAAGCGTGGTTGGAGGCAATGAAGCGGGCATTGCCACCTTTGCGACGTTCGTCGCCAATTTCGGCCTCATGGTTGAAAACCATGACATCTTGAAGTAACTCCAGTCCGAGCAAGAGGTGAAGGCGAACCAACAACTTATAACACGAAGAAGAAAAATCAACTATTCCTACCGAGTTATCACTTATCAATTTCTCATTCAAAATCACGTAGGCTAAAGACCATGAAAACAGACTGGAAAAGTTATGAATCAGAGCGCAACTTGTTCGAAAATTCTCCTTTATCGAACAAAGTAAAATTGTCCTTTGTACCGTCGGGTTATTTTTCTACCATCATCCTTGTACCGTCGAGCCAGATAGGGTTATAGAGTAAAACAAAACTTTTACAATAGTATCTAGGACGGGTCTTTTGCTGACTTAAAACAATTCCACTTCCATAGTTGCGCTTTAAGGTCCTTGATGGTTTATCCGTTGATCGAAACGAAAGATCACATTCGCTTCCATCCAGCAATACATCAGTGTCACCAAGAAGCGCCCTCACACAATTGAGATGCAATCCCTTGGTGTAGAAAGATCATAACCACCCTCCAGCAACAAGACCATTCTTTCCGTACCCACTTTCATCAGCTGAAAGAGTTGAGAAGACATGTTCATCAGCTAAAAGAGTTTTGTTTAGTGGAAGATTTTCGATGAAATTCATATGCTTAGAATAATGCCTAGTCATCATATCTTCAGATTTTGCAGGTTCTGGTTTTAAAACTTCTGTAGGTCTGAATTTTTAAAAACATAATCCAACACTATACATCTTGTGAGGTGTAGTGTGCAAGCACATGTGAAATCGTAACCGGCCTTAAAAGAACCGTTATATACAACAAGTAAAATGCTTCTTTTTCCCTTACTAATTAATAGGTTAATATGATTATAAAAAGATACATTTATGTCAAACTTTTATACTTTTTAATTTTTTATATCATTTCTTTAGCATGAACCTGCATAACAATGTCGTTACCATGCCTTTGTTATACATTTCTAAGGTTTATTATTAAATAAACATTTGCACTCTCATTAATTAATGTTTTGTAACAATTGCTTTCTTATTTTCCCCTCTTTGGTATATCACGCTTTATATTTAGATGAATTAAATTATCTGAAATAAGAAAGTTAAAAAAGGAGAAAGTGCACACCCAATGGATTAAGTTGTGATATTTGCATGAGTTCTAATGTACAAACTTTGTGTGTGTGTGTGTGTGTGTGTGTGTGTGTGTGTGTGTGTGTGTGTGTGTGTGTGTGTGTGTGTGTGTGTGTGTGTGTGTGTGTTAATGTACAAACGTTGTAACAGAGAAGGAAATCTACATATCCGAATATCCAAGCTTGCCTTCCACGCAAAGGAGAGTCCCATCCGGACACGGGACAAAGTCTTCAATCTTGTATTTTCATAGTCCAATAGTCTGGCCAAAGTGTATAGTCTGGCTGTTCGAGGACCCCTTAATCCAGGACTCCCAAAGCGGTTGCCCCACGAGCAAAGTTTGTTCTGGACAGAGGTTAGGGCGTCCATTACTCCATCCAGACGATTTTGGCCGGCCCCTGTTTGCCATGAATCTTTTACCAATTGATCATACCGCGAGTGGGACTACCAAACATTTTCGTACCTAAAGGGGCGCCGAATGGCAGGCCACACGTTAGGTGCATTTGATCTCAACCCCGCAAGGACGTAACAGTGATCCGAAGCGGTAGAACTAATGTGTTTCACACAGGTGTACTCAAACAGTTGCATAAACTCATTATTTGCTAGTGCTCTATCAAGGCGGGCTTTTACATTTGAAGCACTCTGTTGTCTATTATCGCATGTAAAGGGAACTCCTCTCCAACCAAGATCTTGGAAGGAACAAAAAATGATAACCTCGCAAAAAGCTTGCATCTGACATGCTGGGCGGGCATGAACACTAAAGTGCTCTTCCGCATACATTGTCTCGTTAAAAACCCCCATGCAGATCCATCCATCATGAGGTATCCTGCAGAGTATGTAGAAACTCCCAACTCTGAGATCTATTTTCAAAGTGAGGTTCCCCGTAAAAACCTGTGAATAGCGAAGAGGTCTGATCATGCTCTTTCCTCCTGACTCTCGCATCAATGTGAGCTTTGCTGTAATTCTTCAGTTCCACATGGACGTCTTCTGACCAAAGAAAACCAATGCCACCACTCAATCCATCGCTATCAATAGCAAAACTTCCCGCAAACCCCAAGAGGTGCTGCAAACTTTCCACTCGTTTCACCCTAATCTTCGTTTCAATCACAAAGAGAAGGGCGGTGAAGGAAATATGCCCTAGAGGCAATAATAAAAGTTGTTATATTATATTTCCTTATAGCATGATAAATGTTTATTATTCATGCTAGAACTGTATTAATCGGAAACTTGATACATGTGTGAATACATAGACAAAACACCGTGTCCCTAGTATGCCTCTACTTGACTAGCACGTTAATCAAAGATGTTTAAGTTTCCTAGCCATGGATATGTGTTGTCATTTGATGAACGGGATCACATCGTTAGGAGAATGATGTGATGGACATGACCCATCCGTTAGCTTAGCATAATGATCGTTCAGTTTTATTGCTACTCCTTTCTTCATGTCAAATATATACTCCTCCGACTATGAGATTATGCAACTCCCAGACACCGGAGGAATGCCTTTTGTGCTATCAAACGTCACAACGTAACTGGGTGATTATAATGATGCTCTACAGGTATCTCTGAAGGTGTTTGTTGGGTTGGCATAGATCAATATTAGGATTTGTCACTCCGTGTATCGGAGAGGTACTCTGGGCCCTCTCGGTAATGCACATCATATGAAGGCTTGCAAGCAATGTGACTAATGAGTTAGTTACAGGATGATGCACTATGGAATGAGTAAAGAGACTTGCCAGTAAGGAGATTGAACTAGGTATGGAGATACCGACGATCGAATCTTGGGCAAGTAACATACCGATGACAAAGGGAATAACATATGTTGACATTGCGGTTCGACCGATAAAGATCTTCATAGAACATGCGGGAACCAATATGAGCATCCAGGTTCCGCTATTGGTTATTGACCGGAGAGGTGTCTCGGTCATGTCTACATAGTTCTCGAACCCGTAGGGTCCGCACGCTTATCGTTCGATGACGATATGTATTATATGAGTTATGTGTTTTGGTGACCGAAGGTTGTTCGGAGTCCCGGATGAGATCACGGACATGACGAGCAGTCTCGAAATGGTCAAGAGGTAAAGCTTGATATATTGGAAGATAGTATTCGGACACCGGAAGGGTTCCGAAGTGTATCGGGTACATACCAGAGTACCAGAGGGGTTACCGGAACCCCCCGGTGAAAGATATGGGCCATATGTGCCATAGGAGGGAGGCTAACCAGCCCACAAGGGGCTGGTGCACCCACCCACAAGGGAGGAGGACGAATTGGAGTGGGGAAGGGGCGGCGCCCCCCTTTCCTTCTCCTTCTCCCTCTCCTTCCCCCTTTCCCTCTCTGGTAAAAGGACTGCTCTCCACTTGGGGGCGTGCCTTGGCCGGCCTCCTCCCCTCTCCCTCCTTTATATACGGGGGCTGGAGGCACCTCTAAGCACATCAATTGTTCTTAGCCGTGTGCCGTGCCCCCGTCCACCATTTACTCCTCCGGTCATATTGTCGTAGTGCTTAGGCGAAGCCCTGCATGGATCACTTCACCATCACTGTCACCACGCGGTCATGCTGACCGGACTCATCTCCTTCGTACTGCTACTGGATCAAGAGTTCGAGGGACGTCATCGAGCTGAACGTGTGCAGAACTCAGAGGTGTCGTACGTTCGGTACTTGATCGGTTGATTCGAGAAGACGTTCGACTACATCAACCGCGTTAAGTTAACGCTTCCACTTTTGGTCTATGAGGGTACGTAGATACACTCTCCCCTCTCGTTGCTATGCATCTCCTAGATAGATCTTGCTTGAGCGTAGGAATTTTTTTGAAATTGCATGCTACGTTTCCTAATAGGCGGGACCTTCCTGCTTCACTATCTTGCGAAGCTCGCGAGTTGTCTTAGGGTTCCCAAGCCCTCGATAGTTCCAGCTTATGCAGTTCATTGGGACGGGTAGGGCTGCTCCGCAGCCCTGCCGATGTCCCAGGATTTTCAGGTGTATGTTTTTTCTTCTTGCTATCCCTTTCCAGATTACCATTATCCTCATCAAGAGTCTCTTTTCCTTGAGTCTCCTATCTATCCCGGATGACAAGTTGCATCCCTCCCCCGTCTGCAAATGTGTTAGTTAACAGGGGTGGTTCAACTCGTCTATAAACTTGCTTTGGGCCTCCATCACCTCCCTTACGCTTGTGTGAGTTTTTCTTCACTGGAGAGTTAACTTCAGTCCCCTTCTCCTTTGTGGTACTCGACTGTGTTGTGTCTTGTTTTGAAGCTTCGGCAGAAAACTACTCCTTGTTCGAGCCCGCGCTGGATGTAGCCCGCCTAGCTCTTCCGGCGGCCGGAGGCCCTTACCAAAGGGAAGATCCCCATTGGCATCTCGTGCCCCCGGGGTCGGACATACCATATCAGAGTGACCTAACCGGCCGCAAGCGAAGCAAAAATGCGGAATATTTTCATACTGAATATCATATTGATCTGTGCTCCCCCGCCTTGCTGACTCAATAAAGATCCATCGCCTCAAGGGTTTGGTGACATCCAGAGTGACCCTCGCCCTTAGGAAACCTCCCTCGTGATCAAACTTGATGGCCGAAGCTTGTTTGCCAATCTGCTTTGCAATTGCTTTACCCCAAACATCATCACGAAGGTTGAACGAAAAGTTAACAACTCTTACCCAGACTTGAAGCCGATTGAATTGAAGTTCAGACAGCCTCATGCATTCATTGAACTCTGACAATATCACATCATGCTTGCTAACATGCCCCGGTGTGCCATCCCACACACGATCATGATCCCACTGGGTAGCAAATTCTGCCACAAACATGTTTGTACTAACATATCTGAAAACTAGGCCTTTAGGGTTCCCCCAAGCTGGCCGTAAGGCATTGGAGATTGTCTGCATATGAAGAGTGTTGCGGTGTAAGACCTGCCCCGCCAATGCCCACTTTGGTTTCTCGCCCTCGGCGCGATCGTCGATCACCAGAGGAGTGGCCTCTTCCTCGGAGATCTCCAGTTCTCAAGAGCTTCCGCCAGTCGAGCTCTGGCCGTTTGGGGTGACAAGAGCTGACGTCCTTCTGCCCACCGTTCACGGACATGGAAGCCATCCTTTCCCGGCGGCGAAGATCGCCCCGCCGATGAGCTCAGCGTGCACCGTCAAGAGTCCACGCGATAACCCTAATCACCTCCAGGAGGGTTTCCGGGTTTTCCGCTGGAAAACGTTTTGCTCTCCAGATTTTCTGGACTTGGTTAGCCACGATAGATGTGCCTCTCCTCTACACAATATATTTGTATTCATATATGAGATCAATATACTTATCAGCAGGCGCATTCCTGGTGGAGCTACGGCGCACCTCGGTTGCCTGCCGGCCTCCGCCTCCGCCCTGCTTCTTCTGATCGAAAGGCGACCTGTTGGAGCCATGTCAGCTCTGTTCCTCCCGACGTGCCATCGTCAGATGGGAGGCAGCTCAGTGCAAGTATATATGGCTCATGCTACTATTTCTTCCGATCCGGTGGAGATGGCACAGCGGTGCCACCACCCCAAGTGGTTCGTCCCCGGCGATGGAGGCTGTGGTCTTCGACTTGCTCTGATTTGGAGGACTGGATTGCGTTTTTGCTTTATGTTCTGGGGTCCTCTCTATAAGATGCAAGGACTGGTCTGTAATTTTCTTTTTCTTAGGGGTCATTGTGTAAGGTGTGCTTGTATTGTTTGCAGATATTTCTAATGCACGGTCGGGGTCCTTCGAGACCCCTCTTCTGTTCAAAGAAAAATATATACAACGTGTGTTGCGTGCTATCCTTGTCTCTTACATGTTGTCTGTGTCTGAGTTCATATTCCTCCTCGAAAGAGTTCCTTAACCTGGGCAACCGGACCAACAACTCGACCCAAAAAACCCAGACGGGGCATGTTATTTAGACCGGGCCCAAGCTTCAATTTGCAGCCTGCAACAACTTCGGTCCGTCGGGCTTTAGTTTACCGCTCAAAATTAATCTGGCCCAGGTCGAGAATGGCCAGTTGTTCTATGATATCTCCAACTTCAATATGTCTATGGGCTGTGGCCTCTCGCCAAGCATAGAAATGAGGCCCAGCCCAGCAATCCACCACAACAATATATCCCTCCCCCAATTACGTAACCCTACTACCCTAGCCATCACTTGTCTCCCCCTCAAAAAAAACTTGTCTCTCCTTCATACGACCGCCACCCACTCCTCACCACATCTTACCGGCAGCAGAGCACACGCCACGGTGGTGGCACAACGAAGCACACAGTCGTAGCCCGCGTAGTGTTCTCCAACACGGTTGCTGTCGGCGGCCGTGGATACTCCCTTGGGTAGGGGCCATGCATGGTTACCTCCTGGCGGTGTTCTTTGTGGCTTAGGCCTGGTTTCCCGGGCAACTAGGTAATTCTCACTCCAACACCATCGCCGAATTCAGCCGATCGAGGTAACAACCCCCTCTCCAATGCAACCGACCCCTCCTTCCACCATGACTTCACCGCCATACTCAACCATCCCCGCTCCCCATCTCGATGATTCTCAGTTTGGAAGAATCCAACTACACCGCCTACAACATGCTATACATGGTGGCCTTCTGCTAGCTCTGCATCATCGACCACGGCAACGGCCCTATTGACAACCATTTCAGCTGTTTCGACTTGATTTGGACGAAGACATATTTCTTCATTGTCTCTTGGAAAAACGTCACCATCTGCAACGAGATCCTCAAGATTGTCATCTAGTGGCAACATACGGCATACACCTTGTAAACGTTCATCAGTGTGATCTTCCTTGACAGCCGCATGTACCTCACGGTATATGCCCAACATGATTTCCACAAGAACTTCCAGGGCGAGATCTCTATCACGGCCTAATGCGGCCGCCTCAAGTCCCTCTCTCTCTTGTTCAATGATTTACTAGTTTCTAAGCATGGCTGTTGTTGTTGTTAATTTTTAGCTGCAATTTTAATTTGGCCGTTCCTCATTTATTCCTCTTACCAAAATGAATTCAGATGACAAAAAAGATTGAAATTCCACAAAAATTGTTCGCAAGCACATATTGCTTTGATACTGATTTCTTCCTTTAGTTACGCAAATTTCAAATTGCTACAGGTGGCTTCGAGCTGCACTCATAACTATCCTTTTCAGTTTCTGGTCCACATGTTACTTCTATGATTCTATCTATTCAACATATGCCAAAAACTAATATATGTGCCAGCCTGCTAGGCCTATCTGCTAAAATTAGTAGAGCATGGCCCAAAAAAAAGAAATCCCAGTCAATGCAGTTCAGATTATATAATCTAATGTTTTTTCCTTCATAATTGAAACGCCACAGCATATGGTGTGATTTTAAAGATAGAAAAGAGTGCAACACAAATTTCCATAGCCATGGGCTTAAAATAAGGATAGGTTGGACTAAAGCAGACTTCACATGGTAAGAGTTGAGCTGAAGATCATATGAAAGCACAAAATAGTGATGTTGGCCTTTTTAGAATTTGCGGCTCAACGATCAGCCCCCAGGCTGATCTGTGCACCTATGCTCCCGTCCTGTGCAGGGCCATCTCCAGGAATTCGGGGGCCCGGTGCGAAATGTGACATGGGGTCCAAAAGTTTGCAAAAATATTGTATACTTATGTAACTACTAGACATAATTTCACTTATTTATATAGCTTCGGTATGTGTTATTTAGTATCAGAAAAGAGATTACCCAACCCTAAAAAAAGGAGATTACTCCATCTATTTTGATTCCCGGCTTATGGCTTACGGCTTACCTAGGAGTATATTCAGGGATGACAAAATGAGGCTGCCGCAGGAGGGAAACATCCGGCCACAACTCCACAGCGGGCAGTACAGCGGACTCGCCGTGGCCTTCCGCCATCAATGGCGGCTCGTCCCATCCTAGAAGGCAGGTATGTAGACAGGGCCTCCCTATTCGTGATGTTGTTTTTTTCCAAGAGAGAGAGAGAGAGAGAGAGAGAGAGAGAGAGAGAGAGAGATCTATTTGATCTCATGCATCCAGCTGGGCCGTGTTGGTTGCGATTAGTGGACCGATGATTTGACTAGGGGCCTCACCGTAACGAGCGTCCGCTTCTGGTGCATCCGTCTGCAGTTTTTTTGTTGCGATAGGATCAGACGAGCCAGCAAAAAAACCAACCATCCAACGCATGACCCAGATCGTATCAGGTTTTTTCACCGATCGGGGCCCCTACGATTTTGGGGCCCTGTGCGATCGCACCGCTCGCACACCCTCCTGGACGGGCCTGGTCCTGTGTATGCTAATGCTTTCCTTTTGTTGTTATGGGTTTGTTGCTTTAATTATTCTTTGGTCAACTGCATCATGTTTTATTCCTACTCTTCATGATAATTCCCCTTAACTCATGTTTCCTGAATTTCAAAAAAGTGCTAATTCTAGTTTTTGCTACTTGAGGGTCTACTCTAAATTGTCGGAACGAGGCTCATGAGTATAAGAATCATGCGAAGAAAAAACAATGATTTACGTGTTTCTGCTAATGAACTAATAAGGTTTTCTTTTTAGCGAACTGATTAAGATCTAATTTGGTTGTCTCCTCATCAACAAATTGTTTGTCGTACGATGAACCTTTCAAATTGATCCTAAGCTTTAATGGGAATCATTGTGTAACGCCTATGGGCTACGCGCTGCACATTACATGTGTGGCGCCTAGCTCTGAGGTGTTGTACTGCTGGGTGCGGGCCCAGAGGCTGTCACGATGGACAGAGGTGCAACACCCCAGAGCTAGGCGCTGCACCGTAGGGTGTGATGCCTGCATGTCAGGCGCCACTCAAAAAGGTCAGCCGTGTGAAATAGTTTTAGGGGCAGTTCATTTTGTGAATTGATTGCGTCCACAGGTCAAAACTGTCAATTTATACGTGGGTATTAGACTCCCATCCCCGTCCCCATGTTAGAGTTCCAGGGCTTTTTATCTCCGTTTGTTCATGTCTCATCCTTGTCTGCACAGATAAAAATATTGCATCCCAATCTGTCGGTTTTTTACCACGTGAGGAAACCCATACACGCAATCAACTACAATCTTCAATAGCATTTCAGCAGAAAGAATAGCATTTCAACACAATAAATAATATGTTGTGGCTAGGTTAGGGTTTTCTTAGGGATTTTTGGCCAAGGGGTGGGATGGGTGAAAATTTGTGGACGGATATGGCCGGGAATTACACGAGGTCTACTAATTTTAGAGCCCACATCTGAGGCCTTCACGGGTAAGGCAGGCAACGGGCGCAGGTAATGTTATCATCCCCATCTCCGTCTTGCGGGTAATGTATTTGACCCACCAGCTTCCTCGTGGACATGAAAGCTGGCACGGGGACGTGGGTACCAGTTAACTGTTGACAGATTCAACCTTAAGTTTCCAAAAAAATAATCCTGTGGAATTCCTTGTGCAAGAGGTTAGAGCACCGAAAAACGTTAGCCAACCAGACCCCAAACCCAGCCCGTACACTCTGTGTTGTTTGTCACCCCACATATCCAATTCATATGTTGGGCAAAGATGAGACGTTTACACCTTGGACAGATGGATAGGACCCACATGAAAACCACCGGGGAGGTCATCAGTTTGGTGAGGACGCATTCAGGCCATCGCTCCGGCGAAGGGGTCAAATTCGGTTATTTAAGCTGGGCGGCAACGGTATACCCTAGACGCCCCATTTTCCTTCCCTTCTCCACATCTGTGTCGCCACCGGCCGCTTCCCCATTTATATCCAACCTTCTTGTCCGTCATGGTATGGCAAAAGATAACATATTACAAAATGCTCATGCCCGAGCGCTAGGTGGAAATCATGCGGGAGATGCCCGCCACCAAGATATATTGTGTTGCTCGCCTTATAGAGGAGGACGACATGTCGGAGCCAGACATGAAGGTGCCAGAGGATGTGCCGGGCATGGAGGCTGAGCTCGATGGATTCAGCATGGATGAGGTGGTTACGGAGTTCCATCTCTACCCAAGACATGGAGGCAGGGCGTGGAGTGACTCGCCGCCTAAGCACGGTCGGAGGCAGTGAAGTGGGCATTGCCACCTTTGCGGCGTTCATTGCCAATTTCTGCCTCATGGCCGAAAACCATGACATCTTGAAGTCACTCCAGTCCGAGCGAGAGGTGAAGGCGAACTGCCAACTTATAACACGAAGAAGAAAAATCAACTATTCCTACTGAGTTACCACTTATCAATTTCTCATTCAAAATCACGTAGGCTAGAAACAATGAAAACAGACGGGAAGAGTTATGAATCAAAGCATGACTTGGTCGAAAACTTCTCCTCTATCGAACAAAGTAAAATCATCCTTTGTACCATCGGGTTATTCTTCTGCCATTATCCTTGTACCGTCGAGCCAGATAGGGTTATAGAGTAAAAAAGACTTTACAATAGTATCTAGGACGGGTCTTTTGGTGACTTAAAATAATTTGACTTCCATAGCAGAGCTTTAAGGTCCTTGATGGTTTTCTTCGTTGATCAAAATGGAAGATCACGATCGCTTCCATCCAGCAATACATCTGTGTCATCGAAATCGCTCTCACACATTGAGAGATGCAATCGCCTCGCCTAGGAAGATCATAACCACCCTCAAGCGACAAGACCATTCTTCTCATACCCTCTTTCATCAGCTGAAAGAGCTGAGAAAACATCGTCATTAGCTAAAAGAGTTTTGTTTAGTGCAATATTTTCGATGAAATTCATATGCTTAGAATAATGCATAGCCATCATATCTTCGGATTTTGCAGGTTCCAGTTTCAACACTTTTGTAGATTTGAATTTTTAAACACATAATCCAACACTATACATCTTGTGAGGTGTAGTGTGTGAGCACGTGTGAAATCGTAATCGGCCTTAAAAGAACTGTTATATACAATAAGTACAACCCTTCTTCTGCCCCTACTAATTAATATGTTAATATGACTAGAAGAACGCCCGTGAGTTGCAACGGGGTCACATTAACTTTAAGAGTTCAATATTATGACATTGGCGACCTTTTTTACCATAAAATCCTCACACACACACTCTCCTCCCTCCCTCTTCCTCACTCTCTCTCCCTCTCTCTCTAACACACACACATAGCCTATTTTCCCCGCCAATAAGACTTACTCAATTGGCACGGGCTTTTTAAAAACTTACTTATTGCGTATGTAAACATAATGCATGTCAAATTTCAGATGTGTAGAAAAATTGAATTCCACTTTAATTGCAATGTATTTAGATAAAAAAAATGTAATTCAATGACCTATACTGACTCATCTGATACACAAAATAAAACAAGGTGGTTTAAGAATATACAACAGTTTTGCACTGCATCACAAACGATAGATAACACCTGAAAGCGTTTTTATACAGGTGCTATCTACTCACTCCATTCCTAAATATAAGTCATTCCTAAATATATGCCATCAGGTTCTATGCCAAGATCGAGGTAGTGGAGCTCCCTCAATCTCTCTTGCCAAGCCCTCCCTCTGACCATCAATAGAACAGTCACTCTCGCTTGCCCTGCTTTTGAAATCTCCTTCTGCGCCGCCGCAGATCAGTTGGCAGCATAGGCCGAGCTCTCCCATGTATCATCACATTGAAAAAAATACGCATCTATGCTTACTTCTCTTGTATCATCACAACGGATGCTATAAATTTGCTTGTGTCCTCGTCATAAATCTGAATCCTGCACAATATGAAAAAGAAAGAAAGTCAGATTTGTTAATACAACATAATGATAGTTCTTTGGAAACACGTACTACGTCGAAACTGGCCATGATAGTACGGATGTCATGTGGATGGACGTATTTGTCCAGGAATAACCAGGAAGAGCACTCAGAGCTCGACAACCCACCGGAGAGATCAGTGCACCCTACTTTAAACGTAGTTTCGTGGTTATGGCCGAGGCACATGTCGCCACGGTGGTTGATGTTGCAGCAGCACCTGAGTCTGGCTTCAAAATTCAAAGAACATGGCGCCGTCGACAACACCCAAGGATGCAGTGAGAGAACGGAGACCGCTCTGCCAAGCGGGTTCAACGCCACGTTCAGCAGGAACAGGTACTGCCGGCCTTTGGCACGGGTCGAGAAGGCTTTGAAGCCGTCACAGAGCTGGACCTCGACGCACACCCAGGCCCGAAGCTCAGTCGTGCACGGCCACCCGTGCGCGTCGGCGAAGTGGTCCAGGAGCGCTGCCGTGGAGCGAGCGAAACCGCAGTCCGCCTGCGGGCAGTAGCACGGCATCGTGAGGGCACGCCTTGAGGTGAGGGGTGGTCGTACTGGGCCGGCGTGGCGGTGCAGCAGTGGGCGGCGTTGGCGCACGACACCCGGATGGACTCCTTTAGCCTCTCCAGTGCGATGTTCCAATGATAGTCGCTGGTCAACCGGACGTGACACACATGGCACCTCCTTGCAGCCATCATCTTGTCGCGGCACCGCGAGCATATGGTATGACCGAAGCCACACTGCACCCGAGCAGAAATGATGTTCCAGTGTTATTGGTACACAAACTTGTGATGGATCGGCCTAGCATGGACGACGAGCGTATGCACTTGGAAGACTGGTGGCTTGAGAGGGAGGTAGCAGATGCCGCAGTTGAGGGTATCGGTGTCATCCACTATCACAGTATCATGTTTGCAAGCGTCATGTGCTTCGCTGCCGGCTTCATCGTACCTGGAACCCGAGATGGTCGTCGTTCTTGTTCTTCTTCTCTTTTTTCCCTCTGGAAATACTAACCACATATCCTCCCTCTTCGGTGGTCTCGGGCCAACACCTTGAATCTGGAGGTGTCGCGGGCGCTCCTCCTGATGCCACAAACCCTCGCCGCCGACTGCCTCACACGGATGGCCGTCCTGTCCCGCATCCTGCCTTGTACCGCAACACCGACACCAGCACCACCGATCCCCGTTCCCGGCACCACCCTGCCATCGCAAATTAAATAGGTACATAAATGCTTTCATGATGAGGTTTATTTGTCATGATAGGTATATGCACGTGCGTTGCATCGGGCATTAATTTTTTTAAGCGACAGGGGAACATATGGGCACACATCATGATGCAAATCAAATAACAAAAAGGTGATTATGTTTTGGTTATGAAGCATAGAACTTCTGACAACTTTGTCTTAAGATATACCGAAGCCAAAGAATATCATAGAGGGAAATCAAATTATCTGAACGACATGATGTTATTTCACAAAATAAGTTAAATGTACATTTAAAATTTAAAATTTCCAATTGGTTATCTTTACATGTAAATAAAAAGGTGGGAGTCAATATTACAATACGCTTACCAAAAATGTTCCTCTACGAAAAATTATCATGAAGAATCACCTGCCAAGAATAAAAACTGAGAGCAAGTCTGCAAAATAACAAATTGTTAACAATATGTTCAGTAATATAAATCTCACTATTCTTGCACACCCTTGAGACTTGAGAGCATATCATTTTTTCCCTTCAGACTATACTCTCGTCTATGAACAGAAAAAGAAAACCATAGAAACTAAATTCAAGTCTGCAGAATAACACAAAGCATCACTAACAGTTCAGTACCATGTGAATGGAGACATACCATACCATCCTTTTTACCTTCTGACTGCACTTCTATTTGTGAGAATTCTAGTAAGTAGATGGGCAATTTAGCAAAATACAACCATTGGAATATGGGAAGCCGTATAAACTGAATAATGTAGATAATATCACATGTGCATTATTGGCCTCTAAGATGGAACAAAACTGAATACTACGCAAAACAACACACAAATCTGACTGACACTTTTAAAATTTCATATCTCTCCTATACTACCTAATAAATTCAAGTTGGGTGGCAACGCACGGAGCTCGCTCGCTCGGAACCGGCGAGGAACGCCGCCGCCAAGAACTTGGAGTTCAAGCCCCGCCGCTGGACCTCCTCCCGCGCCTCCTAGATCATCTCCACACCGTCCCCGGAACATGATCCGACTCCTACTCGCCTCCTCAGCCGGATCTTGCCGGAGATCGCCGTCGCCATGCCCGGCGGCGGCGCAGCAGCGTGGCGGTGGGTGGCGGGGCACTGGAGGCGGCACACCGGAGGTGGGAGGTGGGGGGTGGCGCGCAACAACGTGGTGGCGGGTGGCGGCGCACTGGAGGCGTGGGCGGGGTCGTGCGGGTGGGGGGTTCTTTTTTTATTTTCTCTCTTCGTTAGGAATGTAATGCGTACTTTATTAGTATGGAAGGAGATCGGTAGGAGAAATAAATCTGAGAGAGAGGTGATTTGTTTGGAAGGTGATCTTCTGTATATGGTATTATTTTTTAATTCTTAATTATCAAATATTTACATGATTAAATTGAATCGACACCTGCCAGATCAAGCACGAATATATGGTAACTACTCTGATGGATCTCTACTCCTAATGTCTCAGTTGGTAGGTCGCGTTCCGGGTTTTATTTTCGTCCCACCTCACCCGGTCTTTTTTGGTACTTCTTTGGTACTTCCTCCCACCTCCCCCTCAGCCGTGAAAAACCAAAAAAAACCCGTGATCGAGTTCTGTACACGCCCAAACTCCCGTCGTTATCTCTACTCCTAATGGAGCAGTTGGTATCCTCGTACGGTTTATTTTCGTCCCACCACTTTCAACCGTTTTATTTCGCTGGGTTTTTTTCGTCCCTCCCCCACCCCACCGGTTTAGTTTCGCGTCACCCTCTCACACAACGAAAAAAAAATTAACGGATCATAAGTTTCCATGCTGGTGCAAGTTATTTTTAGTAATGTGTTTATGTGAAAGAATCAATCACGATCAATCTTTAAATATCAAATCTAAATTAATTAACCTTACCTTAAATTGCTCAATCACATTAATTAGGCAACAAAATAACCGATTTTAAGAAAATATCTACTCTTAATGAAGGGTATTACATACCAAACATAGGTACATCATTAGCTCGCTTCCTTCCCTTCTCTTCCCTTCGTCCCTCAGTCCCATGCTCGTGGCGCTGAAGTGGCATCGAGAGACGATGGCGGCGAGGACAACACATGGCAGCCCCTGAAGCACGAACACGACTGCAGCTCGGGTCTGCCGTCTCCCAAGATATGGGTGAGTTCTCGTGATGCCCACCCTAAACCCTCACGTCCTACAAATTCTTCAACCTCTACCATCTCGATTTCGTCCATGCTCTGATCCAAATGACGATGCAGTTCCGGCCGATTGACAATGGAGGTTTGCCATCCTTCCTCTCAGCACCCACTCCTGGAGGAACGACACGCCATGCCGATCGAACCTGGTCGAGATCACTCACCAAGATTGCTATTCGGAAGTTTTTTGTAAAAAAGTGAAGAGTGGGACGGGATCTGCACTTTTGTTAATATAACATATACTTGTGTAGGTGCAGGTTTTGTTTTAAAAATCCAATTTGTTTATCCTTTTGTCGCTGAAATTGTTTACTAATTATGTCATTGGTTTTATTTCTTCTAGATGTTGTATATTCTTGGATTGAAGGGACTGTTTGACAAGGTGAAAGAGCTAATAGTTGTAGTTTTACACCAATGCAGATTTGTTTTGCTTCAGTGTTAAACATGACCTGCGATAGTTGTCGTCACTGTTGATTATTCATACTCAGATTAAGTTTCAGGCTCGGTCGTCTCTGTCGTCACTTGTCAGCGCATAGACGATGGGTTGGTGGCATACTATCATGTGGCATCTCCGTCGTTCTGGGCCGGGAAGATAACAGATTTTCAGGAAACAAATAATACATTTTGCTAACTTCCTTAAATTATGCAAATCAATCGATTCCTTTTATTGGTTCAATTTGTCTTAGGAAACAAATAACAGATTTTCAGGAAACAAATAATACATTTTAATCTAACTTTCCTAACTTATGCAAATCAATCGATTCCTTTTATTGGTTCAATTTGTCTTAGAAACAAATAACAGATTTTCAGGAAACAAATAATATGTTTTAATCTAACTTCCTTAAATTATGCAAATCAATCGATTTCTTTTATTGGTTCAATTTGTCTTAGCAAACTAATAACAGATTTTCAGGAAACAAATAATACATTTTAATCTAACTTTCCTAACTTATCTAAATCAATCGATTCCTTTTATTGGTTCAATTTGTCTTAGGAAACAAATAAAATATTTTCAGAAAACAAATAATACATTTTAATCTAACTTCCTTAAATTATGCAAATCAATTGATTCCTTTTATTGGTTCAATTTGTCTTAGGAAACAAATAACGGATTTTTAGGAAACAAATAATACATTTTAATCTAACTTTCCTAACTTATTAGTGAAATTTGTTTTAGGAAACAAATAACAGACACGTCACAACTTTCCTCCCAATAAATAGTTTCTTAACATTTGCAAACTTTCCTAATCAGACACGTCACAAACGGGCAGGTACTGATATCACGTTATCAAACAATAAAACCCCATTTGCATAGAAATCAGTTCAAAAATCCTAACTTTCCTAAAATTTTACCTTTCCTTGATAACAACAAACATTTTCTATGTTTTCCATCGATATTAGCATTTTTTTGAACTGAGATCTCCAGGTTATGATTTTTTTTGTGATTCTTTGCAATTGTGACCTTTCCTTCCACTCCGGCTCCTTTTCGGATAAACACCTCCACCACAGCCAGGTGACATCGCCCCAGACCTCCTGCCTCTCCACACCTTCTCCGCCACCTCCTTCTCGTACTCCATTAACAATCCCTCCGCCACATTTGTCCACGGCGGTGTCGAGGGCATGGTGCAGCAGCGTACCAGCGTTAGAGCAGCGCATAGCAGCAGGAAGCAACACGCAGTAGGCGAGGCTGAGGGGGCGGCCGGCAGAAGATGGCCATGACTAGAGGCGGCGCGAGGCAGGGGGGCAGCAGATGGGCGGCGCAGCCAGCAGAGTGTGGCGCGACCGTGGTGTGTGTCGCAAACCAGATGGTGCGATGGCTGCGGCGAGCGTGACGGCAGCGGCGGGCGCGACCGACGCGGTGTAGCACGGGCGTGGGCATGGAGAGGGAGTGGCCCCACGTGCACGGAAGAAGAGCGGCAGGCTCGGGCATGGGCGTGCATAGGAGCGGGCATGTGCCACGGGGTCAATCCAAGGAGCTCGGTGGCTACCCCTGCAATGGCCATGGCGGACGGCGGTTCTCGGCCACGGCCAAATACCTAATGGTAGCAAACGAGAGGGGAGACAAGGGAAAGGCAAGAGGAGATCATGGCGGTGTCAATGGCGCCCTAGGGGAAGACATGGGAGCTCGGGGCGGCGCGGATCGAACGACAATGTCGCGGTGGCCCAAGGTTGAGGAAGACGGCAGCGGCGTCGATGCGAAGTGCTCGACTTGATCTCGTTGGCGAGACAAATGCGAAGGCATTGAGCTCCTCGACAAGCTCCTAGCCCGCAGGGAGGCGTTAGCCATGTGGGCGGGTCGGTCATGGTGGCGTGGCGTCGACTTCGTCGGATCGGCGGGATCGAGCGAGCGAGGAGGAGAAGTGGATTTGGGAGGGGGCGTCAAGGAGGAGTGAGGCCCCTTATCCATTCCCCTTCGATGCCAACGAGGTGGTCGGGCGGGAGCCCGTCTCTGTAGTGACGAACGCGCGGGGACTGGACCGCTGAGCCAGTTCGGTGGCAAGGCCCGGGGGGCAGGGCGAATCCCCTTTTACATCGTCCTTTTGGTTTTTCAATGTATTCCAATCTGTTTCTCCTTTTTAACACCGTTTTCTATTTATTCTTATCAACTAAATGATCTCTACTCCTAATGTCTCAGTTGGTAGTCTCCCTTTCGGGTTTATTTTTGTCCCACCTCCCGAGTGAGGGAGAGGGGGAGAGAGAGTGAGGAAGAGGGAGGGAGAGGGTGTGTGTGTGTGTGAGAATTTGATGGTAAAAAAGGTCGTCGATGTCACTTAATATGTATGAGAATATTCAATGTAATATTAACATAATTGATGTTGAACTTTTAAAGTTAATGTGGCCCCGTTGCAACGCACGGGCGTTCTTCTAGTTTATGTGGGTGGTGAAGCGAAAAGGCAGGTGGGAGGGAGGCGAAATAAAACCAGCGAAATAAAACCAACGAAAGTGGTGAGACGAAAAAAAACCAGCGAAAAATAACCGGCGAACTATTCACCAACTGCTCTATTAGGAGTAGAGATTATAAAGAGATACGTTTATGTCAAACTTTTATATTTTTTACATTTTTTATATCATTTATTTAGCATGAACCTGCTTAACAATGTCGTTACCATGCCTTTGTTATACATTTCTAAGGTTTATTATTAAATGAATATTTGCACTCTCTTAATTAATGTTTTGTAACAGTTGCTTTCTTATTTTCCCCTCTTTGGTATATCACGCCTTAGATTTTAAATCAATTAAATTATCTGAAATGTAAGAAAGATAAAAAAGGAGAAATTGCACACCCGATGGATTAAGTTGTGACATTTGCATGAGTTCTAATGTATAAACTCTCTCTCTCTCTCTCTCTCTCTCTGTGTGTGTGTGTGTGTGTGTGTGTGTGTTTAATATTCCTAAATATTTTGGTACATATCTTCAAAGTGCATGACCTAAGGAATATATCTTAATAGTCCTTTCTAGTTTATTATTCTGTATAAGTGATATGTTCAAAAGATATTTATTGTTTTCAAGTTTAAATATTGTTTTTCCTTTAAAATTCATAGTTTCTAAAACAAAAATCTACAAACGGCTAACAGAATCCAGCATAGTCTGTTTTTCATGTCATATGCTAGAAACTTCATGAAAACCAGGAAAACACTAAAATTAGAGATATTGAAGGGAATATAGACCAATGGGAGCAGGCCCGGTCATAGGACCGTAAGGGCCCCAAGATGGTCCACTTAGATTGTGTGGCTCAACTGTGTGGGGCCTCCTCAACTCCCATATGGTGGGGACTCCACAGTCAACCGTAAGACCCCTTGCATATTATTTTGGTTTTCCGGTATTAGAGAGTGATAAGTCTCAAGTTGTCTACAATTTTTGTATTGTTCATGCTACGTACATTGCTATCAATTACATAAACTTTGAGCATACTATTTATTTATTTTTATTGGACTAACGTATTAACCCATTACCCAGTTTTTGGTATTTTTGGAATTTCAGGAAAACACCACAAAAAATGTCCAAGAAAAAATCAAACCAAAAAATTCTTGAAGTTTCATGCCGGGAGAGGACCAGGGGCCAAGACCCAACCCCTGGTGGCCCCCACAAGGTGTAGGCACTCCATATAGGTGCCCACCTTACAGGGGCACCTGTGACCTATGGTGACCCTCAGGTGGCCGTTGGTGCCTCATGGTCTATATATATACATTGAAAACTGCACCCTAATTATTGAGCATTTTTCCGCCGCATGATATCACATAAGTATAGGAGATCGATCGCAGACGTTTTGATATGTAAGGGTGTCGACTTCAACGAGGAGCAGAAGGAATTGGTTTGTGGCAACTGGAAAAAGATCACTGTAAAAGCTGCAAAGAGTGTTTGATGGATTGTTTGGAAGCAAGTTTAATTTCAAGAAAGTGAGTAGTAATTTATTTTGCAAACGGTGCAAAAAGTGGACCAATCCTTAATTGTGATAGGGACAAACCAATTGCATTACTTATATGGACCAAGCATTCTCGAGGACACATGGGAATTTCATTTTGTTACTTTCATTAAGATTCATTGAGTTTCCGTTCATTGTTTTGATAATTTGTCGGTGAAACCAATGATAAGGTGTTGTTCTTACTTGAACAAGAAACCTACTTATGATTATACCTCTATGTAAGAATCCGAAAATACAGGAGAGTAATTAAGATAACAATCTAACCATAGAAATAAATTCTAGGGTTTCATAACCCCTCATGTAACAATTCATAAACTCAGGGTACGTTGATATCTGTCACTCCGACCACCCAACCATAAACTAACTAATCACACAATGCTCTCCTTTAGTCTCTTATAGGTGAAGTGGTAAGCAGTTGATGTTTGCACAACACCACTAGAGAATTACACCACAACACAATATCAAAACATTTATCTATATTCAAGTTCAAAAGATTACTGGCAACAAGATTTATCCCAAGTCCTCAAGAACTTAACAAACTATTTACAACACATCATATGGGTCATCATTAGTGGAGATGAATATATGTTTAACAATCTGAACATCAACTGGACAGTCGGTTCCGTCCTTGGCGGGGGGTCATGCTTCTGGAACTGCCCGCTGCTTCTAACCGCCGCTGCTTCCTCACACCTCCACTAGGGAGTGCATCCGGGTGGACATCCCCAAGCTCAGTGACCATGGGTTGTTCAGCGAAACCACCGATGGCGTCCTCTTCCTTCTCCACAACAACAAACATGTTTGCCCCTCTAAAAAAAAACATGTTTGCTTCCTCAAACCGCTCACACGCCAACTCACACAGTTCCCTGCTGTACTGGTAGTTGGTTCGGTCTAACCACACGGTTGCGCATTGTAACTTCCTCTTCCTATTCCTTAGCCACAAGCTAGATTTTCTGGACTTGGTTAGCCACGATAGATGTGCCTCTCCTGTACACAGTATACTTGTATTCATATATGAGATCAATATACAACGTGTGTTGCGTGCTATCCTTGTCTCTTACATGGTGTGTGTGTCTGAGTTCATATTCCTCCTCGAAAGAGCTCCTTAACCTGGGCAACCGGCCCAACAACTCGACCCAAAAAACCCAGGCGGGGCATGTTATTCGGACCAGGCCCAAGCTTCAATTTGCAGCCCGCAGCAACTTTCGGACCGTCGGGCTTTAGTTTACCGCTCAAAATTAGCCTGGCCAATTGTTCTATGCTATCTCCAACTTCTCTATGTCTGTGGGCCATGGCCTCTCGCCAAGCATAGAAATGAAGCCCAGCCCAGCAATCCACCAGCAATCCACCACAACAGTATACCCCTCCCGTGTCTCAAAAAAAGTATACCCCTCCTCCAATTACGGAGTAAATTGCAAGAAATCACCACATTTGTGGACAATCAATCAAAAAACCGCCATCATTCGATATTTTTTTGCAAAAAACCACTACCATTGTATTGACAGTTTGCAAAAAACACTGATTAGTCGATTAGTAGCGTTTGATCTTAAATCTTACTGGTGGGCCCCATTGTTGGGCCAACGTGGCATGGAGAAAATAGACGGACGTTAAGCGACTGGTCGACCCATCCTTTGCCTCCTTGGCATTTCGCCAAACACCTAGCAGGCGCACGAGACTGGCAACCCCGTGCATCCTGCCGGCCGTCCTGCTGGCCTGTGCTCATCCCGCCGGCCGTCCTGCTCGCCTGTGCTCATCCCGTCGGTCGCCCTGTCCGGGGCCGAGCTCGCCCGAGCGCACGCCGGCAGTATGCGGTGCGTGAGGGAGGCACAACCGTAGTCCTTCTCATGCCGGGACCGCGCCGCCCAGCCATGGAGGATCCGCATCGTCGGCACGACGGTCGGTATTCTCGGTCTTCGTGGCACTACTAGGAAAAGGGCTATAGATAGGATTGATTCTAATGGCGCACCGTGAAAGCAGTGCACCACTACTATATACTAATGGCGCACCTGTTTGCGATACGCCATTAGTGTGGAAGACACTAATGGCGCACCGTAAACAGGGTGCGCCACTAGTATGAATTATTATTTTTTTCCATTTTCCCATACATACTAATGGCGCATCTGGTCCATAATGCGCCATTACTATCTATAACTACTAATGGCGCACCAAGCAGGCAGTGCGCCATTACTATAAATTTTGTTTTATTCTTTTTTTTGCAGAACTACTAATGGGGCATCGTCGCACAGTGCGCCATTACTAGTTTAAACTAGTAATGGCGCACGCAGAGGATATGCGCCATTAGTATATATACTTATTATTTTTACTTTTTGCAAAACTACTAATGGCGCATCGTCTGCTGATGCGCCATTAGTAACTCAGGAATTACTAATAGCGCATTTTCCTACGGTGCGCCATTAGTAACCTGGGACCAACAAGATATTTTGGACAGCCCACACCTACCCACTCACTTTCCCCACTTCATTCCATCCACCTCCTTCTCCAAGCTTTCGGCCATCTCCTCCTCCTCACCTCATTTCCACCATAGATTCAACAAAATTAAGTGGTGAAATTACCTTTTTTTGATAGGTAAGTAAGGGAAAGCTATCTTCATGATATAGATCTACTTTTTTTTCTCCCTAGCTCGCTCCAACAACGTGCACATGCACTTTTGTGGCCTAGCTAGATCTATGTATGTTTGTGGTGTTGCATGTGTTTGTGGTGTTGCATATATGTTTGTGTTTGAATGTACGGTATTTGAAATATCGATAGTTGCCAATATTTTGCGGAATGTTTTGATTCATTTCCGTTTCAAGAGAATTTGGGCACTATGCATTCTTTTTGGTCCTATTTTTAGGGAAGGTCATGCCAAATTTTTCTTGGTTCTAACATATCGTTTTGCTCTACCCATGACGACCATGGTCCGCACGATGACCGAAGGCATCGTGAATAGGTTTTTGAGCTCCGCCAAGGCGAGATGCTTCAAAAGAGCGAGGCGGAGATAAGATGTCCATGTCGAAGATGCAAGCTGAAGAGCCTTATTGCGGACCCGGATTCCGGGCAGGTGCGGACCACCTGCTCTTGCGTGGTTTCATGGATGGCTATCGGTGGCAAGGTGATGAAGATGACTATCAAGTCGTCCATGGCGGGGCGGGCAAGAAATGAGGAAGGGCGACAAGACAAGTACCACCGCGGCGCGAGGCGGGCGAGAAGGCGAAGAATCTCGGGACATGATCACGACGGTGATGCTGTGTACACATCATCATGTAGAAGATGTCGTACATGATGATGAGGAAGATCAAGGCGAAGGGCATGATCATGAAGATGAAGATGCGGGCGCGGACGGCGATGGAGGCTGGGTGTAGGACCCTCATATTCAAGAGCTGCTTCTCAAGCGGACGGATAACGCAAGAGCTGCTGCCGAGAGAAAGCCAAGCTGGATCAACTGGAGATAGACGCGGTTACTCCATTGTATGAAGGATGCAGGCCGAGGATACCGCTTTGAAAGCAACGCTCATGGCTCGGAGATGAAGGTAAAACACAAAATGACCGGCGCGTGCTTCGGCGAGAACATGTCATTACGCACGAACGTCTTCCCAAAGGGAACAAGTGCCCGACCAGTTCGAGGCGAAGAAATCGTGTGTCCTCTGGATTTACCGCCGTGAAATACCATGTGTGCATGAACAATTGCATCATTTATCGGGACGAGCACGCGGATTCTACCATATGTCCGGTGTGCGGCGTCACTCGATACAAGAAGAGGAAGAAAGCTCCTCGAAAATCGGTGTGGTACTTTCCGATCACTCCTCGTCTGCAGCGGTATTTCGCGGACCCTAAGGTAACAAAGCTCCTGCGTTGGCACGCGGATAGGGAGGAGAAGAAGCAAGAAGATGGCGCAAATGATCCGGAGATAGATAAAAAGACAAGATCTGAGTCACCCTAAGAATGCGAGCGGTGGCAGCGTTGAACTTCGAATACCAGAATTTGGGAGCGATCCAAGGAACATCATGCTTGGCGCGAGCACCGATGGAGTCAATCCGTTTGGCAGCCAGATTAGCACACATAGCACCGGCCCGTGTTTGTGTGGATGTACAACCTCCCCCTGGTTGTGCATGAAGAGGAAGTACATTCACATGAGTATGCTAATTGAAGGGCGAAACAACCAGGAACGACATCAATATGTATCTGGGGCTCTTTGAAGAGGAGCTTGACACGCTGTGGAAAACACCAGCCAATCGTGGGGCGCCGCAGAAAAGAATGTTTCCCTATGAGAGCCGCGACCGCTCACGACGGTGCACGACTATCTCGGTTATGGATATCTCGCGGGGCAGGTAGTCCACGGATTTTACGGATCGTAAGGTGCATGGATGACACAACGTATCGCCAGCTAGATAGAGATCCGGGTCTTGAAAACCGTGTTCATGGGACATCGAAGGTGGCTTCGCGACGATGACCCGTGGAGAAACGCAAGGATCTGTTCGATGGTGAAACCGAACCCAGCGCCCCTGTACGAGGAGCGGCGAGGAAATAGACAAGCTGTTGAAAAATTGGAAAGACGCCTTTGCCGAGAAAGAAGCGAAAGCGCGCGAGCAGCTGCTGAAGGTATGGAAAGCGAGGTCTGTTTTTGGGACTTGCCGTCTTGGAAGATCCACCGTGTGCCTCACAGCCTTGATGTCATGCATATCACGAAGAACGTGTGCGAGTCTGCTTGGTACCCTGCTCAACATGCGGAGAGGACCAAAGATGGGCGAAAGCAAGGGCGACTTGAAATCAATGGGCATCGGCGGGAGCTTCACGCTAATGATGATGATGATGATGATGATGATGAGGCGAAGCAGACACGGAAAGTCGTCGCAAAGGCAAAAGGCCAAGAAGACCGGAAATGACTACCCTCCGCGTGCTTCACTCTAAGTCGGGAGGAGATCGAGCAGTTTTCACCGCCTCCTAGGAGTAAAACTTCCTTACGGTTATCTGGGAAGATAAGCGGATACCTAGACCCAGTGACGAAGTTCAGCGGGATGAAGTCTCATGATCATCACGTCTTGATGACGAATACTTCCAGTTGCAATCCATTGGGATCATGGGCGCGCGTCCGTGAAACGCTATTTGGCCTATGCAACTTTTTCGACGTCATCTCTTGGAAGTCGATTGGCGTGAGGCAACTCGAAGGCTACGAGAAGAGATCGTGGTGATACTATGCGAGCTTGAGATGTACTTCCGCCCGCATTCTTGACGTTATGGTGCATCTGCTGGTCCATATAGTGGAGGATATCATCCAACTCGGCCCGACGTTCCTGCACAGCATGATGCCGTTCGAAAGGATGAATGGTGTCATCAAAGGATACGTTCGCAACATGTCACGTCGAGAGGAAGCATAGCGAGGGCTTTCGACCAAGAGTGCATCTCCTATCGCATCTAATTATCTAGGCATCGAGAACCCGTTGGTCTGCCCATCAGCGAGCACCTCGGCAGGCTCGCTGGATGGGGTCACCATGAGGGTCGCCGCGAAATGCATTTCGACTTGAGTCGACTTCGCCGACTTTGAAAGAGCAAACCTAGTCGCGCTACAACACATAGGCGTGGTCGATCCTTGGGTGGTAGAGCACAAAACCTTTATTAAGAAGGCGTACAATGACCGAGGCCAGCGAGAGGACGGACGGAGATATACTCAAAGAGCACAACTCATGTTTCACGCGTTGGTTCAAGCGAAGCTTCATTGTACCCTTTACATGAGGATTCTTCCTCGGAAGAACAACTCATATTCGCCTTGTCACGGGCGCCGAGCACAACCTGATGACCTATGAGGCGTCACGATATCAACGACTACACATTCTACACGAGGACAAGGACATGAAGGCGATGGTTATCGAACTCCGGGTAACGATGGAATCCTACACGGTAATGACAAGGACAGATACTACGGAAGGATCGAGGAGATCTGGGAGCTGAGCTACACCGGAGAGAAGGTCGATGTTCCGTGTCGATGGGCCAAAACGTCATAAAAGAAGACCGTATTTCACCCCATGGTTATACGAAGCCAAATCCAAGACCATGGGCATAAGCGTCACCGCGAAAAATGAGCCATGGTGCTGGCTTCCCAAGTGGACCAATGCTTCTTCATTACCGACCCGCCAAAGCCCGGTCGTGTTGTCGTGAGGAGAGGCAAAAGGAAGATCATCGGAATGGATGGAGTAGCCAATGAGCAAGACTTGACAAGTCGGCGACCGAAGATCGAACATGGCGACGACGATGAAGTAGCAGCACACACCACAAGAAGAAGCAGGACCACCCTACCTAAAGGCGTCCGTTCCACGTAAGAACTCCGTTTGCGAAAAAGAAGGGCAAGAAGATTGTGAACAGATAGCTAGCTAAGACCGATTGTATTTAAATCGTAGTCTTCATTTCTCGATTGTATTTCATGGGCACTTTTTGATATCATGAATATTTTTAAATTTCATGGGCACTTTTTGAATTCATGAGGACACTTGATCTCGATTCCCCTCCATCTCGATCTCGATCCCCTCCATCTCGATCGCACCCTTTTCCCGCCCTGCTAGCTCCACCGTCGCAACCTCCCCGCTCCACCGCCGAGCACCGTCCCCCAAGACCAAGCACTTTTGAACATATTTTTAATTTTTTTACTATTTTATAAAAAATATTACTGTTATAATTTAAACAAGTTTGAACATATTTAAACACAAATAAATATAAAAACAGCATTTAAAATGCATAAAAATATTACTGTTATGATTTAAACAAGTTTGAACATATTTAAACACAAATAAATATAAAAACACCATTTAAAATGCATAAAAAATATTGGGGATCACAGGAATCGAACCCAGGACCTCCCGGTGTGTGTGTTGCGTCTTGACCAGTCGGGCTAGTGGGTGGGTTACTGTTGTAGATAGGGTTGGGCTGTAGATATGGCTACTGGGCTAGATTAAAACAAAATTCTAATGGCGCACCGAGGGGTGGGGTGCCATTAGAACAGTCGTACTTATGGCGCACCGGCGTGTGGTGCGTCATTAGAAAGCTTCCCTCCACCTATTCCCCTCTGGCCTCTCTCCCTTCCTCGCCAGATCCCCCCCACTCGACCTAACTTTGCCCCCGCGCCGTCGCCCCCCGACGCCCAGCCGCTGCCGGAGCTTCAATGCCGGCGTCTTCCTCGATCCGACACGGGTGCGGGGCGATCACATGACCGCCGGCCTTCCCACGGCCAACTAAGGCATCCCTTCGACGCCGCCGCCGCCGCCGACCCCGACCCCAACCCCGACCCTGACCCCTCCGGCGACCGGCTACGCCTGCCCAGGTACCTCTCCTCCTTCCTCCTTCCTCCCTCTCCATCCTTCCTCCCTCCCCAACCTATGCATGGTGAAGATGAGTTCAGTTGAGTAGGCAGGAAGTTCTGCTTCAAATGCTTTTTCTTTTCTAGCTTAAACTACCACGAATGGTTTGCTGCAATTGCTTCATGGAAGAATCTAAACTGTTTACATGGCAGTGTGTGATACAACTCTTCAGGAGGCTATAAGCATGCAAGTTGCTCAACCTCTGGACATTGTTCAGTTGCAAATGCATCTAAAGTAGATTGAGATTTCATTCTGCTTCCTTGTGCTCTATGTAGAATGCTTTTAAATTTCCTGTTTTGTCCAACTACAGTTTCTTGAATTAACTTGCTATGCATTAGGTTGGTCTCACCCTCAGACCGATGCTGGTAATGATATGTATGTGCTATTAGATGCTGGTATTGTTCTAGTTTTAGTTGTGATGGTTTGCTTGTGGGTTTGTTTGACTCAGGTGTTTTAGTTCATGTTTCCATGTACAGATGTTTTAGTTAGTCAACTGAATCGAGTTTGAGATGTTCTGTTTCTAATGGAGTGTCAAAGCAGATGGAGTGTCAAAGCAGTAGAGTTTTCAAAACTAGATCATTTTACTGGCCATTTAGTGACAAGTTTCCTGGGAGTTGTCGACCCTTCTGCCTTTAGTTGTTGCTGGCCTAGAAGTAAGTCTCCTCATGGTTTTACTGGATCATTGAATTATCCCCGAGAGTGAAAGGGCATAAAGCTCTCTAGCTGATTGACTATGCGTGTTCTGTTATAGCCATTTCAGCAAATTGATGTCATCCTCTATTAGCAATGTTGCAATAAGGGAACATATATATCATTAGTAAGGTTAAAAGGAAGTGATCCATCTGCAACTGGTGTTTATTAGTCTTTTTGAGTGAGTTATCTGCATCTGCTCCTTGTGGTGGTGGTTGTTTAGATGGGCAGTAAGAAACCATGCTTGATTTGCGGGACTGAACTTATGCTTATGTATGCCATCAGAAGCAGTTCGAAATCATTATTCTCTCTTTTCCTTGCAGGTTTGGGCAACTTCAGTCGGTTGATCTTGAATCCATTGAGCCTTCACTTAGAGCTGGTACTCATCCATGTAACTCTTCACATTTCCATGTAGGATGGTTGCCTATCACTTACTAGTGTGCTAGTGCCCCTTAGTCCAAAGACTAATAGCTATGACAAAGTATAATTCCTTGTAGTGTTTAAGTATAACAAAATTCAGAGAAATGCATGCAGAAGCTAGATCAGTACCAGCTAGCTAGCTAGCTAGTAGTAGTACTACTGCTACTGTTCTTTCCTTTCTTTTTCTCTCTGCTCATAATTTTTTTAAGATTTATCTGTTCATACGATGATATACTAATAATTATAAAGAAAATCTTGGACACCCATGGATTCAAGAGTTAGCTAGCTAGATGATAAGAGGGATGCATGAGAAGCTAGCTACACTGCCATGAACTTTGTTTTTCCTTTTGACAAACACTCTTGTTAACATCAGGAATTAAAAATGCAACATAGAACAAGATATATAGATAGCTGAAAGAAAGAGGTGTGCTTTGAAAGAAAAAATGTGCACCTGCAAGTGAGACTTGACATGTGCCAAGCTAGTAAACAAAATCTGTATATGTACATACTCTCATAAGGTTCTAATAGATTTTGTAATAAGCTTGATGTTCCTTGTCGTTGACTTATCAACATTAAGCAGAGACCTCGAGCCATGATCTGTAAAAATACATTTGTCATTCTTTACGTGTTTGTACAGACTTGCTAAACTATTGATGATTTTTTGTTGGGAGACATATTATATCTGGAATGGAAGCTCACATAAGTTGAGCTGATTTTTGTCCATATGAAAGCGAGAGGACCATATGGTGCGTGGCTGGGTTTTGTCTCCGACCATCGTGTCGTGATGAATTTGCAGTACCCGAGAGGCCCTTGAGTTTGCGGAATGTCGATTAACTTCCGTTCCAGCAAATTGGTACTCCATATGTCCTATTTTCAGCAAAGGTCATGCTGAAATTTTCCGTGAATTTTAGCATGACTTTGCTAAAAATAGGACATATGGGGTACTTACTAATGCATGGGCAGGCTATCTTAGTGCTTAGTTAAGTAGGATCAACTGCCCTGCCATTCTTGCTGCATTAAATCATAGGTGGCAATAGAGCCAAGTGATTAGGCCCAACTTAGAATTATCCTTAGCATCGATAAACCCTAGATGATAAACCCAACATAGGTGGCAATAGAGCCAAGATTAGGCCCAACCTAGGGTGCCTCGGCATCGATAAACCCTAAATGATGAAAACTTAACTTGGCTGCCCGGATGCCTCGGTGTCGATGAGAACCTAAATGATGAAAGCTTAGGCTTTTAGGGTGCCTCGGTGTCGACAAACCCTAAATCATGAGACCATGATCTTGTTCCTTGACAATAACCATCTTTTGACCAAACTTTTTTCCTATTTAGAGAGAAACATGGCCCACAACGATGAGGCCGGTGGTTGGGCGGCAAGCAATTCAGGAGCTGTCCCAAGAGATGGAGGAACAACCTCACCGCTATGATGGCCTTGGAAGACACCGATCCTGATTACACAACCTCTAGTGGCGTCGGGGATGACACCACCGATGGTGCCGCCGAGGATGCCACCATCGATGATGGCGGCGCACACACGATGGTGGCGGCGCACACACGATGGCAGCCAACCGAAGAAGCAAAGGAAGGACCGGCGCCGAATGCGCTCCGCATCGTCAAGGAGGAATTCACTCAAGTGGACTCCGGCGGAATCCAACGAGCCCAAACATATAGTCAAGGGTTTTCGGTTCAGCTCGGATGCATTCTCCGAGCACCGTCTCGATCAACACCGAGAACCTTAGGCATAAGGACCGAGGAATTTGCGCAACCTCCTCTTCACGAAGCTGCACGAGCGATACAAGTTCCCGCCGATTTGAAAACACAAGCCTCTCGGGGAATAAAGTGAACAGTGCTGCCCTCACGAAGATGAGCACGACCTGTCTACTTGGAGAAGCGCGTGAAGAGAATGATTGATAAAGGTGATAGTTATGACAAGATCAAGGCGAAATATCCTTTGATGGCGAAGATGAGTACAAGGAGTTCAAGATCAAGTGCGAGCCCGCAACCTCCGAATCAAGTCGATGGGGAAAGAAATGCGGGAGTTGAACTTAGGGAACACAAACTTGGTCCCGCGGTTATAGAGTGGCGGAGCCTATATGGGACAAGGAGGGCGCGGAGCGTGCCGAGCAAGGCCTACCGCCCCGCTTCGAGAAATACAGCGGTGACAAGCAGACCAGGAACTATGTCAGGGCCCGGTACAAGGAGGACCCGATAACAAAGGAGCTTACCACGGATCCGAAGACCAGGCGCTTGAGCTTGTTCAGTAAGGAATACACCCACGCGTAATTAGCTCCATATGGTTGCACTCTAATTAATCCCCAATATTTCTAAATGGTTCATGTTCCTTTCGCAGGACAATGAAAGCAGTAGCGCGGGGTCGTCTAAGAGCTCCCCTTTCGACACCCCTTTAAATAGGGCGTTGAATGTAATGAAAAAGAAGGATAAGATCAATAAGCCGACGTCAGCTGGTCGTGTGGCCGGCAAAGGCTTGTCCACAAAATGGGGGTCATACTATACCGCTGGTGTGCGGAAGGAGAAAAAGACCAGCTCGGAAAGCCGGGCGCTAGGTTGAAGAACTCAAGGCACAAGTGGCGCGGATTCCGGAGCTTGTCCATGAGCAAGTGCAACAACAACTTGGAACGACGCTCAACGCCATGGTGCCTACGTTGATTCATGGGCTGACGACGTGGATTGCGGGCGGCCAAAAGGGGCCTCCCCCGGTTCCCAGCTTCACGGCCAGCAACTCGCACAGCGCGGCAGCGGCGCCATTGGTGTCTCCGGCGGCGGCGCCATTGGTGTCTCCGGCGGAGGCGGTATTCGTGTCTCCGGCACCGGCATGGGCATTGGAGCTTAATGCACCCGGGTGTACGCCGACCGGCACCTCGCCAGCAAGCGCCCCCTCCGTCAGTTGCACGCCCGCCGTTGGCGGTGCCTCGACATTAGCCGAGCTCGACGGCATCACGGTAACTAAGCCTCTCGGCCGATGACTTCATCTCCTTGCCTTTGACTGGGCATCCCTGACGCCCTATACATATTTTCGCAGGGCACCGCCGATGTTCCTTGCACTCTTCTGCACTTCTTGGGCGCCGAGTTGGTCGATGTCGCCAAGGGCAGAATCGTTCAACCGGGCAACCCCATGTTCCACGGTAATCCGATGCCAACCACAATGTATAGGGTTGAAGTGGTCCGGGTGCTGCCAGGCTGCGACGAGCTGTTACCTCCGATTCGACCTGCTGGGGCGGCGAAGAAGATGAGATGACCCTCGGCACTGCGTAAACTGGCCCTGCTATGGCGAAGAGCGGATTCGTTTGGGGGCGGGGACACCACCCCACGACAAGACCGCCCGATCGTGCGGCGCCAAGCCATGGCAAAACGCCCGCAACGCTACGGACCTGCGGACATCCCTATGGCACAGATCCGGACGGCGATTTACAACGACGACGGTACATTTACCAAAGTTGATAAGTACTTTGCGAACATGGAGTGCGCCGACGAGTTCTGCGGGCCTCTTTCTCAGAACCCAACCAAGACCACCGCGATCTAGCTGGTACGGTGGAGAAATCCAATTGCAACAAGCGTCGTCTGGCGTTCAGTTCTCAGGACACGCCTCCAGCTCCCGCCTGCACCGAGCCTCAGATAGCTGAGGCGCGAAATATTATCAGCCCCAACACGCTGAAGAAGGATGTCTGTGAGCAGAACTTGGTCCCATTACAGGAGATCAAGAAGAAGGGCCGGAAACGAAAGACTAACAAGGGCGCCGGTGCGAGCTAGCCGGCACCGAGTTCGATCCGTGCTCAGGACGGGCCACCTTCACCTAAGGATATCTCGAGGAGGGTGCATGTGGCGGGTAGGGCGATGCTACCGCCAAATATGCTGAATGCTGCAACCGGTGCTATGCGGAGTCTGCACGACAGTGTTCTGATTTTGGAGAAGTGGCGTCTCAGGGAGAAGGATGTGGCATACCCGGTTTTCGTGGCCAAGGTGCCAGAGAGCAAGGGCTTTGTGGATGGCGACATCGGGGGTATGATCGTCCTGCGGTTTGATGACATCTTTGCTATGTTTAACCTTCATCCGTTGCACTACACCTTCGTTCGGCTGTTTTATTGAGCATGCGGATCACGGATCATTAGAGACAATACCGGACATCGTGATAGTCGACCCCTTCTACATGCGTGCCAAGAACTTGAGCAGCGCTGGGTACCGCCAAGTTGCGAGTTCACACCTCGAAGGCGTCATTCTGGCAAACGCAGATAAGGATAACTTCCTTGTGCCTTACTTTTCCGAGTAAGTCATCCCTTAACCGCCCGTAACATATGATTTCTTAGATTTGATCGTTCTTTTTTCTAACATTCCGTGTTACGTGCGGTGACACATTGCACACTCATCCTCTTAAGCGGAAATATTCCATGGCCACGTATTTCGACCGAACCGTAACTCCATGATAGACTACACAAATGTGAAGAAAGTTCTTGATGATGTTCTCCCGCCACGCCTAATCTGGAGGCACCTTCACCAGGCCGGTTAAATAAATGCACGGCAAGCACATCTTCTCACACAATACGAAGTTCTGCTGCGTCAAGCAGCTGCCTGGCGGTCAGAAGGATGCCTACTACGCCCTCCATCACATGCGGGCGATCGTAAGGGACCATCATCACCTTCTGCTACCAGATAATCTCAAAGATTGGGCCGTGAGCTTGTTGGCAGTCCAGGACGCGGACCTCAGACAATAATTCTTTCGCATCCAGTCGGAGTTTACGTACATCATCCATCAAGATGTCCTTCATACCGCGGGGCAGTTCTTCCTCAGATATCAACCGTCCAACAGTGAGATAGATGAAATGCTACAAATGCAGGGTGACAACGACCGTGATTTCATGACCATCACGACAGACGGCGGCTTCACCCACGCTCCTGTCCGATGAGTTGAGTCGAAAGTAGTGATGTGTAGTTCTGAAACATTGATTGGCTCATGTTGTAATTAAACTTTAATGAATTCGTATGTCTCTCTGGTTTGGACGGTTGTTCAACTTAGATGTAATCGATGCTATTTATTAGTAGGACCATGAATCGTGCTATTAATGTCTTGCTTTTCTCTTCCGATCCTTTTGTTGCATACTTACACATTGCTTATGTATTGTCTGTTGTTTGGCTTGTGCATAGAGATGCCGTCGTATGTCGTGTACAAGGGTAAGGTTCCCGAGTCTCGATGGTGGGAGGAGTGTCGGAGACAGGTTCAACGTTCAGCGGTAATAGTTACAAAGGGTACACCACTAGGGCGGAGGCGAATCTAGATCGCCCGCTATCTAGCGGGAGAGAGGAGGGCGTTGGAGGAACCGGATGAAGACCAGTTTGATCGCGATGATGCTCATCGTGATGACCACAGCTCTCTTCTATGTGATGGTAGTTTAGATGATCGATATCGACTTGTAATGTGAAGGCAAACTCTATACTCGCGGTCTTGAGACTTGTAATGTTTTATCTTTGTTCGGTCTTTTGGATCCGGAGACTAATATGATGAATTGTATTCGGAGACTAATCTTCTATTGTATTTGATGAATCTGATGTTGCTGTGTGCTGCTGTCTATATTCTATGCAATAATATGTTTTGTAAACTGTGCAAAAATCAGAAAAGCAAAAAAAATAAAACCTAATATTCATACTAATGGCGCACCACACAAGACACTAACGGCGCACTGTGATCATCACACTAATGGCGCATTAGCTGCTGGTGCGCCATTAGAATGCCAAAGCACATTTGTACATATGGCCCCTGTGAGGCATTCTAATGGCGCACTGCAGGTATACTAATGGCGCACTACGCGGTGCGCCATTAGAACACCAGATACTAATGGCGCACCAGTAGTGCGTGAAAGTGCAACTAATCCCCGGGTGGTTTTGGTAATTAATAACAACATATATATCATTGAACTAATAGTTACTTGAGAATCATTTCAGAAAGTTCAGTGATATGGGTATGGCAAGGACCGAAGAAGTGGACCCTCAAAATGCTAAGGCAAGCATTGGCAAAAGCTCAAGACTCCATTTTTGGTTTAGTGATCCAAGATCACATTGAGTCCATAGGAAAGCCAATACTATTAAAAGGGGATGAGGTTATGATAATGATCTGGTTGCTCAAAGTGCTTAGTGATACATCTCCTAAACTATCAGCAACTCTCACTGCCATATACACTCATAAGTAATCTCGGTCCCACCGATTTTCCAAACTCAGTCACACCGAGATGAACCACCTCAGCCATAAAGCCAAAACCCTAGAAATCTCGGATTTTCCGATTCGAACTCGGTCTCACGAAACTTGAGTTGCCAAGCTTCAGAAACATACATCATCAAATCGGTGTCACCGAGATGATGAAGTCGGTCCCACCGAGATTGGCAAGCTCCTGTCTTTGCACGAATCGGACTAACCGAGTTTGTATTTTCGGTCCCACCGAAAATCCCAACGTTCACATGATTTGAACTTTCGGTCTCACCGAGTTGTCAACTTCGGTCCCACCGAGATTGGTCAAATGTGTGTAACGGTTGGATTTTGTGTGGAGGCTATAAATACCCTCCACCCCCTCTTCACTTTCGTAGAGAGCCATCGAAAGTACTACCACTCCTACCTTACATTTACGAGAAGAGAACTACCTACCCTTGTGTTGAGATCAAGTTGCTCCACTCCCACCATATGAAGCTTGATCTCTAGCCTTCCCAAGTTGCTTTCCACTCAATCCTTTCTTCCACCACAGCCAAATCAGTGAGGAGAGTTGAGTGTTGGGGAGATTATCATTTGAAGCACAAGAGCAAGGAGTTCATCATCATCAACACCATCTATTACCTTTTGGAGGTGGTGCCTCCTAGATTGGTTAGGTGTCGCTTGGGAGCCTCCGTCGAGATGTGGAGTTGAACCAAGAAGTTTGTAAGGGCAAGGAGATCGCCTACTTCGTGAAGATCTACCCCGAGTAAGGCTAGCCCTCCGTGGGCGTAGGCCATGATGGCATAGACAAGGTTGCTTCTTTGTGGACCCTTCGTGGGTGGAGCCCTCCGTGGACTCTCGCAGCCGTTACCCTCCGTGGGTTGAAGTCTCCATCAACGTGGAAGTATGATAGCACCACCTATCGGAACCACGAGAAAAATCACCGCGTCTCCAAAATTGCGTTTGCTCTTCTCCACCTCTCTTTACTACATGTGCAATTTACTTTCCGCTGCCTATACTCTAGAATTGCATGTGTAGGGTGATGCTTGACTTGATCATAATCGTGAATCTGCCAAAAACTTGTCTTTGTCAAAAGGCATAATTTTTATATTGTCAAGTAGTCTAATCACCCCCCTCTAGACATACTTTCGATCCTACAAGTGGTATCAGAGCTTTGGTCTCCATTGTATTGATTTCCATTGCATTGGACTCCATAAGCTTGGTTTCACAACCTAGGAGAGTATGGCGTCTAGTGAGGGTAATTTTCGTAGAGGTCCTTACTTTGATGGTACAAATTTTGCTAGTTGGAAGCATAAAATGAAAATGCATATTCTTGGCCATAACCCAGCCGCATGGGGCATTATTTGTGTTGGTATGCAAGGTGAATTCTTGAGGAAGGAAAAGTTCGGATCGTGAAGCTACTAGCGGAAGAATTGCGGATGTTGCAAAACAATTCTCAAGCTTGTGACATTCTCTTCAATGCCTTGTGTCCCGGGAGTTCAACAAAATCAGCCGTCTTGAGAATGCAAAAGAGATTTGGGATACTTTGGTTGAAATGCACGAAGGTACCGAGTCCGTGAAGGAATCAAAGCTAGATGTTCTTCAAGGTCAACTTGACAAGTTCAAGATGAAGGAAGGTGAAGGAGTCGCTGAAATGTACTCTAGGCTTGCTCTCATCACAAATGAGATTGCCGGCTTAGGAAGCGAAGAAATGACCGATGATTCATCATCAAGAAGATTCTCGAGCTTTGGATGGAAAGTATGACACCATGTGCACTTTGATCCAAATGATGCCAAACTACAAGAATCTCAAGCCAACCGAAGTCATTGGAAGAATTGTTGCTCATGAGATGACACTTAAGGATAAGGAAGAGCTTCACAACAAGTCAAGTGGTGCTTACAAAGCTACAAGTGATGCTCCCACAACCTCAAGTGACAAGTTAGTTTCCAATGAAGAGATAAGCCTAATGGTGAAGAACTTCAACAAATTCTACAAGAGTAGAAGCAAAGAGAGAAGCTCAAAGTCTAGATCATATGATGAAAAGAGATCTTCTAGTCGTGATCGAAACTGCTACAATTGTGGAAGACCCGGACATTACTCAAATGAGTGTTCGGCTCCCCACAAGAGAAGAAAGAATCTCCAAGAAGAAGAAGCTCAAGAGATGAGTCACCTCGGAAGAGAGAAGGAGTAGAGATGATCGTTATGAGCGAAGACCCTCTCGGAGAAGCAAGGATTCGGAGAGGAAAGACAAGTCATCAAGGAGCTACACAAGAAGAAAACATCAAGCTCATGTAGGTGAATGGGTCTCCGGCTCCGACTCCGACAATCAATCCGAAAGAAGCTATCACTCCAACTCCGACTCTGATCAAGATGAAGGTGTTGCGGTCTTGCTCTCGTGTCCTCCAACTCCAACTCCTATGACTTATTTGATTCACCAAATGAGGGAATTGGAAAATGCTTCATGGCTAAAGGCCCCAAGGTATCACACCCTGAATTCATTGACTTTGATAGTGATGAGGATGACTTGCTTGGTGAAGATGAGCTCTTACATGATAAATCTAGTGAGCCTAGTAATGATGAACATGCTAGTAGTCTTTATAGTCGAGAAGAGTCGAATGACAATGCTATGAAGGAGATTGAGCGTCTAACTAAAGAACTAAACACTCTTAAGTTAGCTCATGAAACAACTCAAGAAGATCATAGAGAGCTCCTAAGATCTCATGAGAAGCTACGCTTCGAGAAGCTCACTCTAGAGCAAGAACATGAGTTTCTAAAAGCAATCAATGACGATCTTCGAAAGAAGAGTTCTTCATATCTTGCCAAACGACTTCTCTTGTCTAATTTCTTGCCACCTATTAAAACTAAGCATGACAAGCATAAGAAAAATTCTTTCTCTAGTAGTAACAATAACCATGCTAAATCCAATATTGTTGCTTCTAGTAGTTCTCTTGATTCCACTAACAATGTTTCAAGCCAAGTTACACTTGAGCAAGAAAATAGTTTATTGAAAGGGATTATAGAGAAAGTGTAGGATCGGAAGTATGTCTAGAGGGGGGGTGATTAGACTACTTGACAACTTAAAAGTTTCGCCTTTTGATTTGAGTAGATTCTTAGCAAGTTCACAATGATAACCAAGTCAAGTATCACCCTACACATGCAATTCTAGAGTTGTGGCAGCGGAAAGTAAATTGCACGTATAGTAAATGAGAGGTGGAGAAGAGCAAACGCAATTTGGAGACACGGAGATTTTTCTCGTGGTTCCGATAGGTGGTGCTATCGTCAATCCACGTTGATGGAGACTTCAACCCACGGAGGGTAACGGCTGCGAGAGTCCACGGAGGGCTCCACCCACGAAGGGTCCACGAAGAAGCAACCTTGTCTATGCCATCATGGCCTACGTCCACGGAGGACTAGCCTTACTCGGGGTAGATCTTCACGAAGTAGGCAATCTCCTTGCCCTTACAAACTCCTTGGTTCAACTCCACATCATGACGGAGGCTCCCAAGCGACACCTAACCAATCTAGGAGGCACCACCCTCCAAAAGGTAATAGATGGGGTTGGTGATGATGAACTCCTTGCTCTTGTGCTTCAAATGATAATCTCCCCAACACTCAACTCTCCTCACTGATTTGGCTGTGGTGGAAGAAAGGATTGAGTGGAAAGCAACTTGGGAAGGCTAGAAATCAAGTTTCATATGGTGGGAGTGGAGCAACTTGATCTCAACACAAGGGTAGGTAGTTTTCTTCTCGTAAATGTAAGGTAGGAGTGGTAGTTCTTTCGATGGCTCTCTCCACGAATGAAGAGGAGGTGGAGGGTATTTATAGCCTCCACACAAAATCCAACTGTTACACACATTTGACCAATCTCGGTCGGACCGAAGTTGACAACTCGGTGGGACCGAAAGTTCAAATCTTGTGAGCGTTGGGATTTTCGATGGGACCGAAAATACAATCTCGGTTAGTCCGATTCTTCCAAAGTCTAGGGTTTGCCAATTTCGGTGGGACCGACTTTCTCATCTCGGTGACACCGATTTGAGTCTGAAGGTTCTGAAGCTTGGCAACACCAATTCGGTATGACCGAGTTTGGAATCGGAAAATCCGAGATTCTTAGGGTTTGGGTATATGGCTGAGGTGGTTCATCTCGGTGTGACTGGGTTTGGAATCGGTGGGACCGAGATTACTTATGAGTTTATGTTGGAATGAAAGATTGCTGATAGTTTGAGAGATAAATCACTAAGCACTTAGAGCAACCAGATCATCATCATAACCTCATCCCCTTTTAATAGTATTGGCTTTCCTATGGACTCAATGTGATCTTGGATCACTAAACCAAAAATGGAGTCTTGAGCTTTTGCCAATGTTTTCCTTAGCATTTTGAGGGGTCCACATCATCAGTCATTGCCATACCCATATCACTGAACTTTCTGAAATATTCTCAAGAAATGATTAGTTCAATGATATATATATGTTGTTATTAATTACCAAAACCACCCGGGGATTAGTTGCACTTTCAATCTCCCCCTTTTTGGTAATTGATGACAACATATAGATCAAAGCTTCGACAAATGATATAATCAATGAATAACATCGTCGCTTTGAGAAGTATGTGATAAGCAAGAGCTCCCCCTAAATTTGTGCATTATTTAAGATTTGCGTTTGAATGCAAATGCACAATCGATTAGGATCATGGGTTACTCTTCCATGTCACATACATCTTGGTGGAGCGCACAAAATGATAAGAATGAATAACATGCACCCAATCACCAAGACATGAGTAAGTGATCATACAAGATATGAATGGAATATGATAAACATCAAGCACACATTAAGCACAGTATGATCAAGCACTCATCAAGATCGAGCAAACGTAGTATCAAACACACGAAATGTCTCAAAGAACTCAAAAGTATCTCAAGGAAAACCGCAAACGAAAGAGCAAAACGAGCACTCTCTCTCTCGAAGCCCTATGATCTATACAATTTCTCCCCCTTTGGCAACAAGTTACCAAAAAGTTCGAAAGGTATAGAGCTAATCGTCACTCGGGACTCTGCTGGCGGCTCCTGTCTGCGTCGATGGAGTGGAGATAGCTGCATCTGCAAAAGCTTCTGCTGAAGTCTGTGGAGCTGGAGGAGTGGATCTTGGAGCTGGTCTTTGGGCCGACGGAGCTGTAGGAGGTGCTTGATGTAGTAGCCGGGGTTCATCCTTTGGAATAGCAGCTGATCTGGGCTTTGTGGGCACACTGCAGGCTGCTCATAGTCATCTGGACTAGATCATCTTCCATCTCCCTCATGAGCTCTGCCTTTTCCCTCTTAGCTTCCTCGATGTCGCCTCAAGCTTGTTGACGGTGACCTGCACTTGATCGACTTGACGTCCGAGCATGGAACTTATCTTCAACTATCCTCTCAAGGCTCTCCACGAGACGCACTATGCTGGCAGGCGTAGCTCAATTCTCGAGTGGCTTCAAGAAGTTGTTCTCAACGCTCTTGGGCTTTGCTGCTTCCTTCTCAGCTTTAGCTTGTTTGGCAGCTTCACTTAGCATGTCCTTCTACGGATGTGGGAGCATTCTCGGTCATCACAACCGTTATCTTCGTGTTCAGGCTGCGGTGGCAAGTGGGGTCTATCCAACAGTAGGTGTCGATGCCAAACTTGGCATTAATGAGCATCTGAATGTGCGGAGCAAACCCACACGACCTCTTCTGGTCTGCTGCTGTCCTCTTGATAGTCTCTACTATCAGGTCCATCACCTTAAAAGGTGTCTTCTAATCTAGAATGTGCAGCATGTTGATAGAATACCCTCTTATCATGCGGTGGTCTCCTGACTTAGGCATCAAAGTATGCCTCAGAATGGTGTTGGTGGTTGGGACACCTGCCTGAAGATAATAGACTGAACCAAGCTTCCATATCTCAACATCCTTCTCAGGTACCTCATTGTACATGTTCTTCATTGACTCGTGATTTTTCTTCGGAATGCCATAGACATCAACATCATCATCCCTTGATCTTTGGTGCATTCAGCAACGCTCTCCATTCTTCAACAGTTGAATGGAATCTACGCCTTCATCATCCATACAATTCGCCATCCGGATAGAAGTGTGCGGTGGCATAGAACTGCATGATCATCTCATCATTCCAAGCGATCGACCGACCAACAAACTCTGCAATCCCACAAGCAGTGAAGCTTTCATGCACATGTGGGAAGTAGTCTCTGTGCTCTTCACTGTCGATGTATTCCCAGTCTACATATCTGGTGTCAGCAACAATTGGCTTCTTATCCATGAGCACTGTCTCATAAAAGTCTTGTTGCTCTCTAGTGTGGAATCTTGGGTCAACAGCTGTCCTTCTCCTGGTGGCATATGGATCAACTTGCCTCCATAGCCTGAGTCCTTTATCCTTCCTTTCTTTCATATTTTCAGCTCGAGGATGAGCATCATTATGAATCGGCAGTTTCATCTAAGCTTGACAAAACATGAGCCTCATCATCTGATTCTGCAGGTGGCACATTGTCCTTCTTCTTCTCTGAAGCAGGTATGTTCCTCACAGTTTTCTTTGGCTTAGCAGCAGGTTTGGCTTGGGCTGCCTTTGCTGGAGCTGATGGCTTAGCTTTTGTGGGTGCTCCTGCCCTGATGGCATCTCCCATCAACTTCTGCTTCTGAGGAGGCTGGGGTGCTTCCTCATCAGAATCATCATCATCAGCTTCTTCATGAACTATCCTCTTCCTCTTGGAAGTTTTCTTGATCTTGCTGGAGGTTTCTTCTTCCATGCTGAGCCTCTTTGCAGCAGTGGATTTCTTTACCTTGCTTGTGTCTTTATTTGTCTGTTGCCCTTGATAGCCCTTGGCAACCACTTGCCTTTTTGGCTTAGATGTTATCTCCTCATCTGCAACAAAGTCAGAATCCTCCTCATCAGAATTCCTCTTCTTCCTGGCCCTGGTGGCAGCTGCAGGCAGTCCACTTGGAGTGCTTCTCTCTCCATCATCTGAAAAACTGCTTTCTTCAGGACTTGTCACTGCCTCAGGAATCTCAACTGGCAATTCAGACCTGTTCTAACTGTCACTTCCATCAGACATGACTGACAACCTGTGAATAGAATAGGCATAGGCAGAATAGAAGAGTTATCACAAACTGCAGAGGATTTTGCAAAATGAATGAGTTCAAACTTTAGTTTTAGGTTTTCACAGAATACATTTCGGTCTGACCGAGTCTATAAATTCGGTGAATCCGTAGTGTCTAAACAGACCACATACACCACTTTCGGTTGGACCAAAATGGGTTTCGGTCTAGCCGAGAGCACTAGGGTTTCACTAAATCCTTACTTCGGTCTTACCGATTTGCACAACTCGGTTTAACCGAAAAGTGCAGTGCAATGACCAGAGGCCAAATCGGTCAGTCCGAGAATGTCGAATCGGTCACACCGAGATGTGTTCGGCGAAACCTAACCTAAAATTTTCACTCGAATTTTGTTCTATGATCTAAACGGCTGGATAGGAGATTTCAATCTTGGCAAGAAACTTGACAACACCTATCGTGCATTGAATCAGCGGTTGAGCACGAGAGGATGAAACTCACCCAATGCGGTGGAGCTTCACTCTGGCGCAACGGCGCGATGAGAAAGACCGTTGACGGCGATGGAGACCAGGCGGCGCGCATGGTGATGGCGGAGACGATCCGGAGACCAAGGCGACGGCAGCGAAGGGTTTGAGGCGAGCGTTTGAAGAAGTAATCAGCGCTGTCCTCGGTATATATACCCTTCGGTCTGTCGGTGGGACCGAGTTGAAAACTTCGGTGGGACCGAGATGGTTAGCGTGTGCGATTACACACTTGATCACGCCGAATTTGAAACTTCGGTTTCACCGAGTGAAAACTAGATCAATCCAAGTGATTTGATCATCCGATTTGAGTATATCGGTTTGACGAAAGTACTTAGAAGGTTTTGGAAGTTAGGCTTTTGACGGATCGGTGGCTCAAAGTGCTCCTCACTCGGTCTGTCGAAAAAGTCTTGTTCAAAGTTTGTGATATAAGCATGAATAGAGTTTGAGACAAGAAAGCATAGATAGCTAGGGGAGGAACTTAGGCATTCTTGTCCATCCATTTGGTCAAAAAGAAAGAAAACCAAAAGACCAAAGCAACAAATGGATGTCCTCGAATGGATAAAATCATGCATCCATCATGCTCACACAATAAGATAGCAAATGAAATATGTGTCAAACATGCACAAACAAAACACTAACAGCTAGCACACAATTTGGCGATGACTAGGTCATCTATATATGAGTATATTGACTTAGGAGTCAAATGAGAACATTTGATCATAGGTCATACTCATCGTTTAAGCACAAGTGGGGTTACCACTTTTCCATAAAGCATTGATGTGTTCACATCATTAGAAGATGCTTTGGCTCATTTCTTTAGAGCAAAGCTCCCCCTTGATGTGAGAACCCCTTTTACAGGGTCAAACTAACCTTGGGTTGTCGTTGAAGACTTCATGTAGATGTTGAAGATGTGGATGCTCAATGTTGATGAAGATCACCAAGAGTTGGGAGCAATCCTTTGGATTCGGGCACTTTCAATACCTACATGGGTTAGTCCCACAAGGAACAAACAAGGATATCCATGGACATAGATTGAAGTACACAATAGATGATGTCCATGAAAGCAAAGATTAACTTGTCCCTTGACTTACCAACATGAGGGTTTGTGACTCCATGAACTAGTGCAAGATGTGGAAGTTGATTGCACAAGTCCTTGCCAAAATGAATGTGAGTGAAGTATATTGGCGGAGTCACCCTCAAGAACTCTCTAGTTCTTCTTCTTCGGGATCCACATCATCTTGATGGGAATCCTTGGGGTAGTAGTTGAGCTTGTCGAAGTAGAACTTGAAGTTGCCTTGGGAACCCACTTGACCATGGCCTTGGGTGCTTCAATGAATGCATCAATCTCCTCTTGAAGCTTGTCCTTGCCTTTTAGCTTGTGGTCTTGTGGTGGAAGGTCATCTTGAGCTTGTTCCTTATTGGAAGAAGTAGGATCATACTTCTCCTTTTGAGAAACAAACTTTGGAGTGGGATATTGACCTTCTTCCCATTCAACACCCTCGGCGTTGAACTTTCGCTCAAAACCAATTCCTTGATTCTTCCGGTGTCTTCCTTGTTTGCGAACAATTTCCTCAAAGCTCTTGCTTCCGCAAGACTCTTGTAGACACCTTTCTCTATAATTCCTTTCAATAGACTATTTTCTTGCTCAAGTGAAACTTGGCTTGAAACATTGTTAGTGGAATCAAGAGAATTACTAGAAGTAACAACATTTGATTTAGCATGATTATTGTTACTACTAGATGAAGAATTTTTCTTATGCTTGTCATGCTTAGTTTTGATAGGTGGCAAGAAATTAGACAAGAGAAGTCGTTTGGCAAGATATGAAGAACTCTTCTTTCAAGATCGTCATTGATAGCTTTTAGAAACTCATGTTCTTGCTCTAGATTGAGCTTCTCGAGCGTAGCTTCTCATGAGATCTTAGGAGCTCTCTATGATCTTCTTGAGTTGTTTCATGAGCTAACTTAAGAGTGTTTAGTTCTTTAGTTAGACGCTCAATCTCCTTCATAGCATTGTCATTCGACTCTTCTCGACTATAAAGACTACTAGCATGTTCATCATTACTAAGCTCACTAGATTTATCATGTAAAAGCTCATCTTCACCAAGCAAGTCATCCTCATCACTATCAAAGTCAATAAACTCAGGGTGTGATACCTTGGGGCCTTTTGCCATGAAGCATCTTCCAATTCCCTCATTTGGTGAATCAAATATGTCATAGGAGTTGGAGTTGGAGGACACGAGAGCAAGACCGCAACACCTTCATCTTGATCAGTATTCGGAGTTGGAGTGATAGCTTCTTTCGGAGTGATTGTCGGAGTCGGGCCGAAACCCATTCACCAACATGAGCTTGATGTTTTCTTCTTGTGTAGCTCCTTGATGACTTGTCTTTCCTTTCCGAATCCTTGCTTCTCCGAGAGGATCTTCGTTCATAACGATCATCTCTACTCCTTCTCTCTTTTAGGCGACTCTTCTCTTGAGCTTCTTCTTCTTGGAGATTCTTCTCTTCTCTTGTGGGGAGTCGAACACTCATTTGAGTAGTGTCCGGTCTTCCACAATTGTAGCAGTTTCGATCACGACTAGAAGATCTCTTTTCATCATATGATCTAGACTTTGAGCTTCTTTCCTTGCTTCTACTCTTGTAGAATTTGTTGAAGTTCTTCACCATTAGGCTTATCTCTTCATTGGAAACTAGCTTGTCACTTGAGGATGTGGGAGCTTCAACTGCAGCTTTGTAAGCACCACTTGACTTGTTGTGAAGCTCTTCCTTATCTTTAAGTGTCATCTCATGAGCGACAATCCTTCCAATGACTTGGTAGGCTTGAGATCTTTGTAGTTTGGCATCATTTGGATCAAAGTGCACGGTGTCATACTTTCCATCCAAAGCTCTGAGAATCTTCTTGATGATGAATCGGTCGGTCATTTCTTCACTTCCTAAGCCTGCCATCTCATTGGTGATGAGAGCAAGCCTAGAGTACATTTCAGCGACCCCTTCACCTTCCTTCATCTTGAACTTGTCAAGCTGACCTTGAAGAACATCTAGCTTTGATTCCTTCACGGACTCGGTACCTTCGTGCATTTCGACCAAAGTATCCCAAATCTCTTTTGCATTCTCAAGACGGCTGATCTTGTTGAACTCCTCGGGACACAAAGCATTGAAGAGAATGTCACAAGCTTGAGCATTGTTCTGTAACATCCGCAACTCATCCGCAGTAGCTTCGCGATCCGAACTTTTCCTTCCTCGAAGAACTCACCTTGCAAACCAACACAAATAATGCCCCATGCGGGGTTATGTCCAAGGATATGCATTTTCATTTTATGCTTCCAACTAGCAAAGTTTGAACCATCAAAGTAAGGACCTCTCGGAAATTACCCTCACTAGGCGCCATACTCTCCTAGGTTGTGAAACCAAGCTTATGGAGTCAATGCAATGGAAACCAATCCAATGGAGACCAAAGCTCTGATACCACTTGTAGGATCGGAAGTATGTCTAGAGGGGGGGTGATTAGACTACTTCACAACTTAAAAGTTTCGCCTTTTGATTTGAGTAGATTCTTAGCAAGTTCACAATGATAACCAAGTCAAGTATCACCCTACACATGCAATTCTAGAGTTGTGGCAGCGGAAAGTAAATTGCACGTATAGTAAATGAGAGGTGGAGAAGAGCAAACGCAATTTGGAGACACGGAGATTTTTCTCGTGGTTCCGATAGGTGGTGCTATCGTCAATCCACGTTGATGGAGACTTCAACCCACGGAGGGTAACGGCCATGAGAGTCCACGGAGGGCTCCACCCACGAAGGGTCCACGAAGAAGCAACCTTGTCTATGCCATCATGGCCTCGCCCACGGAGGACTAGCCTTACTCGGGGTAGATCTTCACGAAGTAGGCGATCTCCTTGCCCTTACAAACTCCTTGGTTCAACTCCACATCATGACGGAGGCTCCCAAGCGACACCTAACCAATCTAGGAGGCACCACCCTCCAAAAGGTAATAGATGGGGTTGGTGATGATGAACTCCTTGCTCTTGTGCTTCAAATGATAATCTCCCCAACACTCAACTCTCCTCACTGATTTGGCTGTGGTGGAAGAAAGGATTGAGTGGAAAGCAACTTGGGAAGGCTAGAAATCAAGTTTCATATGGTGGGAGTGGAGCAACTTGATCTCAACACAAGGGTAGGTAGTTTTCTTCTCAGAAATGTAAGGTAGGAGTGGTAGTTCTTTCTGATGGCTCTCTCCACGAATGAAGAGGAGGTGGAGGGGTATTTATAGCCTCCACACAAAATCCAACTGTTACACACATTTGACCAATCTCGGTCAGACCGAAGTTGACAACTCGGTGGGACCGAAAGTTCAAATCTTGTGAACGTTGGGATTTTCGGTGGGACCGAAAATACAATCTCGGTTAGTCCGATTCTTCCAAAGTCTAGGGTTTGCCAATTTCGGTGGGACCGACTTTCTCATCTCGGTGACACCGATTTGAGTCTGAAGGTTCTGAAGCTTGGCAACACCAATTTCGTATGACCGAGTTTGGAATCGGAAAATCCGAGATTCTTAGGGTTTGGGTATATGGCTGAGGTGGTTTATCTCGGTGTGACTGGGTTTGGAATCGGTGGGACCGAGATTACTTATGAGTTTATGTTGGAATGAAAGATTGCTGATAGTTTGAGAGATAAATCACTAAGCACTTAGAGCAACCAGATCATCATCATAACCTCATCCCCTTTTAATAGTATTGGTTTTCCTATGGACTCAATGTGATCTTGGATCACTAAACCAAAAATGGAGTCTTGAGCTTTTGCCAATGTTTTTCCTTAGCATTTTGAGGGGTCCACATCATCAGTCATTGCCATACCCATATCACTGAACTTTCTGAAATATTCTCAAGAAATGATTAGTTCAATGATATATATGTTGTTATTAATTACCAAAACCACCCGGGGATTAGTTGCACTTTCAGAAAGGTGTCTACAAGAGCCTTGCCGGAAGCAAGAACTTTGAGGAAATTGTTCGCAAGCAAGGAAGGCACCGGAAGAATCAAGGAATTGGTTTTGAGCGAAAGTTCAACGCCGAGGGTGTTGAATGGGAAGAAGGTCAATATCCTACTCCACAGTTTGTTCTTCAAAAGGAGAAGTATGATCCTACTTCTTCCAATGTGTAACAAGCTCAAGATGACCTTCCACCACAAGACCACAAGCTAAAAGGCAAGGACAAGCTTCAAGAGGAGATTGATGCATTCGTTGAAGCACCTCAAGCCATGGTCAAGTGGGTTCCCAAGGAAACGTCAAGTTCTACTTCGTCAAGCTCAACTACAACCCCAAGGATTCCCATCAAGATGATGTGGATCCCGAAGAAGAAGAACTAGAGAGTTCTTGAGGGTGACTCCGCCAACATACTTCACTCACATTCATTTTGGCAAAAACTTGTGCAATCAACTTCCACATTGTGCACTAGTTCATGGAGTCACAAACCCTCTTGTTGGTAAGTCAAGGGACAAGGTAATCATTGCTTTCATGGACATCATCTATTTTGAACTTCAATCTATGTCCATGGATATCCTTGTTTGTTCCTTGTGGGACTAACCCATGTAGGTATTGAAAGTGCCCGAATCCAAAGGATTGCTCCCAACTCTTGATGATCTTCATCAACATTGAGCATCCACATCTTCAACATCTACATGAAGTCTTCTCGACAACCCAAGGTTAGTTTGACCCTTTAAAAGGGGTTCTCACATCTAGGGGGAGCTTTGCTCTAAAGAATTGAGCTAAAGCATCTTCAAATGATGTGAACACATTAATGCTTTATGTAAAAGTGGTAACCCCACTTGTGCTTAAACGATGAGTATGACCTATGATCAAATGTTCTCATTTGACTCCTAAGTCAATATACTCATATAAAGATGACCTAGTCATCGACAAATTGTGTGATAGTAGCTAGAGTTTTTGATTGTGCATGTTTGACACATATTTCATTTGCTATCTTATTGTGTGAGCATGTTGGATGCATGATTTTATCCATTCGAGGACATCCATTTGTTGTTTTGGTCGTTTTGATTTTTCTGACCAAATGGATGGACAAGAATGCCTATGTACCTCCCCTAGCTATCTATGCTTTCTTGTCTCAAACTCTATTCATGCTTACATCACAAACTTTGAACAAGTCATTTTCGGACCCTCCGAGTGAGGAGCACTCGGAACCACCGATCCGTCAAAGGCTAACTTCCAAAACCTTCTAAGTGATTTCGGTCAGACCAACTCACTCAAACTCGGTCGAACCGAAAGCATTTAGACTGATCTAGGTTTTCATCTCGGTGAAACCGAGTTGTGATTTTCGGCGTGACCGAAGTGCATAACTGCCTGCAGTTATCCATCTCGGTGCCACCGAGTTTTACAACTCGGTCCCACCGACAGCAAAGGGGTATATATACTCCGAGGGCCGCGCGCGTTGATTTCTCCTTCAAACGCTTCGCCCCCACACCCCTTGCTGCCGTCGCCCTGGTCTCCGGATCGTCTCCGTCGTCGCCTGCGCGCCCTCGCCGCAGGTCTTCGTCGCCGTCAACGGACATCTTCTCCGCGCCGTTGCCGCCGTAGAGAAACTCCACCAAGTTAGGGTGAGTCTCGATCCCACTCGTGCTCCCATCTCTGATTCAATGCACGTTTGGTTTGCCTAGTATCTTGCCACGATTGAAATCTTCCTGAACACTAGATTAGTTCGTTTGAACGAGATTCGAGTAAAAGTTTTAGGGTTAGGTTTCCGCCGAACACATCTCGGTGAGACCGATTTTACATTTTCGGTATAACCGATTTGGCCTATGGACATTGCACTGCACCTTTCGGTCCAACCGAGTTGTGCAAATCGGTGTGACCGAAATGAGGATTCTGTGAAACCCTAGTGTTTTCGGCAGGACCGAAACCCACTTCGGTCCAACCGAAAGTGGTGTGAAGGCTTCTGTTTGAACACTTCGGATTCACCGAATTTTAAACTCGGTCTGACCGAAATGTCTTCTGTGAAAACCTAATACTAGAATTTGAACTCATTTGTTTGCAAAAACTTCTGCAGTTTGTGATAACTCTTCTTCTCTGCCTACACCTTATCTATTCACAGGTTGTCACCATGTCGATGCCGTGGATCGAACAGGTCAGAGTCACCTATTGCAGATATTCCAGAGGCAGGCACTAGTCCTGATCCCAACAGCTCATCAGATGATGGTGAGAGGAGTACACCAAGTGGTTTGCCTCCTGCAGCCACCAGAGCCAGAAAGAAGAGGAACTCAGATGATGAGGATTCTGATTTTGTCGTTGAGGAAGAGGTCACCTCAAAGCCCAAGAGGAAAGTTGTTGCCAAAGAGCCTCAAGGTCAGCAAACTAAGAAGGGCACCAGAAAAGTCAAGCAGTCCACTGTTGCCAAGAAGCTGAATTTGGAAGAGGCAACAACAAGCAAAGTGAAGAAAACTTCCAAGAGGAAGAGATTAGTGCATGATGATGCAGCAGCAGAAGATGAGGATGAGGAAGCACCCCAGCCTCCTCAGAAGCCTAAGCTCATGGGTGATGCCATCAGGGCTGGAGCCACTTCAAAGCCCAAGCAATCTGCTCCATCAAGGCAGCTCCAAAGAAAGCCTCTTTGCCAAGCCCAAGAAGACAGTCAGTAATATTCCAGCATCTGAAAAGAACAAAGATGATGTGCCACCAGCTGTGTCAGATGATGAAGCACCAGTCTTGCTGAAACTTCGACAGAAACTGCCACTGCATATGATGCTCATCCTCAAGCTGAGAACATGAAGGAAAGGAAAGATAGAGGTCTCAGGCTATGGAGACAAGCTGATCCATATGCCGTGAGGAGAAGAACTGTTGTTGATCCCAGATTTCATACCAGAGAGCAGCAGGACTTCTATGAGACTGTGCTAATGGACAAGAAGCCCATAGTGGCAGACACAAGATATGTTGATTGGAAGTACATTGACAGTGAAGAGCACAGAGATTTCTTTCCACATGTGCATGAAAGCTTCACTGCATGTGGTGTTGCAGACTTTGTGGGTCAGAAGTTGACAAATCGGAACGATGAAATGATTATGCAATTCTATGCCACAGCTCATTTCTATCCTGATGGAAAGATCACATGGATGACTGAAGGCCAAAGATTTTCTTCATCTGTTGAAGAATGGGAAGAACTTCTGAATGCTCCAGTACAAAGAAAGGATGATATTGATGTCTATGGTATTCCAAAGAAGAATCATGAATCCATGAAGAACATGTACAAAGAGGTTCCAGCTAAGGATTTGGGAATCTGGAAGCTCGGCTCAGTGTACTATCTCCAGGCAGGTCTACCTACCACTAACACTATTCTGAGGCATACCTTGATGCCCAAGTCTGGAGATCATCGCATGATCAGAGGATACTCTATCAACATGCTGCATATACTTGATGAGAGAGCACCTTTCAAGGTGATGGACTTGATAATTGAGACCATCAAGAGGACTGCAGCTGACCAGAAAAGGTCATGTGGATTTGCCCCGCATATTCAGATGCTTATCAATGCCAAGTTTGGCACGGGCACATTCTTGTTGGATAGAGAACACTTACCACTGCAGCCTGAGCATGAGGATAATGTTGTTGTGATGGATGAGGAGGATCCAATATCAGTTGAAGGTCAAGCAAAGATTGAAGCTGCCAAGAAAGCCAAAGCTGACAAGGAAGCAGCAGCAGCAGCTAAACCAAAGAGTGTCGGAGAGCAGCTCCTTGAAGCTACCCAAAGGATTGAACAACACCTGGCCAACATTGTACAGTCTCAGGAGAGCCTAGAGAGGATTGTTGAAGACAAGATCCACGCTCTGGATGTGAAGTCGATGAAGTGCAAGTAATCAACAAGCTTGAGGCGACATTGAGGAAGCAAAGAGGAGAAGGAAGAGCTTATGCGTGAGATGCAGATGACTTAGTCCAGATGCTTATCAACAGACTGCTCCGGTTCCCACAGACCCGATCAGCTGCTATTCCATGGATGAGACACGGGACTACAGCTTCAAAGCACCTCCCACAGCTCCATCGGTTGCTACAGCTCCAGCTCCAAAGTGACCACTCCTCCAGCCTGACGACATCAGCAGAAGTCTTCGCGATCTGTCATATCAACTCCAACATCAACCTGCATAGAGCCGCCAGCAGAGTCCCCAAAGGCGCTTAGCTCTATGCTTTTTCGAACTTTTGGTAACTTGTTGCCAAAGGGGAGAAATTGTATAGATCATAGGACTTCGAGAGAGAGAGTGCTGTTGTCTTTGCGCTTTTGCTCTTTCGTTCTTTTGCGGTTTCTTTGAGATACTTTTGGTTTTCGAGACATTCATGTGTTTGATACTCGTTTGATCCTACTTTAATGAGTGCTTGGTCGCATACTATGCTTTAATGTGTGCTTAATGCTTATCATATGCTATTCATATCTTGTATGACCATTTACTCATGTCTTGGTGATTAGGTGCATGCTGTTCATTCTTATCATTTTGTGCGCTCCACCAAGATGTATGTGACATGGAAGAGTGACCCATGATCCTAATCGATTGTGCATTTGCATTCAAATGCAAATCTTAAATAATGCACAAATTTAGGGGGAGCTCTTGCTTATCACATACTTCTCAAAGCGATTTATATTATTCGTTGATTATATCCTTTGTCGAAGCTTTGATCTATATGTTGTCATCAATTACCAAAAAGGGGGAGATTGAAAGTGCAACTAATCCTCGGGTGGTTTTGGTAATTAATAACAACATATATATCATTGAACTAATAGTTACTTGAGAATCATTTCAGAAAGTTCAGTGATATGGGTATGGCAAGGACTGAAGAAGTGGACCCCTCAAAATGCTAAGGCAAGCATTGGCAAAAGCTCAAGACTCCATTTTTGGTTTAGTGATCCAAGATCACATTGAGTCCATAGGAAAGCCAATACTATTAAAAGGGGATGAGGTTATGATAATGATCTGGTTGCTCAAAGTGCTTAGTGATACATCTCCTAAACTATCAACAACTCTCACTGCCATATACACTCATAAGTAATCTCGGTCCCACCGATTTTCCAAACTCAGTCACACCGAGATGAACCACCTCAGCCATAAAGCCAAACCCTAGAAATCTCGGATTTTCCGATTCGAACTCGGTCTCACGAAACTTGAGTTGCCAAGCTTCAGAACCTTCATCATCAAATCGGTGTCACCGAGATGATGAAGTCGGTCCCACCGAGATTGGCAAGCTCCTGTCTTTGCACGAATCGGACTAACCGAGTTTGTATTTTCGGTCCCACCGAAAATCCCAACGTTCACATGATTTGAACTTTCGGTCTCACCGAGTTGTCAACTTCGGTCCCACCGAGATTGGTCAAATGTGTGTAACGGTTGGATTTTGTGTGGAGGCTATAAATACCCCTCCACCCCCTCTTCACTCGTGGAGAGAGCCATCAGAAAGTACTACCACTCCTACCTTACATTTCTGAGAAGAGAACTACCTACCCTTGTGTTGAGATCAAGTTGCTCCACTCCCACCATATAAAGCTTGATCTCTAGCCTTCCCAAGTTGCTTTCCACTCAATCCTTTCTTCCACCACAGCCAAATCAGTGAGGAGAGTTGAGTGTTGGGGAGATTATCATTTGAAGCACAAGAGCAAGGAGTTCATCATCATCAACACCATCTATTACCTTTTGGAGGGTGGTGCCTCCTAGATTGGTTAGGTGTCGCTTGGGAGCCTCCGTCGAGATGTGGAGTTGAACCAAGAAGTTTGTAAGGGCAAGGAGATCGCCTACTTCGTGAAGATCTACCCCGAGTAGGGCTAGCCCTCCGTGGGCGTAGGCCATGATGGCATAGACAAGGTTGCTTCTTCGTGGACCCTTCGTGGGTGGAGCCCTCCGTGGACTCTCGCAGCCGTTACCCTCCGTGGGTTGAAGTCTCCATCAACGTGGAAGTACGATAGCACCACCTATCGGAACCACGAGAAAAATCACCGCGTCTCCAAAATTGCGTTTGCTCTTCTCCACCTCTCTTTACTACATGTGCAATTTACTTTCCGCTGCCTATACTCTAGAATTGCATGTGTAGGGTGATGCTTGACTTGATCATAATCGTGAATCTGCCAAAAACTTGTCTTTGTCAAAACACATAATTTTTATATTGTCAAGTAGTCTAATCACCCCCCCTCTAGACATACTTTCGATCCTACAGTGCGCCATTAGAATTTAATTCTAATGGCGTGATGCCAGTGGCGCACCAGTAGTGCGCCATTAGAAGGCAAATTCGGTGCGCCACTAGCATGCCTTTTCCTAGTAGTGTGGTGTCAGGTGCTGCTGCCTTGAGACGCAATAGGTAGCAGGCCAGACGGCGGCGAGGCCCGGGCCGCAGACGTCGCGCTCCCAGGAGGCAGGAGGCGGACTCCTGGAGCTCCTCCACCATGCCGCCATGGAGGCCGCCCCGAGCACATCCACACCAATCAACCGGGGCGGCGGCGGCGCGCGCCTGTGCGCGCTGTGCGAGGTGAGTAGGCGTCTCACCTGGCGCACTTCATCGGCTTGTACGCCCCAACGGTGTGCTCTGCGCGAGCGACCTCGTCCCAACCTGGGCTGACCAAGGACTCGAGCTCGGAGGGTGCATCGATGACTTGGGATCCATGGCAGGATGCGCTGCATCCGCTCGAGGGAGCACCGGTGGCTGGGACGACGCCGACGACGACATGGGTGTGGCTGTGTGGGTCAGCCTCGATCCATTGCGTGCATTCTGTGTTGACCAGAGGAGGAAGATGGGTGGGATAGAGAATGACGGGTGGGCCCTACAGCGTCGTAATATTTAGTCAAACGGTGTGAGTTGTTTTCATGCCAAGTCATCAATTATGGTGGGACCGAGTGGTCAGTTTTTGCGTCAAACGCCTTTAATCACGCAATCAGTGTTTTTTGCAAATTGTTAGTATAATAGTGGTGGGTTTTTCAAAAAAATCGAATTGTGGTAGTTTTTTGATTTAGGGTCCACAAATGTGGTGGTTTTTTACATTTTACTCCCAATTACTTAACCCTACTACCCTAGGCATCACTTGTCTCCCCCTCAAAAAAAAACCCTTGTCTCCCCCTTCATACGACCGCCACCCACTCCTCACCGCATCTTACCGGCAGCAGAGCACACGCAACGGTGGTGGCACGACGAAGAACACAGTCGTAGCCCGCGTAGTGTTCTCCGACACGGTTGCTGCCGGCGGCCGTGGCTACTCCCTTGGGTACGGGCCATGCATGGTTGCCTTCTATCGGTGTTCTTCGTGGCTTAGGCCTGGTTTAATTTCCTGCGCAACTAGCAAATTCTCACTCCAACACCATCGTTGAATTCAGCCGGTCACGGCAACAACCCCCTCTCCAATGCAACCGACCCCTCCTTCCACCACGACTTCACCGCCATACTCAACCATCCCCGCTCCCCATGTCGATGATTCTCAGTTTGGAAGAATCCAACTACACCGCCTAGAGCATGCTATACATGGTGGCCTTCCGCCAGGTCTGCATCATCGACCACGTCAACGGCCCAATTGACACGCATGCGAGCCGTTTCGACTTGATTTGGATGAAGACATATTTCTTCATTATCTCTTGGAAAAACATCACCATCTGCAAGGAGATCCTCAAGATTGTCATCTAGTGGGAACATACGGCATACACCTTGTAAACGTCCATCAGGAGTGGTGTATGCCCAACATGATTTCCACAAGAACTTCCAGGGCGAGATCTCTCTCACGGCCTAATGCGGCCGCCTCAAGTCCCGCTCTCACTTGGTGTTAATGTCGTATCTTGACCATTCCAAATACTAGTAATCCGTAATTTCGTATAGCTTGAAACACTACTACGTTTTTCAGATCTCCATCTATTCGGACCAGAAGCAACAGGCCAGCCCCGAGAACTGGCCCGGCCCATCCATCACAAACACGGCGAGCCGGACCTCTCGCCCTCCACCACTCCTCCCGACGGCGGCGGCGGCGCACAGTCAGGCCGGGACAGGAGCAGCTTGGTCGTAGTTGGTCTTCTTCCCTACCAGCGGGCCAGCGAAGCGAAGTAGACATGGACCTCGCCGTCTCCTCGAGGTCTGTTTCCCACTCAAATTCATTTCACTTGTGGTAAGATGATTCCGATCTGATCCCCTTTGCGCAGACGCAGGATGGACTGGGCGGCTCTTGGCGATGGGCCGGCGGGTCTGATCGCGGAGCGCGTCCTCGCCTACGACGTCGCTGACTTTCTCCGCTTCCGCGCCGTGTGCCAACCGTGGCGGCGGTGCTCCGTGAACCCGAGCGCCCACGACGGCATGGACCACCGCTTCCATCCCCGGCGGTGGACCATGCTCCGGGAGGAACTCGCCGCGCCGGAACGCCGCTGCTTCCTCAACACATCCACCGGTGAGTGCGTCCAGGTCGACATCCTGGAGCTCCATGACCATAAGTTGCTGGCCGTCACCCCGAGGGTCTCCTTCTCCTGGTCCACCAACGCAACTATGTCCGTCTCCTCAACCCGCTCACCCGACAACTCACAGAGCTGCCGCCGCTCACCACACTGCTGCCCTCCAAGTTCAAGGACATGGGCATACTTGACGCGAGTAATGAACTGTTTGACCAAGATTCATTGCGTGGGGCTCTGGTGTTGCCAGTGATGGTTCCACATTTGTGCTCTGCTTCAACATGCTCGACCTTCTTGCCACTGCCAAGCCCGGCGACGACCACTGGACGTCGGTAAAGAACAACGGTGATGGGGCACTGGCAGCCTTAATGTTTGAGGGCCGCTTCTACTGCGTTGACAACAATGGTGTCATGGTACTGGAAACTGGAGCAGATCAGCCACCACGCCTGGAGGTGGCTGCTAAGATGGAAAGCATTTATGCCAATATGGAAAACATGGATGACTCGCAATTTGAGGATAATTTCCACCTCGTCAACAATTGCGGGGAGCTGATGCTGGTGCACCGTAGGGGTGGAGTGAGAGCTGAGAATAAATCGGGTTGTTTCTATGATGGGTATCGAGTGGATTTGGACACCGGCACACTATTTCCGGTCAAGAGCTTGGGCGGTAATGCAGGGCGCGCACTGTTCATTGGCATGCATAGCTCTCTCTCGGTGTCTCTGGAGGTTTTCCCCTCTGGCTCCATAATTGCCGACACAATCTACTTGAGCTTTGGTGATGTTGGTGAGAGAATGGCTAGAAGTTGGAGCATATCATCTCACAGACGGAAGCATAGAACGCCCTAACACATATAGCAGTGGTTTCGTGCCACGGCCTCATACTCTTATTGACTGTCTATCTTTGTCGAACACTGTCCAAGGAATTACACCAATTCCTTGACATTTAGCAGCCATGGATATGCAATGTGTACCCTTTTATCTCATTTGGTTTACATAGTGTTTGAGTGCATGTATCTAGCAAGAGTTATGTATGGCTGTGTTGACATTCTCAGTTTTTGGGACGCTGCTTGGTTGGAAGACAAAACCTCCTTTTGCACTTTACCATAATCATATGACATCTGTATGGGAATCAATTTATATGTAAGCGACACCTTTCCACCACCTTCTTATTGGAGAAGATGGCTATCTTGGCATTCATATATATGCACCATGAAGTTTATGTTTTTAATATAGAGATTTGTTATTTTGCATAGAGTTATGTATGGATGACTGGTCATTATTTTGCTTACTTTTGTTGCTGAGTTTTGTTTGGATGTGCACACATACACATTTGTATGCAATTCACTGTTTTAAATAGCCCGCTATAGCTCCGCTATAGCCCTCTATAGCGTTTACAAAAGGTCTTGCGCTAAGAGACTTTGGTCCAAATAAATGAACAAACATTTTAAATAGCGCGCTATAGCTCCGCTATAGCACGCTATAGCATTTGGAAGAGGTCCGCAGCTAAGATGCTTAGCGCGCTATTTAAAACTATGATGCAATTGCATATATCAAGAAAAGAAGTGTGTGCACTGCAGTCTCTTGTACTACTTCCATATTTGTTGGAAATCTTTGCTAAAAGAAACTTATTTCCTCTGATGGAAATCTCCGTTAAAATGGCAGAAAGGTAGTTTTGGAAAGATGTTTAGTTGATAGACAAACCTCCTTTTGCGCTCTACGTAGTTTGTATTACATTTGTAAACAAATGAATTTTCCAGTAAGTGACTCCTACCAGCCTTCTTCTAATTGGACATTGAGAAGATGCGTAACCAGGTTCTCATCACAAACGCTCCATAAAGTTTATGTTTTTAGTAGAGATTTGCTATTAAGGCAGTTTGTAATTTTCTTGTCTAGGTGATTTTTATAGCCAGGTTAGGTGTAATTGTCAATTAAGTTTGTTAGGTTAAACTGAACTATGTTCTTTTGCAAAGCAAGGTTACCACAATTACAAATGTAATTGGACATCAGATCACATGGTTTCAGAAGTTTATACTGAGCTTAGTTTCTTTAACATCTTTGCTTAATATGTTAGAACTCTATTCAGTACAAGGTTTTTGAATGTGCAATTCCTCATCAGTTTACGGATTATGCCCACTCTTGAAACAGAGCAGTGGGGATTCTACCTTTGAGTTACTTTGCTTTGTCTGTACTACAATATGCTTGCAATTTTCAGCTTGTAAGTTGGGAAGAGTCAAGCAAATGTATACTTTCATTTATCTTTGGAAGTTTCACTTCCCTTTTGAGGGTGCACCACTTGTTCAGAAGCTTAATAGACTTACATTGACAAAACTTCCTGTGATTGGCTACTTCTCAGAGATAAATATTCATGTGTGCTCCACATGGCATACTCTTGGTTTTGTATGGTTCTTGATTCCCTGTTCAGATGATTGACTTACATCAACTGCAAAACTGCTGAACTTGTTAGTAGTAAATAATTGTTTGTCTCCTGAAGATTATGAAAGATGCCAGCTCTTGAGGTTGCGGATTCTGTGCTAGAGATAACTCATCCATAGCCTTTGTATGCAGGGGCAATCGTCCGTGTCAGGGCTATTGAATTTGCTTCTCAAGTGGGCTTCAGCCGGATCATCATCGAAACAGATGCAGCCCTTCTGACCAATGACTTTGGACACTGCTTGGCACGGTGTACCACTAGCTATACTGATACTGACCCAAAGTGTCCGCGTGTATTGGCATGAGTCTGCAGTCTGCACCTGACTTTGCATCTGATGTGGTGGCTAGTGATTTAGTTGCTAATAAAGCCTATGACTAGATGCCAGAAAAAGGGTGCAAGACCTAGTGCTTTCTTTACCAAAGGATGGACATGATATTCTAGGATATTTTTAGCATCACCTCCTTACAGCATGGATCGGTAAAAAAATATTAGCACTGTCATGTACTCTAACAAGGTATATTAGTTTTTAGAGCCAAAGAACCTTCATGCCGCTGTCTATTCCATTACTAGAATGAAACACAATATTCAGTGTCTACAGTACCATCGTCAGCCCCTTGTAGAGGGAACTATTAATTCAACAGATATACTAGTTTCTGAGCATTGAGTAAATACAAGAGTTTATATGACTTCTTTTTTCTTCTTGTTCTATGATTTACTAGTTTCTAAGCATGGCTGTTGTTGTTACTTTTTAGCTGCAATTTAATTTGGCCGTTCCCCATTTATTCCTCTTAGCACAATGAATTCTGATGACAAAAAAGGTTGAAATTCCACAAAAGTTGTTCACAAGCACATAATGCTTTCTACTGATTTCTTCCATCATTTACGCGAATTTCAAAGGGGGATTTGATGATAACACCCCCAGTTCAAGCGCCTTGATCATAACCCCCCCCCCCCTTGTGTCACTGACATGTGGGGTTCCCAGTCAATACAGTTCAGATTATAGAATCTAAAGTTTTTTTTCCTTCATCACTGAAACGCCACAGCCTATGGTGTGATTTTAAAGGTAGAAAAGAGTGCAACACAAATTTACATAGCCATGTGCTTAAAAATAAGGAGAGCTTGGACTAAAGAAGACTTCACATGGTAATAGTCGAGCTGAAGATCACATTGAAAGCACAAAATAGTGCTGTTGGCCTTTTAAAAACTTGTTGTTGCGTTCTTTTCAATGAGCAAGCACCTCCCCCCCCTGCGCGCGGCGGTGATTTGTGTACCTATGCTCACGCCCCCTGTATGCTGATGCTTTCCTGTTGTGGTTATGGGTTTGTTGCTTTAATTATTCTTTGGTCAACTGCACCCTGTTTTATTCCTAGTCTTCATGATAATTTCACCTAACTCATGTTTCCTGAATTTCCGAAAAAGTGCTAATTCTCCCTTTTCCTACTTGAGAGTCTACTCTAAATTGTTGGAACGAGGCTCATGAGTATAGAATCATGCGAAGAAAAAACAATGATTTACGTGCTTCTGATAATGAACGAATAAGGTTTTCTTTTGAGCGAACTGATTAAGATATAATTTGGTTGTCTCCTCATCAACGGATTGTTTGTCGAATGATGAACCTTTCAAGTTGCTCCTAAATTTTTAATGGGAATCATTGTGTGTCTGTAATGAAGCACATGGTTGTCTGTTTCCTTTTTTCTTTTGAGTTGGATGATAGTTTGTTTCCTGATTGCTTTTGGAGGATGAAGATGATTAGTTTTTTAGTTTTAGTCTCATAAAAGTCAAATCAATGCAATCATTGTGATAATTAGTGCTTAATCTTGTTTTAATGACAACCCATGATCGGAATCTGCCCCTTTGTATTTTGAACGGAGCTATAATCCTGTTAGGCCGGTGTCGTGCTGCAAAGTCGATGTTAATTGACATTAGTTGAATGCAATATCATTCTTAAACTGGAAGATGTGCTAATCCATACAATTAAACTTGATTGTTGTAGCCATGTGTACAATTAAGTCCATGGAAACAATGCTTCTCTCAATAACAGTTTGTTTTTATGTGCACGAGCTATATTGACATATCTTAGCGCAACACTAGCAGAGTTACTGATTGCCATAATAATTGCTTTTTATGACAAAAGTAGTTGATAAATATGCTATCAGAGTTAACATGTCGATATCGATCATCAATTTTTTTAGTGCCCTCCAATCGGGGCAATAGCCTCCATATTTGGAGGTTGGGTGGCGCTGGTCTGGAGCATTCCAAGCCCAATAGCCTGTATGGGAGGGAAGTTTCGCCTCTCTTTCCACATCACCCCGCACACTCTCTTCCTTTGTCTTTTCTCCTTGCCAATGACGAGATGCCCATACCAATTCCGCAACCACTTCTCACTACTAGGAAAAGGCCTGCTAGTGGCGCACCAGTTTTGCCTACTAATGGCGCACTACTGGTGCGCCACTAGCACTACGCCATTAGTATTAAATACTAATAGCGCACCACGCAGTGCACCATTAGTATAGCCCAACATGCGCCATTAGTATGCCTTCCAGGGGGCCATATTTACCCATGTGCTTTGGCATACTAATGACGCACTTTGGGGTGATGCGCCATTAGTATCCTTTCTACAGTGCGCCATTAGAGTGCTGAGTAGTGCGCCATTAGTATGAATACTAGGGATTTTTTTTTCTTTTATGATATTTGCACATGTTACAAAATATATTATTGGACAGAATATAGACAACACCACACAGCAACAGCAGATTCATCGAATACAATAGAAGATTAGTCTCCGAATACAATTCATCATATTAGTCTACGAATTCAAAAGACCGAACAAAGATAGAACATTACAAGTTTCGAGACCGCGAGTAGCGAGTTTGTCTTCACATTACAAGTCGATATCGATCATCTAAACTACCATCACATAGAAGAGAGTTGTGGTCATCATGATGAGCATCATCGTGATGAAACTGGTCTTCATCCGGTTCCTCCAACGCTCCCTCCTCTTTCCCGCTAGATAGCGCGCGTATCTAGATTTCGTCTCTGCCCTAGTGGTGTACCCTTTGTAACTGTTACCGCTGAAATGGTGAACCTGTCTCCTACACTCCTCCCAGTCGTCGTAGACTCCGGGAACCTTACCCTTGTACACGACATACGACGGCATCTCTATGCACTAGCCAAACAACAGACAATACATAAGCAATATATAAGTATGCAACAAAAGGATCGGAAGAGAAAAGCTAAGTAGTTGAGCTTGGGTGGAACCGGCATCTGGAGGCGTGTCCTGCGAGGATTGCATGAACAAAGACTTCTTGCACTCCCGAAGACGTTCCGGCTCTGGTACATGCATCTCATATTCATATGGTTGACTCAGTGGTACTTCCATGTCATAGCCGGTATTGATATACTGGAGAGGGTCCTCGGCCTCCTCCATGTCATCATCCATATCCTCTTCCATGGGGCAAATGGCATCATTTGCCGGAACGGTTGGCACTCCTTCCTCGTGTCTCTCGGTCTCAGCAAGCAGCACAGACGATGGTTGTACTTGTGTAGGAGGGGCCGTGGTCATACCTTCCTGAGGTCCCATTGGTGTGCTCCCGGCCACCTCGACACGAAGAATATTTTTCGGCCACAGGATCGGCCAATTTTTGCATTGGCCAAGCTGCGTGGGGGTTTCGTCATCCTCTCCATCGGTTTGTATTGGACGAGGGACACCCTCGTAGCCCGCTTACACACTCGCCACGGAGACCCTTAAGGCGTTATCAGACATCTGCCGGCGGTGGAACAATCGATCCTTGGGCTTCACTATAGTACCCTTCCCCAGATCCACCAACCCACCCTTCATGTGGTAAAGGAGGGTGCACGGAGTGGAGTCGGCCTACAAAGACATATATGTGCGGCGTCAGAGATCCAAAAAGAACGGCAACTGAAGATTAATTAATTAGTTGAATTGATGAAGGTGCAACATGTATTTACCGTGAGGGCTTCGAGCTCAGCCAATGTTGACGGCCCGGTGTTCAAGCCAGAGACGGAGCTAGTGCTGTGACAGCTGGGTGCAGGAGCAGGTGCTGGAGGACGTGCGGGTGCGGGTGCGGGTGTGGGTGCGGTTTCCATACTAGGTACTGGTATGGGTCCGGTGTTCATTGAGTTGCTCCCGAAGAAGCTGGGCATGGGGAAAACACTTGGTGGCGCGTTTGGGTTTTGTTGCACCCATGTGACCACAGTTGGAATCAAACTTGTACAGGCAGCCGCCATATCATGTCTACAGGCAGCCATTATCTCAGCTTTGGTCTCAGCTTTTGCTTTCTCCATTGCCTGCGCCACCTTCTCGTTGATAGTCACTTGACTGAACTTCTTTCTCTGTCTTTTGGCCTCGGGTCCTCGCTATAATAGTACTTCCACATGGCGCCATCCCCGGCACCGTGCACACGTCCATATTGCGGCCACTGGCCAGGCGGTTGTCCCATCATTATGTTCATGGCACGGTTGAAAGGAGTGTCCCACTTGTACTTCGCTGACGATTGAGTCGACTGAGTCGACGAGTCGCTGCGGCCGCAAGCTTGTGTTGCTCTCTCTGCAAAATGGACCGTGAATCATTTATGTATGCGACTAGAATGTAGTAGACTTCGTTGATCAGAACCTAACATGTAAGGTGGTAAAAGGATAATTACTAGTATTCTCATGAATTTCCTAGTCGGCCCGTCGGTGAAAAAAAATTCTTTTTCTTGGGGCCCTGATGAAGTCGTGCTCCTGCTGGTCGGTGAACTCAGCCAATGGGTCTGGGATCCCCTGACGTTCACGTTCTGCGTCCTCCTTAGCCCACACGGGCCTCTTTCCCGTGTAACCACGACTTCCAAGGCGGTGGTTCCCCATGTTCTTTGCCTGCAGCTGCTTGCCTCTCTCCGACCTGGCCTTGGCAGCTTCTTCATTGCAAGTCTCCTTGAACTTTTCAAAGTCCTCTATCGTAATTTTTGGATTGTCTGCAACAATCTCGGCATAGGTTTCATGGTCTACTTGAATCGCCTTTTTCACCCTAGTTTTCCAAGCGCTCAATGCATTGCTGAACTTCCCTAGGGCTTTGTTGTTGATTTTTTTCATGGCATCATCATCCCATGGGTCAACATCGTCATTCCGACCAGGGAACAGGAATCTTGCGTGCAACCTAGTTAGGAGCAGCTTCTTCAAATGTTCATTCTTCCATATTTTTGTGGTGTTGATGTTAGCGGTATCCCGTAGGACGCATGCTAGTTGGTTGCCGTAACACGCTGCCACTTCTTGCGGCTCTATTGGCTCGAACTCACCAGGGTGCACCGCCGTGACCACTAGTCTACCAGTGCCGAGCTCATTTGGGCATCGTGTCCTCTTTTCCTTCTTTCCCTCACTGGCTTGGGAGGTCCCACCACGTTCCGTGCTGTAGTTAGCAACATCATCAGCGTCAGTCTCAGTTTCGGTGTCATTGGTGGCATCAGTGTCGGCGCCGGCGCCACCACCGTCGTCCTCCATCATGACAAGGGGGTCCTGACACCCAACTTGCTGTCTCTCCTGATCCGCCAGAAAGTCAAGGTAGGCGTGTGCTCGACCTAATTGGGACTGAGAACCTCCGGCCTCATCGGTGTCGGTCATGTTTCCTAGGGTTCAATGTTGTAGTCATATAATTATTGAGCTTTATATAATAAAGTGAATAATGACAATAAAAGTGACCTTAGTTTTCCCGAAAATGTCGTTTCATTCCTGGAGCGACAAATCTCGAGCACTCGATATGTCCAACTTTCTAGCACAATTCATGCCAAAATTCACGGAAAATTTCGGCATGACCTTTGCTAGAAAGTGCACATATAGAGCGCCTGCAATTTGCCGGAATGGAAATGAATCAACATTTCCGACAAAACATAGGTCACTTTGTTGCTGCTGACATATACACAACCATGAACATTGCTGCCCAACTGATGCAAAAAAGATCAACTATACCAATCTAACAGCTCATTAACCAATCTAACATCTCCACTCCCCATTGCAACATTATGAACACTTTAACAGCCACATTATGAACACTCCCCCTTGCATCATTATGTGCTGACATATGAAGAGGGAGGGAATAGGGGGTGGTGCACCTCAGGGTCGGGGTCGCCGGGGCAGAGGGGGGCAAGGGGGCGGGGTTGAGGGCGTCCTTCTCCTCCTCGTCGATCTGTGCCTAGCTTCGATCTGCAGAGAGAGAGAGAGACCAAATTGTCAAACACTTCCATTAAAAATCCTCATTTTCAAAATGGACAGCAACATAAGCTAATTTTCAAAAACTATAATTTTCATTTTCATTATCATTTAAAAACAAACACTAACAGAAAATTAAGCTAACTAACACTAACTAACTATCACTGGCCTAACACTAACACTAACTAACACTAACAACAATTAACTAACTAGCACTAACAGCAAATTAAGCTAACTAACACTAACTAACACTAACATCAATTAAATAAAGCTAACAAAATACACTAACTAACACTAACTAACACTGGGGTGGGGAGGGAAAGGCACCTGTCTAGTGCTCGCTCCTGTTGCTGGGCGTTGTCAGCTGCTTCACGGAGGGAGGCACTGAAGGGGTCGGGGTCGGTGGCCGGTGTCGGGGTCGCTGGGGTCGCCAATCTACAGAGAGTGGGAGGGGGTCAGAGAGAGAGAGAGAGAGAGAGCCGGGGCTGAGGGGTCGGAGAGGAAGGAAGAGGGGCGGGGGCATACCAAAGGGATGGGGTCGGGTCGGGCGGGCGGGCTGGCGTGGGCGGCGTGGGTGGGGTGGGGTGGGGCTGGCGTTGGCGGCGGGGCGGGCGGGGCGGGGCGTGATGTCTACTACACAACCTTCTTCTTGTAGACGTTGTTGGGCCTGCAAGTGCACAGGTTTGTAGGACAGTAGCAAATTTCCCTCAAGTGGATGACCTAAGGTTTATCAATCCGTGGGAGGCGTAGGACGAAGATGGTCTCTCTCAAACAACCCTACAACCAAATAACAAAGAGTCTCTTGTGTCCCCAACACACCCAATACAATGGTAAATTGTATAGGTGCACTAGTTCGGCATGGAGATGGTGATACAGGTGCAATATGGATAGTAGATATAGGTTTTTGTAATCTGAAAATATAACAACAGCAAGGTAACTAATGATAAAAGTGAGCGTAAACAGTATTGCAATGCTAGGAAACAAGGCATATGGTTTATACTTTCACTAGTGCAAGTTCTCTCAACAATAATAACATAGATAGATCATATAACAATCCCTCAACATGCAACAAAGAGTCACTCCAAAGCCACTAATAGCGGAGAACAAACAAAGAGATTATGGTAGGGTACGAAACCACCTCAAATTATTCTTTCAGGTCGATCTATTCAAGTGTTCATACTAGAATAACACCTTAAGACACAAATCAACCAAAACCCTAATGTCACCTAGATACTCCATTGTCACCTCAAGTATCTGTGGGCATGATTATACGATATGCATCACACAATTTCAGATTCAACCAACCAATACAAAGTACTTCAAAGAGTGCACAAAGTTTCTACTGGAGAGTCAAGACGAAAACATGTGCCAACCCCTATGCATAGTTTCATGGGTGGAACCCGCAAGTTGGTCACCAAAACATACATCAAGTGGCACGTGATATCCCATTGTCACCACAGATAAGCACGGCAAGACATACATCAAGTGTTCTCAAGTCCTTAAAGACTCAATCCGATAAGATAACTTCAAAGGGAAAACTCAATACATTACAAGAGAGTAGAGGGGAGAAACATCATAAGATCCAACTATAATAGCAAAGCTCGCGATACATCAAGATCGTGCCATAGAGAGAACACGAGAGAGATCAAACACATAGCTACTGGTACATACCCTCAGCCCTGAGGGTGAACTACTCCCTCCTCGTCATGGATAGCACCGGGATGATGAAGATGGCCACCGGTGAGGGATCCCCCCCTCCAGCAGGGTGCCGGAACGGGCTCCCGAGAGGTTTTTGGTGGCTACAAAGGCTTGCGGCGGCAAAACTCCCGATCTATCTTCGTTATCGATGTCTTTAGGGTACGTAGGCTTATATAGGCGAAAGAAGTCAGTCGGGGGAGCCTCTAGGGGCCCATGAGAGGGTAAGGCGCGCCTAGGGGGGTGGGCGCGCCCCCCTGTCTTGTGGCCTCCTCGATGATCTTCTGACGTGAACTCCAAGTCTCCCGGATCATATTCTTCCTAAAAATCACGCTGCCAGAGGTTTCATTCCGTTTGGACTCCGTTTGATATTCCTTTTCTTCGAAATACTGAAACAGGCAATAAAACAACAATATGGGCTGGGCCTCCGGTTAATAGGTTAGTCCCAAAAGTAATATAAAAGTGTATAATAAAGCCCGTAATCATTCAAAATAGATAATAAAATAGCATGCATGCTTCATAAATTATAGATACGTTGGAGACGTATCAACATCCCCAAGCTTAATTCCTACTCGTCCTCGAGTAGGTAAATGATAAAGAAAGAATTTATGAAGTGTGAATGCTAGAAGGTGCACAAGTTTGATCAATGATAATTTCAATCACCTTTCCTAGCATGATTATATGTCATAACAGTAGTTCATCGCATAAAACTTCTCACGAACAAGTATCAAGCAATTCACATGTTAAAGCATAGACCATAAACTTTCTTGAAAACTAGCAAACTTCATTCTCAGTCATCAAACAATTGCAATTCATCTTATTTTCAGGAATAGCAAACTTCACATACTGAACTATCAAATAGTCTTCTACAATTACTAACACTCACGCAATACTTGTGGTTATGAAGTCTTAAACAAACACTGAGAAAGATAGGGGCTTATACTGTTGCCTCCCAACGTATTCACCTTTGGGTGATGTCAACAATAATAGTTCATGCTAACTTACATCCAATTGGATATATATATATCAGGATCACCCCAACACAAAGTGCTTGCCAAAGGATAAAATGAAAAAGGGAAAGGTGAAGATCACCTTGACTCTTGCATAAAGTAAAAGGCATAAAGTAAAAGATAGGCCCTTCGCAGAGGGAAGGGAAGCAGAGGTTGTCATGTGCTTTTAGGGTTGGATGCACAAAATCTTAAAGCGAATGAACGTCACTTTATATTGACACTTGTATATGGACCTTTATTATGCAGTCCGTCCCTTTTATTGCTTCCATGACAAGATCGTATAAAGCTATTTTCATCACACCAAAATATCATACGTATTTAGAGAGCAATTTTTATTTCTTGCACTGATGACAACTTACTTGAAGGATCTTACTCAATCCGTAGGTAGGTATGGTGGATTCTCATGGGAAAACTGGGTTTAAGGATATTTGGAAGCACAAGTAGTATCTCTACTTGGTGCAAGGAATTTTGGCTAGCAAGAGGGGGAAAGGCAAGCTCAACACGTTTGAATGATCCATGACAATATACTTTAACTGAGATGTAGGAAAACATAAACCATTACGTTGTCTTACTTGTCCAACATCTAAAGCATGTCATACTTAATGAGTGCTCCCAATTATAAAAGATCTCTAGGATAGTATATTTATATGTGGAATCTCTCTTCCTTCAATATTCTTTCATGAATTGTTCAAATGACCAATACAATGCTTGCTAACCTTCAATAAATTTACAACCTCTACTTCTTAGATGGGATAAGCAAATGAGACATATATAATTTCATATTTATGACATTCAACTCATTCAACCATTTACTCATAGGATATAAGTGAAGCACATGAGTAAATGACAAACTACTCCAAAAAGATATAAGTGAAGATCAATGAGTAGCTAAATAATTATGTAACTATGCGAAGACTCCCTCTCATTTAAGAATTTCAGATCTTGGTATTGTATTCAAACAGCAATCAAAACAAAATAAAATGACATTGCAAGGATTGCAGAACTCATGTGAAGAAGCAAAACCTTAGGCTCAACCGATACTAACCGACAGTTGTTGAAGAAGAAAGGTGGGATGGCTACCGGGGCATCCCCAAGATTAGATGCTTGAGACTTCTTGAAATATTATCTTGGGGTGCCTTGGTCATCCCCAAGCTTGAACTTTTGTGTCTCCTTAATTCCTCTCATATCATGGTTTCTCTCTTTATCAAAAGCTTCATCCACACCAAACTCAACAAGAACTCGTGAGATAGGTTAGTATAAACCAATGCAAAACCTTATCATTTTATACTGTAACAAATCACTAAAATTATTATTCAACATTACATACTAAATGCCTCTGCATATTTAATACTCCTATCCTCAAATAGAATCATTAAATAAGCAAACATATGCAAACAATGCAAACATAACAGCAATCTGCCAAAACAGTATAGTCTGTAAAGAATGCAAGATTCATCATACTTCCCTAACTCCAAAAATTATGAGAAAATACTAAGCTGTATAAGATTTATCAGATCTCAATATGCAAAAAATTTCAACATGATATCATTCTCTGAGTTTTCTAGGGAATTTTTGCAACAGCGGTAAACTTTCTGTTTTCAAACAGCAACATGTATACTAGCAAAATAAGCATGGTAAAGGCTATCCTTGACATTCTTATTGAAAATAAAGATTCAAAACATTATTCTAAATAACATCAAGAAAATACTGACGAAATAAAATGACGCTCCAAGCAAAACACATATCATGTGGTGAATAAAAATATAGCTCCAAGTAATGTTACCGATGAACGAAGACAAAAGAGGGGATGCCATCCGGGGAATCCCCAAGATTAGGCTCTTAGTTGTCCTTGAATATTACCTTGGGGTGCCTTGGGCATCCCCAAGCTTAGGCTCTTGCCACTCCCTATTCCATAGTCCATCGAATCTTTACCCAAAACTTGAAAACTCCACAACACAAAACTCAACAGGAAACTCGTAAGCTCTGTTAGTATAAGAAAATAAAACCGCCACTTAGGTACTGTAATGAACTCATTCTAAATTCATATTGGTGTAATATGTACTTTATTCCAACTTATCTATGGTTCATACCCTCCGATACTACTCATAGATTCATCAAAATAAGCAAACAGTACATAGAAAACAGAATCTGTCGAAAACAGAACAGTCTGTAGTAATCTGTATCAAACGTATACTTTGGGAACTCCAAAATTCCTACCTAATTAGGAAGTCCTAATAAATTTGTGTACCAATCCATATCAAAAAGAATCATATCATAATAACGTTTTTGTGAATTAACAAAACTAATTTACTGGGTGCAGAAGTTTCTGATTTTCAGCAGGATCAACACAACTATCACCGTAAGCTATCCTAAAGGTCTTACTGGGCACTTTATTGAAACAAAAGCTATAAAACATGATTACTACAGTATAATAATCATGTGGACACACAAAAACAGTAAAGGTAAATATTGGGTTGTCTCCCAACAAGCGCTTTTCTTTAATGCCTTTCTAGCGAGGCATGAGGATGACAATGATGCTCACAAAAAAGATAAGAATTGAAACATAACGGGAGCATCATGAAGCATATGACTAGCACATTTAAGTCTAACCCACTTCCTATGCATAGGGATTTTGTGAGCAAACAATTTATGGAAACAATAATCAACTAGCATGGGAAGGTAAAACAAGCATAGCTTCAAGATTTTAAGCACATAGGGAGGAAACTTGACATTATTGTAATTCCTACAAGCATAAATTCCTCCCTCATAATAATTTTCAGTAGCATCATCAATGAATTCAGCAATATAACCAGCACCTCAAGCATTCTTTTCATGATCTACAAGCATAGAAAATTTACTACTCTCCACATAAGCACAATTCTTCTCATTCGGAATAGTGGGAGTATCATAAGAAACTTGAACACTAAAAATTGTTTCCACATTAAAAGAGTAATGTTCAGAAAAAGGGTAATCATAATCATGACAAGATTTATAAATATAATCATCACTACTTTTTATAGCATAAGTTTCATCACAATAATCATCATAAGTAGCAACTTCGTTCTCATCATAATCGATTGAAACCTCTCCCAAGATAGTGGAATCCCTAAATAAAGTTGAAACTCTTCCAAATCCACTTTCGTATTCATCACAATAAAATTCAACATCCTCCAAAATAGTGGGATCACTACTTCCTAAAGTTGACACTCTTCCAAACCGACTTTCATCAATATAATCATCATAGGTAAGAGGCATGCTATCATCATAACAACTTTGCATATCAAAACTTGGGATGCTAAAAATATCATCTTCATTAAACATAGCATCCCCAAACTTTGGACAAACATTAATTTCAGCAAATATATTCTCAAATATTTCGTCCTCATCAAACATAGCTTCCCCAAGCTTGGGCCCTTTCATATCAGAAGCATAATCACTCTCATCATTAAAATATGGATAGCACCAATAGTATAGCAATTATTATCATCACAATGAGTAGTAGGAGCAACATCATTTGGGAGGGATACCTTTCTACCTTTGTTGCTCATTCTTTTTCTTTTTCTTCTTCATATTATGTGTGGGTTCTACCTTCCTCTTTGAGCTCCTTATTGACGAGATTGGTTGAATAGAAGGCTCCTCCTCGTTACCTGATTCATCATAAGAAATAATAGGAGGATATTGGGAAGTCTCTTCCCTTTCATTAGTATTCTCATCTTCTTCTATTTGCTTTCTTTTCTTTAGGTAATTGGCAATATAAGGATTTTCAATGCAATTCTCCGCACAATACAAATAAATCTTCTCTAGATCAATATCAAGGAATTTCTTATGGGCAAATTCTGGAAGGTCCTTAATTAAACTTTCAATTCTTCATAACCCAAAAGTAAACTAAGTTCATTGTAATGTGCAAGGGAGATCAAATCATCACAATTTTTGGACACGATTCATTCATGAAACAATTTGCATCGGAGATGTAAATGACCACGTTCATTGCAAAGTTCACAAGTACGGCAAAGGAAATTTAAATTTTCAGCACTCACATTTAGCCTTTCTTGCAACCATTTAGTTTCTAAATTCTTATGCCTCTTGCAATATATTTCTTCTCTATTTGGTGTGTTCATGCAAACATGCACTCCACAAAAGTTGACATGCTTATAAGAGATATTTTCATCATGCCTAGAGCAATCATCATTAGTACTATGAATATTCAAGGAGTTCATACTAACAACATTGCAATCATGCTCATCATTCAAAGATTCGGTACCAAGCATTTTAATGCACTCTTCTTCTAGCACTTGAGCACAATTTTCCTTTCCATCAAACTCACGAAAGATATTAAAAAGATGAAGCGTATGAGACAAACTCAATTCCATTTTTTAGTTTTCTTTTATAGACTAAACTAGTGATAAAACAAGAAACAAAAAGATTCGATTGCAAGATCTAAAGATATACCTTCAAACACTCACCTCCCCGGCAACGGCGCTAGAAAGGAGCTTGATGTCTACTACACAACCTTCTTCTTGTAGACGTTGTTGGGCCTGCAAGTGCACATGTTTGTAGGACAGTAGCAAATTTCCCTCAAGTGGATGACCTAAGTGTCGTGGAATTAACACGTCAGATGTCCTTAGTGTAAGGACTTAGTCGCGAGGCCAACGCAGCTATGTGGTTGCTTGAGAGGGGTTGAGCGGAATCGAGAGGCAACACGAGACAAGGGTTTAGACAGCTTCGGGCCCCAGGAAACATCATCCGGTAAAAACCCTACATGCTGTTTGAGGCTAGATCTCATTATCATCCCGAGGAAGTCGTTGTAAAACGGCTCTCCTCTAGTTGTGTCTAGCCCTTGAGATTGTTTCTTGCTTGCTTGTCCCTCTTTGGGGTGCCCTGCCCCTCCTTATATATGTTGAAGGGGCGGGTTACATGATTACTCTATTACAAGTGGAGTCCTAGTCTTGCTTCCTTTGTAGAAAAATATTCCTTGTGCTTTCCTCATAAACCGGACCACCATAGCGTGATCCGGCCTTCCATAAACCGCCCGTTGGGCCACCGGGTCTTGTCGCTCCTCTGACCCGCCTGCCGGATGACCAATGAATCTTAAACCGCCAGGTCCAAGTGGGTCGCCGGTGAATCGCCAAACTCTAGACGGGTCATACATCCGGCGGTTTATATCGCGGGGTATATCCCCGACATTAGCTCCCAGTTTATTATGGATTCATCCATGTTAAACTGTTCTGCAACACAAGAACAAATTTGTCGGGTTGTGCTCCGGTTTAAATATCCTTGTAAACCGGCACTTGATCATCCTTAAATCCTTGTCATTTCTTCCTTCTAAAAAAATCCGAGTCAATAGACCATTTTCATAATCGATTTGCTTGCAGAAGATATTTTGTAAATAAAGAATCCAGTTGAATTGGCCTTCAATGCTCTGACTTGACAAAAATATTAGTCTCTGAAATATTCAACTGATATCCAGCCGGCTTGAAGATGTAAAACTTGCCGGTTTATGATTACCACCATTGTCTGGTTATAAAAACTAATAATTCCGGGTCATGATTGTTGCCAATGCCGGTTCATGATTATTGATGACGCCGGGTTGCAGACACAGGGTCGTAATGATTGGTGATGCCAGGTCAATCCGGTTTGCTCAAAACAGAGAATTTGAAAATAGTTCTTCGATAATAATACCTGTAGCCCCCAAGGCTTCAGCAGAACAAAGTGATGGCTTAAGACTTGCTTCAATATAAATACTGCCACTTAAGAAGAAATCCATGTTGTTCATCCTAGTCACTTAGTAAAAACTGAATACTCCATATTATGTAGCCCCCAAGTGTCGGGTTGTCAAGCTTGCAGCAACCTGGGACTTGTAATTGTCTTTATACTCATAAAAACTTCAACCAGTGTAGCCCCCAAGGGCCGGGTCATTATGCAATAATGAGCAGGGACTTTGTAGGTATAATCATGTAGATTTGAGCAATGATGTGTAGCCCCCAAGGGCCTGCTCAGTAAGATAATATTGAGCTTGGACTTGATATATACTTCAATAAAAATAACATCATATGATACAACCCCCATCATGGGGCTTGAATCCACGTCCACAAGGTTAAGAGCCTTGTGCTTTACCAACTAAGCAATGTACCCTTCAATATAGTGGATAAAAAACTTTGTACCTTGAATTGTTGACAGGAGCAATTGGTAGCCCCCAAGGGCTGGCTCATTATAATGTGATGAGTCGGGTCTTCAATAATATGAGCAAAAAATGACTTTACATTAGCCCCCAAGTGTCATGGTGCATGCTTGCAGCGACATGAGACTTGCATATTTGATGTAATCTCAACTTAAATAATGTAGCCCCCAAGTGCCGGGTTGTAAGCCTGCAGCAACTCGAGACTATTCCTTCAATTGTAGAATAAATCATATCCATTGATAATATGATAGTCCTTGCTCTAAAGCGACTTTGAAAACCTTAATCATAATACTGGTTATTGATAACCATAATAAAAATCCAGCCATGTTGGCTATTTGAATAATATACCCAATGATTATAAGCGCATAATTCCAATGGTGCAATCCAAATATATACCGGCGACTTATAGTCCAAAGCCAGGCCGGGTTAATAAACACCGGTGATTTGTATTTATGCTTTATTCAACATATTTCTGCATACAACAAGTTTAAAGTGTCCTGGCGGTTTACCGCCGGACGGGTCATAATGCCCAACATATAACCCAGGTTTATAACCAAGGCTGCACTTAAGAATAATCAAATATGAAATATATCATACCTGTGACATTGAATCACATCGTTGGTTTACCAACTTTTTGTAGTAAGGGTGATAACCCAAATTTCGAGTACTGATAACTCCTCTCATATTTTGCCGGTTTGTAATAAAACCGTGCCGGGTTGTAAATAAACACCGGATGATCATCCTAGCGACTTATAGTCAATGCCACGCCAGCTACGAACTCTGGTTTAATAATAAGGTCTGTCAACGCGTAGTTGAAAACCAAGCCGGTTCAAGGAACACCGGGCTGATAAGATGACTGAACAGGTCAAAGAAATCAGTTTAACATAAATTTTATCAATAGAAAAGTGACAAACACAAATAAAACCGTGTAGTCGAGGCTTTTTGAGGGCTGCCAGGCCCAAATTTGAGGCTTTTCATGGGATGCCAGGCCGCTGAGTTGAACCATTTAACAAAGCCTTTTAAGATGGACCTCCAACTAACCAATCACCGTTTTAACTTTGACAAGTGCAGGGTCTCAAGGAGAGTAACTGTCAAACGTTCGGAGGGTCGTGCTAGGATGACCTGGATAGGAGTTTCTTACTTGATGAAGGTAGGTTAACCCGGGGTTTTAGGTGAATACACCAGGCTTCCAAGCTGTGGGTCGATACCCAGCTACAAGGGTCCATTCAAGCTCCTTGGTATTTGACACAAGGAGCCCCCAAGTAACGTGATGAGCTGTGCTCATTGGGTGCCTATGTTTGACTTGTGCTTTTAGCAACAATACTCTCTTTGGCCCCTTGGGTGCGAAGCTCCCAAGCTGAATTGTGGCATGATAGCCGGTTTAATGAACAAAACAGGATGTCGTTTTGTAAGCAGAAGCCCCCACATGATAAATACTATGATGAGCCAATAAGGTAGGATACCCATGTTTGAACCGCACATCATGGCAGCATGTCCTCTTCGGCAACCTTTAACTTTTTGCAAGAGATAAATTCTTCTTGAACCGGAAATTCTTAAACCGGATATTGAGAGCTTCAAAGCTTTGTGGGAGATAACTTTCCCTTAAGCCGGATATTAAACAGGAATCTTCATTTTCAGCCGAAAAAATTTCTGACGGCCTTTCAACTCGAACTTGCGAGAAATTAATTCCTTTTTGAACCGGACATTTTTTTAAACCAGATTTGAACACTTCAGAGCTTTGTGGGAGAATAGATTTCCCTTGAACCGGATTGTAAACCGGATCCTTTCTGATGACCTGGAACTTCTTCATTGAACCGGGATTTTGTAACTGTTATATGCTTTCTAAGTCGGGAATTTTCTGGCGGCCTTTAAATTTTCATCAATATAGCAGTAGCCTCCGGGACTGGGTTATCTTTTCCTCCATCGTCCTGGGGTTCTTAAATTTATTGAAAACCCTCCGAGTCATATCATTGTAGCCTCCGAGTCTCAAGGCGACTCGAGGAGTTGGCTTGAGATTCTCCATATTTCGACCGTGATATAAACCGGCATAACTTGTATATCATTGGTGTTGATAGCATGATGTGAATCCAGAATGTTGAGTTGACTGCGGCGGGTTGTAAATGATCCCGTATGAGCCGTGTCAGCAACTCGGCCAATGGTTCCTTCCAACTGGTGATTTGAGTTTAACCAAACTGTAGTGGCGGTGACTTGTGCGCCCGCCCATTGAGCCACCCAGTGCAGACGGCGGTTGATACTATATGATAATTTGCCTCCATTTTGTTGAAAGAAAAACCAGGCTACCCAAGCTATGACTTGCTCATACTCAATAAAAAGCTCATGCAGACAGGTGCGACCCGGTATGTTGATGTAGACCAGGCCGCGAGAGACGGACAGTAAAAATGACCGCATCATCAGAGGTGGCTCAAACAGATGAACCGGCCGCGGTGTTGTAAATCGGCACGGATGGGCGAGTTAACCACGTCGTTTTGATGTAGTGAACATTTGTCCTGCATCAACAATGTTGCAGACCAAGACAAAGATAAACTGTTCTTTGACAAAAAATAATATATGTTAATAAAATAAAGTTAGACAAATATCACCTGATGCATCTGAACGCCAGTCATGGATGGGCATATTATTACTGCCAGTAACAATTGATGACCCTGAACCGAAACTTTTTGATAATCCGGAACTTTTTGATCTGGAACCTCTGGATAATCCGGCCGGGACTTTTTGATAATCCAGAACTTTTGAACCGGAACCTCTTGATAACCTGGCCGAAACTTTTTGAGCCGGAACTTCTTGATCCGGAACCTCTGGATAATCCAGTCGGGACTTTTTGATAATCCAGAACTATTGAACCGGAACCTCGTGATAACCCGGCCGTAACTTTTTGAGCCGGAACTTCTGGACCCGGAACTTTTTAATAGTCCGGCCGAATTTTTTTTTTCAACCTAAGTCGGAACCCTTTGGTGACTCGGATGGAACCTTTTGGTGATTCGGCTGGAACTCTTGGGCGATTCGGACATAACCTTTCGTTGAGGCGGTCGAAACTTTTTTGCCGATTCAGGCGGAACCTTTCGTCGAGGCGGTCAGAACTTTTCGCCGATTTAGACGGAACATTTTGTCCAGGCGGTCGGAACTCTTTCGGCGATTTAGACGGAACCTTTTATCGAGACGGTCGGAACTTTTCCGGCGAGCCAGCTGGAACTCTCCGACAAGCCGACCTTTAACTTCTTCAATAAGCTGGGCGGAGCTTCTCGATCCCTGGGATAGCGCCCTTCAAGAACTCAACACCACCGTGCGTGAGCCCCACGGTGGGCGCCAACTGTCGTGGAATTAACACGTCAGATGTCCTTAGTGTAAGGACTTAGTCGCGAGGCCAACGCATCTATGTGGTAGCTTGAGAGGGGTTGAGCGGAATCGAGAGATGCAACACGAGACAAGAGCTTAGACAGCTTCGGGCCCCGAGAAACATCATCCGGTAAAAACCCTACATGTTGTTTGAGGCTAGATCTCATTATCATCCCGAGGAAGTCGCCGTAAACCGGCTCTCCTCTAGTTGTGTCTAGCCCTAGGGATTGTTTCTTGCTTGCTTGTCCCTCTTTGGGGTGCCCTACCCCTCCTTATATATGTTGAAGGGGCGGGTTACATGACTAGTCCTAGTAGGATTAGGATTACTCTATTACAAGTGGAGTCCTAGTCTTGCTTCCTTTGTAGAAAAATATTCCTTGTGCTTTCCTCATAAACCGGCCCACCATAGCGTGATCCAGCCTTCCATAAACCGCCCGTCGGGCCACCGGGTCTTGTCGCTCCTCTGACCCGCCTGCCGGATGACCAATAAATCTTAAACCGCCAGGTCCAAGTGGGTCGCCGGTGAATCGCCAAACTCTAGCTGGGTCATACATCCGGCAGTTTATACAGCGTGGTATATCCCCGACACTAAGGTTTATCAATCCGTGGGAGGCGTAGGATGAAGATTGTCTTTCTCAAACAACCCTGCAACCAAATAACAAAGAGTCTCTTGTGTCCCCAACACACCAAATACAATGGTAAATTGTATAGGTGCACTAGTTCGGCGAAGAGATGGTGATACAAGTGCAATATGGATAGTAGATATAGGTTTTTGTAATATGAAAATATAGAAACAACAAGGTAACTAATGATAAAAGTGAGCGTAAACGGTATTGCAATGCTAGGAAACAAGGCATAAGGTTTATACTTTCACTAGTGCAAGTTGTCTCAACAATAATAACATAGATAGATCATATAACAATCCCTAAACATGCAACAAAGAGTCACTCCAAAGCCACTAATAGCGGAGAACAAACGAAGAGATTATGGTAGGGTATGAAACCACCTCAAATTATTCTTTCAGATCAATCTATTCAAGTGTTCGTACTAGAATAACACCTTAAGACACAAATCAATCAAAACCCTAATGTCACCTAGATACTCCATCGTCACCTCAAGTATCCGCGGGCATGATTATACGATATGCATCACACAATCTCAGGTTCATCCAACCAACACAAAGTACTTCACAGAGTGCCCAAAGTTTCTACTGGAGAGTCAAAACGAAAACGTGTGCCAACCCCTATGCATAGGTTCATGGGTGGAACCCGCAAGTTGGTCACCAAAACATACATCAAGTGCCACGTGATATCCCATTGTCACCACAGATAAGCACGGCAAGACATACATTAAGTGTTCTCAAATCCTTAAAGACTCAATCCGATAAGATAACTTCAAAGGGAAAACTCAATCCATTACAAGAGAGTAGAGGGGAGAAACATCATAAGATCCAACTATAATAGCAAAGCTCGTGATACATCAAGATCGTGCCATAGAGAGAACTCGAGAGAGATCAAACATATAGCTACTGGTACATACCCTCAGCCCCGAGGGTGAACTACTCCCTCCTCTTCATGGATAGCGCCGGGATGATGAAGATGGCCACTAGTGAGGGATCCCCCCTCCAGCAAGGTGCCGGAACGGGCTCCCGAGAGGTTTTTGGTGGCTACAGAGGCTTGCGGCGGCGGAACTCCCGATCTATCTTTGTTATCGATGTTTTTAGGGTACGTAGGCTTATATAGGCAAAAGAAGTCGGTCGGGGGAGCCTCGAGGGGCCCACGAGAGGGTAGGGCGCGCCTAGGGGGTGGGCGCGCCCCCCTGTCTCGTGGCCTCCTCGATGATCGTCTGACGTGAACTCCAAGTCTCCCGGATCATATTCTTCCTAAAAATCACGCTCCCGAAGGTTTCATTCCATTTGGACTCCGTTTGATATTCCTTTTCTTTGAAATACTGAAACAGGCAATAAAACAACAATATGGCCTGGGCCTCCGGTTAATAGGTTAGTCCCAAAAGTAATATAAAAGTGTATAATAAAGCCTGTAATCATTCAAAACAGATAATAAAATAGCATGAATGCTTCATAAATTATAGATACGTTGGAGACGTATCAGGGCGGAGCGGGGCTGGCGTGGGCGGCGGCGTGGGCAGGGCAGCGTTAGCAGTGGCATCCGAGGGGATCGACGAGCAGAGCGAGTGAGAGAGACATGAAAGAGGGGGCTAGCGGACCTGTGCTATAGCTAACTTAGCTATAGCGCGTGTTGGCAAAACGTGCTATAGCTAAGTGAGCTATAGCGCTGGTCCAGCAAAAACGCGCTAATGCTAATTTTTTTTCTTTATTTATTTTTATTTTTTTATTTTCCTTTTTCTTAGCTATAGCGATTCCCCGGATAAAACGCGCTACTGCTAACTTTTTATTTTCTTTATTTTTTTATTTTTCCTTTTTTTTCTTGCGTTTCATTTTCCACAACTTATTAGTTCCTTTTTTTCTTTTCTTTTCATTTTGCAAAACTTCCTTTCTTTTTCTTTTTCTTTTTCTTTCATTTGCACTTTTCTTTTTCTTTTTCCTTCATTTTGCAATATACCACTATTACCCTCCGGATAATAATTAGTATAATATATCTTACATCATTTCACTGCTATCGGCGGTATACAAAATAGTTAGACACACACAAACTTTGGGGATTAGTTTGTCAGCTTGGGCGACGACGACGCTTCAGACTGATCTTCTTCCCTCTTTTGTTCGTTGTCGAATAATTGAGCCCATGGTCGTGACTTTTCCTTCTCCAGGGATTATGATCTTTCGTAGGTAATGTAGTCTTCATTATTCTTTTGACGTATGTTTTGTCGTCATCAGCATCATCTTCCCTCATCGGATCACCACACTGGTCATAGTCTTCCTCGTTGGCGACTCCATCCATTCCGACGATGCTCCTTTTGCTTCTCCTCACGACAACACGGCTGGGATTGATCGGATCAGTTATGAAGAAACATTGTGTCACGTGTTTAGCGTGTACCCATGGCTCATTTTTGCGATGGGTTGATGGTACCACTATCGGAGTCGGGTATACACATGGTAGTGAAATGTCGGTTTATTCTGTGTACATTCTTAGCCCATCTGACACGGAACATCATCGCGCTATGCAATCCAGACTAGTTAAGCTCCCATATCTCTTCGACCCTTTCGTAATATCTTTCAATTACATTCCCTGTCATGGCTTCCTTCGTCACCCCTGAGTTTTGGTCATCATTGTTTATATCTTTCTCCTCCGTGTAGAACGTGTATCCGTTGATATCGTATGCTTGATAAGTCGCGAGGTTGGTCGAGGGGCCATGTGATAAGGCGTATATGAGTGTTCCGTTCGGACAACCCTCTTCCGGGGGATTAGCCAGAACTCGCTCTTTGAACCAACGCATGAAAGTGGAGTTTTGCTCTCTAATAACTTCAGCGTCCCTCCTGTGCACCACACGGTCACGGTACTTCTTTGCGATGGTCTCTTTGTGCAGTTTCACGAAATCTTCTAGCACATCTAGGTGTTGTAGCACTACGAAGTTTGCCCTGTCAAGGTCGTTTTGTCGGCCCGAGCGTAACACATTCACATCCCTATGACCGTTGGTGTGACCTTCGCCTTCGAGCCTTCCACATTGCTTGTTGACGGGAAAACCAACAACAGGGTCTTTGGTCAGATAACTCTCACAGAAAGAGATGCACTCTTTGGTCAGATATCCGTGGGCTATGCTTCCATCTGGACGGGACATGTTACGAACGAATCCTTTGATGACCCCATTAATCCTCTTGAGTGGCATCATGCTATGCAAGAATGTCGGCCCTAGGTCGATGATGTCATCCACGATGTGGACACATAGATGCACCATGACATCAAAGAACGCAAGCGGGAAGTACATCTCTAACTCATTCAGTATGACAATGGTCTCTTCCTGTAGCCTATAGAGTTGCTTCACACTGATCGACTTTCAAGAGATAGCATCAAAAAAGTGGCATAGGTCAGTAAGCGTCTCACGCACATGTGTGTCCATAATCCCTCTAAGTGCAACCAGGAGTAACTGTGTCATCATCACATGACAGTCGTGAGACTTCATCCCACTGAACCTTTTTTTCTTAGTGTCTAGATATCTGCTTATCTTCCCACAGTATCCGGAACTAACTTTGATTCCGGCAAGGCACTTGAACAATTGATCGACCTCCTTCGGATCTAAGGTGAAGCAAGAGGGGGGCAATATGTTCTTCCTTCTTGTTTACTTTTTTGCCCCTATCTTCCGACTTTGTCTCCGTCTCGGTCTCCTCTGACCTTTTATCGGGCATTTGGAGATCTTTCTTGATATTCAAAAATTCCAAGTCTTTTCTTGCCTTTGGCCCATCCTTGGTCCTCTTCGGCATGTTCATCAATGGTCCAAGAAAACTCTCAAGGATATTTTTTGTGATATGCATTTGATCAAGGCTATGAGGCGTGTCGAGTATGGGCCAGTATTCCAAGTCCCAGAAAACAGATCTCATCTTCCATATCTTCAGCAGGGGCTCTGGTGCCTTTTTCTTTGTTTTCCCGAGAAGGGGCACTCTTCCCAGTTCTTCAATAACTCATATATTTCTGCACCGCTACGCTTACGTGGAGGACCTCGATGCTCAGCTTTACCATGGAATAGATGCACACCTGGCCGGAGAGATACCCGTTACCGAGATAGTCCTGCACCGTCGTGATCAGCGCGGCTCTCATGTAGAAATACCCTCCTTTGCTTGCATCCCATGTCTTGGCCGGCGTTTTCCATAAGGTATCTAGCTCCTCTTTCAGTAAGCCGAGATATAGATTTATATCATTTCCCGGTTGTCTCGGCCCTTGAATAAGCATAGCTGTCGGTGTCAAAACCGGCGGATCTCGGGTAGGGGGTCCCGAACTGTGCGTCTAGGCGGATGGTAACAGGAGACAAGGGACACGATGTTTTTACCCAGGTTCGGGCCCTCTCGATGGAGGTAAAATCCTACTCCTGCTTGATTGATATTGATGATATGGGTAATACAAGAGTGGATCTACCACGAGATCAAGGAGGCTAAACCCTAGAAGCTAGCCTATGGTATGATTGTTGTAATGGTTATGTTGTCCTACGGACTAAAACCCTCCAGTTTATATAGACACCGGAGAGGGCTAGGGTTGCACAGAGTCGGTTACAATGGTAGGAGATCTACATATCCGTATCGCCAAGCTTGCCTTCCACGCCAAGGAAAGTCCCATCCGGACACGGGACGAAGTCTTCAATCTTGTATCTTCATAGTCTTGGAGTCCGGCTGACGATGATAGTCCGGCTGTCTGGACACCCCCTAGTCCAGGACTCCCTCAGTAGCCCCCGAACCAGGCTTCAATGACGATAAGTCCAGCGCGTATGTAATCTTTGGCGTTGCAAGGCGGGTTCTCCTTTAAGTTCCATGTACCTGCCGAACAGTGTCTGGCTTCGTTATCAATGCTGCGCTTCTTGGCTTCCATGCCCAATAATGGCCTTCGTCCACGCGTTGCACGAATGCAAAAAGCCAGGGTATCTTTTGTGTTTTACCCCCTAGCTGTGCAAATAATCTGCCTATAAGAGAGGCATGAATCCAGATCCAAATCACACTGTCTTCCTTCCGCGAGTACTCATCGGAGCGCCTCTGACCAAAAATCCATTCCAACATGGACCGTCGACGCGGCTCCTCCTCTCGCGCTCCCAGCCCTCTGCCGGGAGATTGGCGGAGATGTTCTGTCCCGCACAACGAGCTGGTGAGGCTCCAAGCGGAGGGATATCTCCCTCCGGCCTTCATGGTCCCTGTTCGAGCCGGGCTGGCCACCTACCAAGGTGGGAAGCAAGCGAAGGCTACCCCGAGTCCCAACAAAGGGGAGCGGGTATGCTTCGTCCCCTATCTGATAAGGGGGCTCGGATTTCCTATACATCCGTTCCTCCGCGGACTGCTGGAGTTCTACGGACTCCAGCTCCATCACCTCACACCCGCCTCTATCCTGCATATCGCAGGTTACGTAGCCCTTTGCGAGCTATTTCTGGGCATCGAGCCCCATTTTGTGTTGTGGAAGAGGTTGTTTTGCCTTGTACCCCGCTCTCACGAGGGGTCCATATATCAAGTGGGCGGTGCCGAAATATGGCGCATCGCCGGGACCGGATATCCACCCGGAAACCCTAAGAAGGCGTCCGAAGACTGGCCTTCAGAATGGTTTTATGTAGAAGACGCTCCGCTGCCGGATCCTGTTCGGATCGGCCTCACGGAGTTCAGTAATGCTCCTTTAAAGAAACGCCTTAGCTGGCGCCCAAAGAGCCCCCAACTGGAGGAAGACAAGAGCGTCCATTATTTGATGGGCCGGATAAGGTTACTGGCCCATTCCGGGTTAACCATGATTGGAGTCATGGCAACATGCATTATGCGGGGGGTGCAGCCGCTGCAGTACAGGGGCCACCCTATGTGGGATTTCAACGGAGAGGACGATGCCACCCGTCATGGCCGCAAAGGGCCGGGATCGGCCAAAGACCTGGCGAAGATCCTGTCCGGCCTGTACAAGGGGGAGAACGAGGATTTCCTCCAGACGAGCCCGTTAAACGGGTTCTCCATGAATAACCCTCGGCGTTGGGTAAGCGAACACTTTGTGTGCCCGACCCGTGCTTTCGAAGTTTAAGTTTCTTATATTACGCTTTCAACGCAGGAGCTGCGTCGGATTGTGGAGGGCATGCTTAGTCCAGCCCCACAACCCGAGGATCCAGAGAGATCCCAGGATCCGGCCTTTGAAGAGGACCCGGACATAATGGTGGAGCTGATCGACGGGGTATTCCACCAGCTTAGCATGGATAATGCTTTAGTAGCCATTACGGCTGACTACCCCGGACTATATCCGGCTTCCCAGGTAATTGTGACCGAAGTCCTGACACCATTATTCCTTCCTTGCTCGTTTCTGACCACCGTATACGACGATGTTTTGCAGGAGGCGCCTTCAAGGCGGGAAGCCGAGCCTACGAGGGCTGACCAACAAGGGTCAGTCCGGCCCAATAGGCAGAAGAGGAGCGCGGCGCAGATTGAAACGTCACCGCAAAGGTATAGCTCACGGTTCGTTATTTAGAGCAGCAATCCTAGGAAGAGTTTGAACGCTCATGGCCTTTGTAGGAGAAAAAGTGCTCGCCGGACTGCGGGCGTAGAAGTTGCCAACCCCGCCTCTAGCAGCCAAGCTCCAGCACCTGGTCTAGAGGGGGAGGCGAGCGCAAGGCGCAAGCCGGATACTCCTCCAACGGAGGATGCCGACAGACTGTCCGCCACCAAGTCTGAGATGGAGAGCGCCATGAACCACAGGCGCCGCCGGACAGTCTTTCCTGACGCGTGCTTCTCCCCTGAGGCGTTAGATGCCTTTAACGCGGGGGACGCGCACCTCCGTGCTGCTCAAGATGGTTTAACCAGAGCCACGGAGCAGTATGTAAAAGACATACGGGTAAGAGATTTTAATAGTTGTATATGCCAGTAGCCCCCGAGACTTAAAGTAGTTGTATTAACTGATTTAAGGATCAATTGAAATGTAGGATCTTACGAAGAAAAATACCCAACTGTCCCAGGAGCTGCAAGAGTGTAAGGCCCAACTTGAGGCCGCACTGGCTGCCGCAGGAGGAGACATAGGGACCCCTCCTTGTAACGCATGAATATATTTGTTGTTAAAAAGATAAGTGGTGTGCGGCGTGCGCATAAGTCTAAAAATGACTTTGCATGTGCTGCCGGACAGGATCCGGATCGACAAGAACTACTGCGCCAGCTAAAGGCCGGCGAGAGAGTGCTGACAAGGGTGCAGCAGGAAAGGAACAAGCTCCAGGATGCCCATGCCCAGCTTGGAGAAGAGCTGAAAGGTGTTCGGGCCGAGCTGTCTGGCTCCGTTAAGGAGAATCAACGGCTTCGTCGCGGCATCTATGGTAAGTGCTTGAGCAAACTCTTTTGAAAAGAAGAGTTCGGCGAGGAAGTCAATTGACAAAATATGTCTGTAGCTATACTCACAGGTCGCCCTACGGAGGAGATGCCCATATCAAGGGGTGATCAGCTTCCCGAGCTGGTGCAGCTGCTCGAACGAGTTCGGCAGGCAATGAGCGTCGTTGTCCAGGCTTTATGGCCGTCCCTCTCCCTACCCGAGGGCCTTGGGGAGCTTGCGGAGAAGCTTCAGGGAGTGCGGCAACGCTTCCGTTTATGGAAGATTTCGGCCTGCTGCCAAGGTGCCGGGGAGGCCTGGGCCATGGTGAAGACGCGGTACAAGAAGGCGGATCCCAACCACATGGCCGAGGTCGGACCTGTGGGGCCTGATGGGAAGGAGATTCCTGTGAGTTTAGTATATGGCCAAGTAGAGTTGGCCGCTAAATTTTCCCAACGGGACTGTAAATTAGACAGCCTGTTAGACGGGATTGAGGAAGAATATAGTCAGTCGAGTTGACAGTGTATTTTAAAATGACATGTAAAATGCCTTCTAGCCGGATTGTAGATCGTTTGTCTTTGCCGACCTTTTCGCTTCAACCTCGGGACCCTAGAGTCCGGAGTGTGTCCGAATACCTTCTCGGTTAAGAAACAACCGGGGCATGCATGGAGACCAGGCGTAGGGGTCATTAGTGCTTTATCAGACAAGTGCCCAACTAGTTATGTTATATTACATGGTTAGTAAGAAACATCTTCTAGGGAGAATAGTTCCGTTAAGGGTTCCTTTCCCTGGGAGGCATGCCCTATAGATCGAGATTAGGATTTGTCACTCTGTGTATCGGAGAGGTATCTCTGGGCCCTCTAGGTAATTCTCATCACTATAAGCCTTGCAACCAATGTGAGTAATGAGTTAGTTGTGGGACGAAGCATTACGTAACGAGTAAAGATACTTGCCGGTAACGAGATTTAACTAGGTATGAAGATACTGACGATCGAATCTCGGGCAAATAACATACCGATGACAAAGGGAACAACGTATGTTTTTGTGCGGTTTGACCGATAAAGATCTTTGTAGAATATGTAGGAGCCAATATGAGCATCCAGGTTCCGCTATTGTTTATTGATCAGAGATGTGTCTCGATCATGTCTACATAGTTCTCGAACCCATAGGGTCCGCACGCTTAATGTTCGATGACAATTTGTATTATGAGTTATGTGTTTTGGTGACCGAAGTTTGTTCAGAGTCCCGGATAAGATCATGGACATTACGAGGAGTCTCGAAATGGTTGAGAGGTAAAGATTGATATATTGAAAGGTGGTATTCGGACCGGAGTACTGGAAGGGTTACCACCCCCCGATGGAAGATCTGGGCCATATGGGCCCTGGGAGGGAGGCTAACCAGCCCACAAGGGGCTGGTGCGCCCCAACAAGGGATGAGGCTGAATTGTACTAGGGAAAGGGGGCGCCACCCACCTTTCCTTGTCCTACTCCCTCTCTTTCCCCTTTCCACCTCCGTAAGAAGGAAAAAAAAGAAGGGGGGCCGAATCCTACTAGGAGTGGAGTCGTGGTAGGACTCCCCCCTCCCTAGGCGCGCCTCTGGTGGCCGGCCTCCTCCTCCCTCCTTTATATATGGGGCAGGGGGCACGCAAAAGGCACAACATTGTCTTAGCCGCGTGCGGTGCCCCCCTCTACTGTTTACTCCTTTGATAGTATCATTGTAGTGGTTAGGCGAAGCCCTGTGCGGGTCACACCATCAACACCATCATCACGCCATCATGCTGAGGAAACTCTCCCTCGACCCTCTGCTAGATCACGAGTTCGAGGGACGTCATCGAGCTAAACGTGTGCTGAACTCGGAGGTGTCGTACGTTCGGTGCTAGATCGGTTGGATCATGAAGACATTCGACTACATCAATCGCGTTAACATAACGCTTCCGCTTTCGGTCTACGAAGGTATGTGGACACATTCTCCCCCTCTCGTTAGTATGCATCTCCTATATAGATCTTGCGTTATCATAGGAAATTTTTAAAATTGCATGATACGTTCCCCAACAGGAAGAAAGGAGCCAAGAGGAATAGGAGGAAGCAAACGGAAGACAAATAGAGAGCATAGTGAGCTCGTGGGCGCGCGACGGCTAGCTCCGGCGAGGACGCTTCCGGAGAGGGAAGAGGGCGGAGTGCGATGAGAGCGGGCAGGGGTGTTAGGTTGGCACGCCCAGATGCGCGAACGCCGTCGGGGCTGAGCTTCCCGATGAGTCCCGACGCGCATAGTGCACTCGATGTAGCCAGAGCGCATGCATTGACATGCCAGAGGTGTAGTCACAACGGGCACTGGCATGAAGAAGACAAGAGGGTCTATCCTGAGATGTCTGGTGATGAGTCCATGCATCATACAGGCTGAGGGATTTGATGTATCAAGAGAAGGAACCAAGAAGATATGTGAGGGATCACTGAAAGTTTGCTGCATCAAACTGAATCTTGATGCAGTGATCACCAGAGATGAACTAAGGGACAAATAAGCTGTGTGGGGTGATTATCTTAGGAAGGACTATAATCCTGGATGTTTTGAGGATAAATGGACCAAGAATGATTATAGTTGCTTTGTAAGTGCATATTTGGTCCAGAAAAGGGATTTGGATGATGCACTCCCATAGAGAAGCAACTTGGGCTGTAATTTGGCAAGGCAGAGTTATTTGACCATATGAAGATACTGTAAAAGTTTCATACCAAATGGACATGCCAAAATAGTACTTACTTCACAAGCATCCCCACTGACCAGAAACTTGCAATAATTTTGGAGGGGAAATTGCTTAAGGAATTAATCCCAAATTTCGTGGAGAGATTTTATATGGATAGGAGAATGATCTGGTAATTTCCTAGAATTAATGAAGCAACATAAAATATACTTGCTTCACAACCTCAAAGTATTGCCAGAAACAATGAATTGAATTTGTGCTCGCATTGATGATTGGATGGAGCTGAAAATTGGAGGAGAGTAATGATATGAGCACATGAAGTGGCATGCAAATTTTCAACTCATTTGGATACTCCTATCTAGTACTTCCTTCACTATAGCTTCTGTTTGACAGAAACTTTGAAAAATCACTGAGGAAGATTGGCTAGGCTATCGAAGTGGAATTTTGTCATGAGGCATTGGTTTGGACATAATAGTATGCCCCAAAAGTTCGGGAGCAAACAAGATAAGATAAATGGCGCTTCCCTCACAAACGCCATTCAGGCAGAATAGAAGAGGGAATATTGGAGGATTATTTTTGAACTGGCCAAGGAAATGTTTGGACATATTTGAGCAATATATAACCCAACGAAATTATGAGAAATTATGGGAATTATTTGGGAACTTTTGGAGGGACAAAAATATAGGTTTCTTCACAGCTTAGGGCAAATAAGATAATTCTTTTAATAGAAAAGGAATTCCCAATAAAAGAATATTGGGATTTGGGCTAGGATGGGAATGGCATGGTCTTGGGATGAGTTTGAGAAAGATGAGAAAACTGGGAGAAGAAGAAATGAACATCTCCCAGGTTTCAAGTCCATAGAACTGATCCACAAAGAAAACCAGAGCAAAAATTAAATAAACTAGTGGAAAAAGAAAAAGGGCCAAAACCAGGCTATTACAATGAAGCAATATAGAATATAGTTTCTTCACAAACTGAAATTCTGACCAGAAACCGAGAATTGATGCTGAGCTCACATGGAGAGCTGTCATGAGCTCAAATTTGGAGGAGAGATATGATTAGATCATAGGAAGTATGTGGAAAAGTTTCAACTCATTTGAATATGCCTAGCTTGCACCTCCTTCACAAAGTTCCTTTCTAGACAGAAACTTTGAAAAATAGCTGCAAAATATTTATTAGGCAAATTAAGTTGAATCTTGGCATGAGGCAATGATATGGACCGGAAAAGGTTTCCAAATAGTTTGGGGTCAATCAAGAAAAGATAAATAACACTTCCTTGACAAAGTGCCATTTAGGGAAGAATAGAAAAAAAAATTGAGGATTATTTTTTAACTTTTCAACGAAACGTTTTGCCATATTTGAGGAAGATATGACCCAAACAATTTATGGGAATTATTTGGGAATTTTTAGAGTGACAGAAATATAGGTTGCTTCATAACCTAGGGCAAATAGGGTTATTCCCTTAATAGAAAAGGAATATTCCCGATGAAAAGAATTTTGCGATTAGGACTAGGATGAAAATGACATGAGCTAGGGATGGTTTTGAGGATGGCAAGCCACTACGAAATCTAGGAAGGCATGATATTCCCAAGGTTTTGGATCACAGAGCCACGGAAAAGCAAATCAAAACAATAATCCAAGGGAAATCAAAAGAAAAAGTAAAAGCCAAAATCCAGGGTGTTACATATGTTATATCATGTGTCTACCCCCTCGTTATATAAGAGGCCTAGGAAACAAATGTCCAATTAGGACACGACTCCATATGCTATCTAAACATAATACAACTCCGAGTCCAATTGTAAACTACCATGTACACTACATTCGACATAACTCGAATAGTTCCAATGACAGAAAGCATGAACATAAACTTGGTACTTAACGACCAACAAAACCTTGAAACCAAAGTTCCCTTTTAAATTAACTGGAGCAGGGCCAATGTTTTCTTCAACAAATTTAAGACATTCGGGAAATGTTAGTAAAAGCAAAGACGAGAAAACAAACAACCACCCTTCTCATGAAAGATAATAAATAGACTTACCCTGATATTGTATTGGACGATGAGCATCCCATTATTGCAGAACCATCGAGCACATCAAGGACTGGGCCAATACGGATGCATTACATGAAAGAGTGCAAATGCTGCATTTTAAAAGGAGTCCTGCAGTAGCAATGGACATACCACCATGACTATGTATCTAAGTATAGTACACGTACAAAAAGCTAGGAATATATAACACACTAAAAGAATGTTGCTGCTCCTAAAACCTTGACCCCAAAACAGGCTGGCGAAAATGTTTGTTGGAATACTGATCATCAACTCATCATACCAAAGATATCACCACCCCCTTCTTCTACGAGAGCCTTGATGATCTTTAATTCTCCTTGACTTATCGGTGCTACAACCTTTGGTATTTATTGCTCTTGAGAAGATAAATGTTCAATTTACTATAGGAAACCAGGTTGGGAATGAATCTTAGTGGAAGATTTGTCTTCGGTAAAGGTGTGGAAAATAGGCCTCCGCAAAATATTTCAATTTATGTTACATTTGTCATTATTTTCCTATGAGTTTATGTAAATTTTTCTGACTTTTCATCATTCCTTGGCAACTATTTTTTTTGTAATAGCTCCAAAATTCTCGATCATTCCCATAATACTCATGGGCCTCTTCTGTATCTTTTTATAAACTCTTGGGCTTTTTTGAGAGAGGAGTTGAGCCAGCGCACAACCGTTGGACACAACAAATTAGCAAATCACTATTACAGACAATTATGTTATCAATGTCACTTGTGTGGTGGAATAGACCCCTATGGTCGATCATCGGTCCTTTCTTGACACTGGTGTTTGTCCTTGTTATCGTTTTTGTCAGTACGTACAGTAGGTAGGATGTCTCTGTATGGTGCAGTGTCATTTAAGAAGGCTTGGACAGCTCACTGACCTGGCCAATCGTACAGTGGGTGGGATGTTGGGAACAATCGGGTTGAACCCGGCAAATTTGACAATTTTGACCTATGGACGAAATCAATTCACGGAATGAACTGCCGGTGAAACTATTTCACACCCCTAACCTTTTTGTGTAGCGCCCGCCACGACGGCGCCACATCCTACTGTGCAGCGCCTAGCTCGGGGGCGTTGCACACCAGTCCACCGTGGCAGCCCCAGGCCCGCACCCAGCAGATGCAACGCCTCCGCTAGGCGCCACACCATGTAATGTGCAGCGCTGCGGCGTAGGCGCTGCGTCTTTAAGTGCAGCGCCTATCTCTTAGGCGCTGCACTGTGACTTATCGACACTCGCTGCCCCCCCCCCCACACCACACACTCTCCCACTCTCCTCCCCCGAGATTTGCCCCTTTCCCCTCTCTCCCCCTCTCAAATCCTTTCACAAATCTTGCAAATTTGAAGATTTTGTCCGTGGATTTCGAACTCAAACCCTCCCTCAAGGTAATATTCTCCATTCCCCTTGTTTTGATCCAAGTAAAGTTCCCCATTGCTCATTTGTTGCTTGTTTGGGGAAACCCTAGTTTTGTTTGGATCTAGAGATATGCATGGAAATGTGAGATGTTTGTTTGCCAATTTCTATGGTTAGGCTTTGTTAGTATGCTAGGGTTATTCTTATGGGTGTTCTTATGTTGGTGCTAGGGTTAGGTTTAGGGCTAGGGTTATGGTTATGGCTATGGTTATGGTTATGGTTATGGTTAGGGTTGTTGTTTGATATATATATTAGGGTTTCTATTCCGTGTTAATCCTTGTATTAGTACTCATGGAAGCAATGTTACCTTGTGTTATTGGAATGCTTATAGGGATGGGAAGAACATGTGTGTTTGTTCATCATGGGGACAAGGACGCATTTTTGAAAGGCAATGTAGAACCGGACCCGGATGAGGTTGACATTGTGTTTGATAGTAGTCCTAGCTATGCGGAGCTTTTGCAACAAGTTAGGGAAGATTTGAATTGGACGGACCCTAGTGATATCATAGAGTTGGTGGGAAGGCATAATGTTGGTTTTGGAATGCACATCCGTTGGAAGACAATGCGTGTCAACTCCATTTGCTATCGAAGACGGTCAACGCCTTGAGCCACATCCATGGAGCATTCTTGCCTGTGCCATCAGCAAACATAGTCCTGGATATCACGTACCACATGTAGACACGAGCATATGTCTTCACCGTGTCCTCATTAGCATCCTCAGGGCAATTACTGAAGTTTGATACAATCCACGTGAAAGTAGCACCGGCTGCGACTCTTTCCTTCTTCTTGCCTTCTACTTCGGTTCCCGGCTCCGGAGGAACCATACCGATAAGGGCAAACATTTGCTCGCGCCAACCATCGAATCGGTGCTCATACATAGAGGTTTCCCATCGATAGGAAGACCGGTGATCATAGCTATATCCTGAGCGTCAAGGTCATCTCCCGGTCCGAAGATGGAAAGTGTCGTCTCCGCCTCAATGATCAATAAGCGCGGTGAGTCTTTGGAGCATTGTTGGGTGGCGTCGACCTGTTGACCAACTGAATGAAAGGAGAAGTCCTGTCTCCCTAACATACGGCGTGTACCGCTCATCATAGCGCATCCACCCAAGGTTGACCCGTGAGCCCAAGCTTGAGAGGTCCAAGCTCCTACAAGAAAACAAACAAATCATTACATATGGAGGGTATGTGTTTGAAAAAAACACAAAAATCATAACACCGCAACTTTCATTATTACCTGCTGCTTCACCGACATAGCGTACGACCGGTGTTGTAGATCCCAATGATCATTGAGAAGCCAAACCATCCTAGCAATTTGCAAGAAAGCTTTCTTGTCAACACGATTATCTTTTGAATAAAAAAAACTAAAGTACGGCTACTACATGCAAATTTCAAAGCATATGTATCCAAACCATTCTTGCCAATACAAATGTGATTTCAATAAACTAAACTAAGCCTACTTCATGCAAGATTCAATACAAATATCTTTTCCATATAAATAATATGTCAACCTATGTATCCAAACTATATAAATAACATGTCAACCTATGTATCCAAACCACATTCTAATCTAACTAGGGTTCCCCAAATCTAATACATGCAAGATTCAAACAAAAGTTCCCCAAATCTAATACATGCAATATTCAAACAAGGGTTCCTCAATTCTCCGAAATAGCATACATTCTATGGATAGAAAGAAGGGGATCGGAGAAAAGTACCTTCTAGGATGGATTGGTGAAGGAATCCACGGGCCAAATCGTCAGATCTGAAGGATTTTGGAGAGGGGATTGAGAGGGGGAGAGGAGAGGGCCGTCGCCGCCGCTGTTCTGTAACTGACTGGTAATGGGGTGGGTTGGGGAGGGCTAGCGCGCGGGCTGCATCTAAGTCACAGTGCAGCGCCCGAGCGCTAGGCGCTGCACATTACATGTGTGTGGCGCCTAGCACGGAGGCGTTGCACTGCTGGGTGCGGGCCCAGGGGCTGCCACGGTGGACTGGTGTGCAACGCCCCCGCGCTAGGCGCTGCACAGTAGGGTGTGGCGCCGTCGTGGCGGGCGCTACACAAAAAGGTTACGGCTGTGAAATAGTTTCACGGTCAGTTCATTCTGTGAATTGATTTTATCCATAGGTCAAAATGGTCAAATTTGCCGTTGAACCCAGGCGTGCATTGCTCTAAAAAGTAAGCCCATGAACGGAAGGATAACAACCACGTATCCTGCATAAAATTCCTATCTTCTTACCTGCACATGGTCGTGCTGCCCCTTCTCACTGGCATTCTCTCTCCATGGTAGCCTGATTGAAAGGTCTCTGGCCACCTAACGAGCGTTGCGATGGACTGGCTTCCTTCTTCAGCCTCACATGGTTTGTTGCACCTGCACCGATGGACACACAGTAAAAATCATGTTACCATTTCACTATGATTCTCAGTCACACATGAATGAAATGAATGTAAGATCAATGTATTCATAACAATATATTCCTAGTTTCCATCTCAACTTCCTGGTCTTGCAGAGGCACATGGCAGGATAACAATAAATTTATTTTGGACTGAGCAAGAATAAACGCCCGAGGGCGCATTCTATTGCACCAGCAGCAGCTGTGCCAGCCCCAGTACTGAGACTGAGAAGACGCGAGTCTTTGTACTCCCTCCATCCTAAAATTTAGTAGTGCGTATTCATTCTTATTAACGTTAAAATTTGCAAACTTTGACCGAGTTAACAAAAAAGTCCTTTAACATCTAGAATATCAAATCAATACCAATAGATGCATCTTGAATACAGTTTAATGTGGTATATATTTCTTATTGTAAATATAAAAATAACTTTCTTTATAAACCTGGTCAAAGTTTGCGAAAAAAACTAATGTGCATTGTATCATGCGGTAATCGTCACTACAGGCCTTAACAAAATCCTCAAAAGAAAAAAAAATAGTTTTGCTAGTTCCCAATCGACTTAGAATTAGTTACTCTCTCCATCTGAATACATGGTGCGTATTACCGTAGTGCAGGGCGACGAAGACATCCAATGTGAGAGAAAGGGATTTGTGCTCATAATCGCATGCTTTAATTACTGGATTTCCATTGTGAACGAGTTGAGTGACGAAACTGGCACCATGGTTGGTTGTGTTATTGCTTCAAGCATTTCTGCTATTGCAGTATTTTCTTCAGGAGCTCATATTCCCCGCCTCTTATGGGGAATTGGCGCTATAACGCTCATTGGGTGCGGGTTGGCTGGCCCATTCTTATGATTCTTGTTCCAGCTCGCGAGGATTTTTCTATGGGGTCAGCTAACAATTTCAACCAGTTTTCCCGCAGCAGTGTTCCTAGTGGCTTTTATTTAATTATTGAAAAACTGCATGTATAATTTAATATTTTGAAAAAAATAAAACTGTAAAAATATTCAAGAGTATGGAAAAATGTTACTCCCTCCAATCAATATTAATTGGCATTGCTTTACTATAATTTCAGTAAAGTTGTACTAAGTCATCTTCAATTAATATGGATTTGAGGGAGTAGCAGATATAAAAATGCTTGTCAATTATAAAAATTCATGAATTTGAAAAAATGTTGGTTAATTAAAAAGATTCATTAATTTGAACAACAATATGAATATATAAAAGTGTTCACAAATTTTATAAAATTTGAATAAAAATTTCTTGAAGTTTGCAATACCCATGAATCTAACACAATAATCTTGAATTCGATAAAAAAATAGTCACGAAATGGAATATATGTTCAAAATATGCCATAAAAGATATTAATTTACAAAAGTTTTCATGATTTTATTTTTATTAGTTATATATACATTGGATGAATATATTCTCCATTATTTTAGAATAGTGTAAAGGAATTTTAAAATATTCCTAAACTATACAAAGGAAAAAACAAGGAAAAAATAGAAAAATAAAGATGAACCAAAAAATTGGAATAGAAAAAAAGAAAAGAATCATCAAGAAAAAATGCGAAACAATTCAAGGAAATCCGGCGCAGAACCTTTATAACAATGGTTGAAAGGTCCTCCAATTGGAAATACCGCCCCTACCTGCATGGCCGGCCAGCTACAGAAACTTTGCTAGTGGGGGTTTGCGTGGCGTAAAGCGTTATTTGGCGGTTGCATCAGATATAGGGAGCTCCTATGTAAGTCAGCTACGGGTACATGCATGCTCGTCGTCAAGCGCACGGTCCACACCCGCCCTCTCCCAGCTCCGTCATGGCCTCGACGCTGGCGAACGCCCACAGCTACACTCACCCACCTCTATTCCCTCTCTCTCTGTTTAAAACTAACAGAGGGCCCCACGTGTGAGTGACTCTACTCTCGCCTGAAGGTATGCAAGTGGAGGCGTAAAATGAGTTTACGCCTTCGACGTGGCCGCCCCAGGGATTTTCTATATTTCCATTTTAATTCAATCTAAACCAGAATTTTGACCAAACTTTCATCGTACATTACTTTTAAAGCACAAGTCCAAAGTTGTTGGTTCTTTATTTGCTGCAAAAAATTGTATATTTTTCTCTGCTATCTAGAATTTTTCGACGGAGAAAGATGCTCTATGTGATATGTATAAATACATTCAAAAATGTTTTTCAGAATGATTTGAATATTTGGTGAAGACCGGGAGTATTTCCACACTTCCTTGGACAGATGCAAGCCAGAGCCCTCAATTGCATGATTGCATTACAATGCCACGGTTTAATATGATAATTTTTTCATAATTAGAATTATATAGAAATGATAAAATGACATGCTCATGGCTGGGATGTGTTACTGGTAGGTTGATAATTGGACTGAATAGGATTACTGTTTTGCAAGCTTGATGATGCCAAGATGCCATTGGGTTAGTAGATCACTGTCCATGATTACTTCGTGATCATGCCTGAATTATCGAGTTGTTAGCAGTAGCTTGATCATATTATTCATTGGACTACTAGTTCGATACTGTTAAGACTTGAATCACAATGATACCGGAGTTACAGAGAAGTCACCTGGGGATAAATTCCTTCATTTGTTGATCAAGTGCCACTAAACTGAGCTTCATATTGCAACAACATTTGCCTTTATGGGGGGGCCTGACTCGGGCTACCGTGTGCACACTTATCGGTATCACCAAAGAGGGAAGGTCATGTGTCCGTGCTACCATGTTCAAGTAGGCGACGATAATCTTCTGAGATTGGTTTAGTCTATATGGTACCGGGTCCCGATGGGGATAGTAACATGCCGAACAGCGACGCAAGAGGACACCCAACGCATGACCCAAGGGCATGTCCGTGATATAGTAAAAGTATCATATGATTGACAAATTTTGTTGGACAAAGGTCCATGGTGTGGATAAAGTGCGCGACCTATTCGAATAGCCGAGTCCAACGTATTGGACATGGTCCGTACTAAGTCTCACTGTCTGATCAACACTAGTGATGGGATGACTGTTTTTAATAATGGAAGAACTCATCTCAGAATGACTGGCGGGCTACCAATTTGGAAGAAAGACATTGATGATCTTGAGGTAATCAGGGGGTGATCATGAGATTACTTGGTTTGAATGGATATTCAATGGTAAAGTGGACCATGTGACCTTGAATAATGGTAACAATTGTAGGCCACCATCAGCATCACGCTCCTACGTCATCGTCGTCAAATCACCGACTGCTTTTCCTTTCATACCACTTTTTAGAATCAATCCAAGGCACGCAATCGATCTACCAAGGATCAAGCAATCAGACAAGCACGAAACCAAGATTATGTTAAAGAGAATCACCGATATGGCTACATCCCCGGGGCCTGACTACGGGCGCTCCACTCCATGACACCACTACAACACTGCACTTCGGCCGCACGAGCGCCGACACATGTTGTCGGCTACCCCGCGTGTCTGTGCTATTATGTTGGCATATGTTACATCATATGTCTACCCCCTCATTATATAAGAGGCCTAGGATACAAGTGTCCAATTAGGACTTTGACTCCATATCCTATCTAGATGCAATACAACTCAGAGTCCAATTGTGACTTACCTTGTACACTACATTCAGCATAACTCTAATAGTTCCAGTGATAGAAATAATGAACATAAACATGGTACTTAAAAACCAACCAAACCTTGAAACTAAAGTTCCCTTTTAAATTAACTGGAGCAGGACCAATGTTTTCTTTAACTAATTTTAAGACATTCTTAACATGTTTGTAAAAGCAAAGAGGAGAAAACAAACAACCGCCCTTCTCGTGAAAGATAATCAATAGACTTACCCTGATATTGTTTTCGACGATAGCATCCCATTATTGCAAAACCATCTAGCACATCGAGGCGCGGGCCATAACAGGTGCATTACACGAAAGAATGCAAATGCTACATTCTAAGAAGAGTACTGCAGTGGCAATGGAAATACCACCATGACTATGTATCTATGTATAGTACACGTACAAAAAGAAAGCAATATATAACACACTAAGGAAATGTTGCTGCTCATAAAACCTTGATCCCAACACAGGCTGGCGAAAATGTTTGTTGGAATACTTAACATGAACTCATTATACGAAAGATATCACCAACCCCTTCGTTTTCCAGAGCCTTGATTATCTTTAAATCTCCTTGACTTATTGCTACTTACGGCCTTTGGTGTTTATTGCTCTTCAGAAGGTAAATGTTAAATTTACTAGAAGAAACAAGGTTGGGAATGAAGCTGAGTGGAAGAGTTGTTTCCAGCAAAGGGGTGAAAATAGGCCTCCACAAAGTATTTCATTTTTTGTTGGACTTGTCCTTATTTTTCTATGAGTTTAGGTAAAAAAATTGACTTTTCATCATACCTTGGCAACTTTTTTTTCTTCAGTTCTCCAAAATTCTTGATCATTCCCATAATACTCCTGGGACTCTTTTGTATCTTTCATAAACTCTTGGGTCTTTTAGAAAGAGGACTGGAGCCAACGCATTACCGGTGGACACAACAAATTAGAAAAGCCGTATTAACTTTGTTTGTTTCTTACGATGTGATTTATGAAGGCTTGGACAGCTCACTCACCTAGCCAATCATATAGTGGATGGGATGTTGGGACCAAACCGATTGAACCCCGGCATGCATTGTTCTAAAAACTGGGCCCATGAAGGAATGAATACCAACCATGTATCCCGCCTAAAATTCCTACCTTCTCACCTGATATTTTATTTGAGAGACGGCAAAGAGAAAACACACCACGCGGATCGATCACGCGGATCGCTGACGTGGCAGGATCTAAAACGCACATCCCACCAACCGCGACCGCCACACACATGCATGGCCCCACCCACCCACGAACACTCCACGCACGTGCCCCCATGACCGGCCCTCACCCCCACGCGCCTGTCTTCTCTCTTTCTCCCCCGAACTCCCTCATCTCTCTCCTTCTCCCGAGCAGAAGCACCCCGGCGGGCAGCACCCTCCTCTCTCCTGCCCCGAGCAGAGACCACCGCCGCCGATGCCCGAGCTGCCGTCGCGCCGCCGCCGGCCCGTCCGGCGCCCTCGGCAGCCAGCTGCCGCTGGTCGATGCCACGCGTCCGGCGACCGAGGTGCCGCGCGCCTGCTGCTCGCCACGCCTGTATCCGCGCCCAGCAGCAGCCGCCTGCTGGCGAGGCCGCCGCCCCTCGTCGCCGCCTGGCGGTCGGACTCCGCGCTTCGCTGCTTCGTCGGCGCCCGCGCCCGTCCGTCCGTCTGTCCCGAAGCTGCTCGACTTCACCTGGCGGCGGACTCCGCGCTCCTCGCCGTTCGTCCGGCGCCGCGCCGACCCGTCCGCCCGTCCCCGAGCTGCCCTCGCCTGCGTGCAGCTCTGCCGTCGTCGCCGCATGAAGCTCCGTCAAGTCGCCAGCGCCGTGTGAAGCTACGCCCCCACTCTCTTCGGCGGCTCCTCCCTCAGGCACGGCCGCCAAACAAACAGCAAGGAACGACCGACGGTCGACGATGACTATGCGTGATGCGCCCCTCTTGGCGCGGGCGGCGATCAGCTCTGCTTCGGCGAGGTTGGCCTCGGTCCGATTTGGTCGACTACCGGTGTTGGGCGAGATGCTCTGCTCGGACGTGGGGCAATAAGTTTTTTTTGTTAGCTGATGCGTGCACAGTGTACCATTCACAGATCTTGTAGTCCGTGTTGTATGTTAAGCAATTTTCCCTTTTTTTATATATAAATTTTTTCTTTGCCGTCTGTACATTAGTCCAGTTGATGGCAAAGAGCACATATTGGCTGACAGCAAAGACACGGTTTTTGCCGCCTGTTACTCTTTTGGCTGACGGCAAAGTCGGAGTTTGGCTGACGGCAAAGACTTTGCCGTCTGCCCGATAAAAAGCTGACGGCAAAGTACACTTTGCCGACTTTGGCTTTGCTGTCACACTTTGCCGTCAGCCAGGTGACGGTAAAATCTTTGCCGTCTGTATTTCAGCCTTTGCCGTTTGTACTTGCCTGACGGCAAACTGTCTGATTCCTGTAGTGTAATGTGCATTATATTATGCGGTCATTGTTACTACAGGATCTAACAGAGTCCACAAAGAGAAAAAAACAGTTTTGCTAGTTCCCAGTCGACTTAGAATTAGTTACTCCCACCATCTGAATGCATGGTGCTATTACAAAAATGCAGGGCGACCAAGGCATCCGATGTGAGAGAGAGGGATTTGCGCTCATAATCGCATCCTTTAATTACTGGATTTCCACTGTGAACGGGTTGAGTAATTGAGGTAATAACTATGGACGAAACTGGCACCATGGCTGGTTGTGTTATTGCTTCAAGCTTTTCTGCTATTGTAGTACTTTCTTCGGGAGCTCCTATTCCCCGCCTCATGTGGGGAATTGGCGGTATGAGGCTCATCTGGTGCAGGTGGACTAGCCCATTCTTAAGCTTCTAGTTCCAACTCGCAAGGATCGTTTTGTTGGGGTCAGCCAATTATTGCAGCTAGTTTTCCTGTTATGTTGTTCCTAGTGGCTTTAATTATGATCAAAAAATGCATGTATAATTTAACATTTTGAAAGAAAATAAAAATGTAAAATTATTCAAGGATATTGAAAAATGTTACTCCCTCCGATCAATATTAATTGACACTTCTTTAGTATAATTTCAATAAAATTGTCCAAATTGATCGTCAGGTAGTATGGATTTGAGGAAGTAGCAGAATTAAAAATGCTCGTTGATTTAAAAAAATTCTTTAAAAGGTGTTCACAATTACTTTGAGAAATAATATGAAAATGTAAAAAGTGTTCACAATTTTTATAAAATTAGAATAAAGAATTTCATGAAATTTGCAAAACCCATGAATCTAAGACAATAATCTTGAATTTGATAAAAAAAATGGTCGCGTATTGAAAAATATGTTCAAAACATGCAATAAAAGAAATTGATTTAAAAGATGTTCATGATTTTAATTTTTATTACTTATATATATATATATATATATATATATATAATTTAAATATATTTTTTCCATTGATTTTAGAATAGTGTTCAGTAATTTTAAAATATTCATGAACTAAACAAAGGAAAAAAATAAAAACAAAAAATAAAAAATGTAGATGAACCAAAAAATCGAAAAAAAACTCAAGAAAAATGCAAAAATATTTAAGAAAATGCGGTGCAGAACCTTCTTGAACTTTACGAAAATGATTGAAAGGTCCTAAAATTGGAAATACTCTCCCTCGCCTACATGGGTCAACCAGCTTCGGAAACTATGCTAGTGGTGGTTTGCGTAGTGGGAAAGCATTATTTGGCGGTTGCGTCTGGTATAGGGAGCTCCTATGTACGTCAGCTACGGGTACATGCGTGCTCGTCGTCAAGTGCACGATCAATACCCGACCTCTCCCATCTCTATCGTGGCCTCGACGCCGGCGAACGACCACCGCTACGGTCACCCGCCTCTGTTCCCTCTCTCTCTGTTTAAAATTGACAGGGGGGCCACCTGTGAGTGAGTCTACTCTCGCCCGAAGCGTTATGCAAGTGGAGGCGTAAAATTAGTTAACGCCTTCGACGTGGCCGCGCTAGGGATTCTCTGGATTTTCGTTTTAGTTCAATCTAAACTAGAATTTTGACCAAACTTTGTTGGACGAAGGTCCATGGTGTGGGTAAAGTGCTAGACCCTTGCAGAGTGTAAGAATCTATTCGCATAGCTGAGTCCACGGTATTGGACACAATTCTTACTAAGTCTCACTGTCTGATCAACACCGGTGATGGGATAACTTGTTTAATGACGGACGAACTCATCTCAGAATGACTGACAGGGTAAGAATTTGTCAGAAAGACGTTGATGATTTTGAGGTAATCACGGGGTGATCATGAGATTAGTTGGTTTGACTAGATATTCAAGGGCAAGGATGACCATCTGACCTTAAACGATGGTACCTATTGTAGGCAACCATCAACATCATGCTCCTAAGCCATTGTTGCCAAAATCACCGCCGTCTTCTGCTTTGATACCACTTCTTAGAATTAATCTGAGGCTCCTAGTCGATCTAGCGAGGATCAAGAAATCACACGAGCATGATACCGAGATTTTGTTAACGAGTTTATTTCAATTGAGAATATAAATGTTAAATTTACAAGAGGAAACCGGGTTGGGAATGAAGCTGAGTGGAAGAGTTGTTTCTGCCAAAGGGTTGGAAAATAGGCCTCCACAAAATATTTAATTTTTTGTTAGACTTGTCCTTATTTTTCTATGAGTTTAGGTAAATTTTTCTGACTTTTCGTCATTCCTTGGCAACTTTTTTTTCAAGATTTCTCCAAAATTCTGAATCATTCCCATAATACTCCTGGGCCTCTTTTATATCTTTACATAATCTCTTGGGCTTTTGGAAAGAGGAGTGGAGCCAGCACATAACCGGTGGACACAACAAATTAGCAAATCACTATTAGAGACAATTAAGTTGTCGGTGTCACTCTTGTTTGGTGGAATTGACCCCTATGGTCGGTCATCGGTCCTTTCTTGACGCTGTTGTTTGTCCTTGATGTCATTTTCGTAATTACCTACAATAGGTGGCATGTCTTTGTATGGTAGGATGTGATTTAAGAAGGCTTGGAAAGCTCACTCACCTGGCCAATCATATAGTGGGTGGGATGTTGGGACCAATCCGGTTGAACCCGACGTGCATTGCTGCAAAAAGTGGGCCCATGAAAGAATGGATACCAACCATGTATCCTTCCAAAAATTTCTATCTTCTCACCTGCACATGGTCGTGCTGCCCCTTCTCACTGTCGTTCTCTCTCCATGGTAGCCTGATTGAAAGGTCTCTGGTCTCTTGGTGAGCACTGCGATGGAATGGCATCCTTCTGGACACATAGTACAAATCGTGTTTCCATTTCACAATTATTCTCAGTCGACGCATGAATGAAATGTATGTAAACTCAGTATATTCATAACAATACATTCCTAGTTTCCATTTCAACTTCCTGGTCTTGCAGAGGCACATGGCAGGATAACAATCAATATATTTTGGACTGACCAAGAATAAACGCCCGAGGGCGTATTCTATTGCATCAGCAGTAGTAGCTGGGCCAGCCCTAGGACTGAGAGTGAGAAGACCCTAGTCTTTCTATGCCCTCCATCATAAAATTTAGTAGTGCATGTTAAATTTTTCTTAACGTTAAAATTTTCAAACTTCGATCGAGTTAACAAAAAATTTATTAACATCTAGAATATCAAATAACAACCATTAAATGCATAATGACTACATTTTAATGTGGCATATATTTCTTTATTAACCTGATCAAAGTTTGTGAAGTTTGACTTTTGCCAAAAAAAACGAATGTGCACTATATTATGCGGTCATCGTTACTACAGGCTCTAACGAAATCCTCGAAAGAAAAAAAACTAATGCATCATGACTCCATTTGAATGCATGGTGCATATGACCAACGTGCGGGGCGACGAAGACATCTGATGTGTGAGAGAGGGATTTGCGCTCATAATCACATCCTTTAATTACTGGATTTCCATTCAGAACAGGCTCTGTAATTGAGGTAATAATTACTGACAAAACTGTCACCATGGTTGGTTGTGTTATTGCTTGGAGCGTTTCTGCTATTGCAGTATTTTCTTTGGGAGCTCCTATTCCCTGCCTCTTGTGGGGAATTGGCGCTATAACACGCATCTGGTGCGGGTGGGCTGGCCCATTCTTAAGCTTGTTGTTCCAACTTGCAAGGATCGTTTTTATGGGACCAGCCTGTTATTTTAGCCAGTTTTCCTATTGCATTGTTCCTGGTGGCTTTTATTTATCCAAAAAATGCATGTATAATTTTACATTTTGATAAAAAACTAAAATTGTAAAAATATTTAAGGATATGGAAAAATATTACTCCCTCCAATAAATATTAGTTGACACTGCTTTAGAATAATTTCTGTAATGTTGTACTAAGGCATCGTTAATTAATATGGATTTGAGGGAGTAAGAGATCTAAAAATGCTTGTCAATTTAGAAAAAAATCACAAATTTGAAAAATAATTAATCTATTAAAAATGTTCATTAATTTGAGCAACAATATCAAAATGTAACAGTTTTCACAATGTTTATAAAATTTGACTATTTTTTTATGAAGTTTGCAAAACCCATGTATCTAAGACAATAATTTCAAATTTCATAAAATAATGGTCACGAAATGGAAAATATGTTAAAAACATGTAATAAAGATATTGATTTGCAAAAATGTTCATGATTTTATTACTGTAATAAACATATATATTGGATTAAATATATTTTTCACAAATATTATAGTAGTGTTCAGGAATTTTAAAATATTCATGAACTAAAGAAAGCAAAAAAAAAAGAACGAAAACAAAAGAAGGAAAAGTAAAGATGAACCAAAAATAGGAAAAGAAAAAAATACAAAAAACCTCAAGAAAAAAATGCAAAACAATTCAAGAAAATCCGGTGCAGAACCTTCTAGAACCTTTACAAAAATGGTTTACAGGTCCTAAAATTGGAAATACTCGCCCTTGCCTACATGGGCCGGCCAGCTTCCGAAACTTTGCTCGTGGGGGTTTGCTTAGCGGGATATAAGGAGCTCCTATGTACATCAGCTCTGGGTACAAGCGTGTTCATCGTCAACTCACGATCCATACCCGCCCTCTCCCACCTCCGTCGTGGCTTCTACGCCGGCGAATGGCCACCGGTACGCTCACCCACCTCTATTCCATCTCTGTATGTTTAAAACTGACAAGGGCCCCACCTGTGCATGACTCTACTCTCTCCCGAAGCTTTATCCAAGTGGAGGCGTAAACTGGCGTAAACTGAAGACCAGTAGTATTTCCACACTCCCTTGGAGCAAGGCAAGTCAGAGCTCTCATTTGCATCATTGCATTACAATGCCATGGTTTAATATGATAATTTTTCCATAATTAGAATTATATAGAAATGATTTGCTCATGGTTGGGATGTGTTGCTGCCAGGTTGATAACAGGATTAAATAGGAGTAGTATTTTGCAAGCTTGACGATACCGAAATGCCATTAGGTTAGTAGGTCACTATCCATGATTACTAGGTGATCATGTCTCAATTGTCAAGTTGGTAGCAGTAGCCTGATCATATTATTCATTGGACTACTAGTTGGATATTGTTAAGACTTGAATCGCAATGATATCGGAGTAACTGAGAAGTCACATGGGGATAAATTCCTTCATTCATTGATGAAGTGCCATTGAACCGAGCTTCACAGTGCAACTGCATTTGCCTTTATGGGGCCCCCTGACTCGGGCTACCATGTGCACTCTTATCGGTACGACAAAGAGGGAAGGTCATGCATCTGTGCTACCCTGATTAGGTAGGCGGCGATAATCTTGTGAGCCTTCTTTAGTCTATATGGTACTGGGTCCCGATGGGGACAGTATTAGCCACGAGGTGGCACATGTCCAACAGTGACGCAAGAGGACACCCAACGTATGACCCAAGGGCACGTCGATGATACAGTAGAAGTGTCATAAGATAGATAAGTTTTGTTGGACGAAGGTCCATGGTGTGGGTAAAGTGCGAGACCCTTGTAGAGTGTAATAATCTATAGGAATAGGCAAGTCCACGGTATTGGAAATAGTTCGTACTTAGTCTCACTGTCTGATCAACACCGATGATGGGATGACCTGTTTTAATGATGGAAGAACTCATCTCAGAATGAATGACGAGGTAAGAATTTGGCAGAAAGACGTTGATGATCTTGAGGTAATCATGGGGTGATCATGAGATTATAGTTGGTTTGACTAGATATTCAAGGGTAAGGGTCACCATGTGACCTTAAACGATGGTAACTATTGTAGGCCACCATCAGCATCATGCTCCTAAGTCATCGTTGCCAAAATCACCGGCTTCTTCTTCTTTGATACCACTTTTTAGAATTACTTTGTGGCTCGTAGTCGATCTACAGAGGATCAAGCAATCACACGGGCACGACACCGAGATTTTGTTAACGTGGTTCACGGATATGACTACATCCCCGGGGCCTGACTACAGGCTCTCCTCCCCATGACAACGCTAGAATACCGCACTCCGTCCGCACGGGCGCCGACACACGTTGCCGGCTACCCCAGGTGCATGTGCTATTTATGTGGCATATGTTACATTGTGTGTCTACCCCCTTATTTGAAGGAAATATGCCCTAGAGGCAATAATAAAGTTATTATTTATTTCCTTATTTCATGATAAATGTTTATCATTCATGCTAGAATTGTATTAACCGGAAACATGATACATGTGTGAATGCATAGACAAAAACATTATGTCACTAGTATGCCTCTACTAGACTAGCTTGTTAATCAAAGATGGTTATGTTTCCTGACCATGAACAAAGAGTTGTTATTTGATTAACAAGGTCGCATCATTAGTAGAATGATCTGATTGACATGACCCATTCCATTAGCTTAGCACACGATCGTTTAGTATGTTGCTACTGCTTTTATCCATGACTTATACATGTTCCTGTAACTATGAGATTATGCAACTCCCGTTTTCCGGAGGAACACTTTGGGTGCTACCAAACGTCACAACGTAACTGGGTGATTATAAAGGAGTACTACAGGTTTCTCCAAAGGCAAATGTTGGCTTGGCGTATTTCGAGATTAGGTTTTGTCACTCCGATTGTCGGAGAGGTATCTCTGGGCCCTCTCGGTAATGCACATCACTGAAGCCTTGCAAGCACTACAACTAATGAGTTAGTTGTGAGATGATGTATTACGGAACGAGTAAAGAGACTTGCCGGTAACGATATTGAACTAGGTATTGGATACCGACGATAGAATCTCGGGCAAGTAACATACCGATGACAAAGGGAACAACGTATGTTGTTATGCGGTCTGACCGATAAAGATCTTCGTAGAATATGTAGGAACCAATATGGGCATCCAGGTCCCGCTATTGGTTATTGACGGAGACGTGTCTCGGTCATGTCTACATTGTTCTCGAACTGTAGGGTCCGCACGCTTAAGGTTTCGATGGCGATGTTATTATGAGTTTATGTATTTTGATGTACCGAAGAAGTTCGAGTCCCGTATGTGATCACGGACATGACGAGGAGTCTCGGAATGGTCGAGACATAAAGATTGATATATTGGGCGGCTATATTCGGACACGGAAAGGTTCCGGAAGTTTCGGAGAAAACCGAGTGCCGGAGGGTTACCGGAACCCCGGGAAGTATGGGCCTTAGTGGGCCAAGAGGGAGAGAGGGGCCGCACCAGGAGGTGGCGCCCCAAGGGAGTCCGAATAGGACAAGGAGGGCGCGCCCCCTTTCCTCTCCCTCTCTCTCCTTCCCCTTCTCCTTCCTAGTTGGACTAGGAAAGGGAGTCCTACTCAACTAGGAGGAGGACTCCCCCTCCTAGCGCGCCTATAGGGGCGGCCGGCCTCCCCTCCCTCCTTTATATACTGGGGCAGGGGCACCCTAGGACACACAAGTTTGATCTACGGATCGTTCCTTTGCCGTGTCGCGTGCCCCTCCACCATATTCCACCTCGGTCATACCGTCGCAAGCTTAGCGAAGCCCTGCGCCGTGAAACATCAAGATCGTCACCACGCCGTCGTCTTGTGGAACTCTCCTCGACACTCGGCTGGATCGAGTCGAGGGCGTCATCGAGCTGTCGTGTGTCAAGAACTTCGGGCGCCGAGTAACGGCGCCGGATCGGTCGGATCGGGAGGAGAACGTCGACTACTTCCTCTACGTTGTGATCGCTTCGCTTGGGTCTCACGAGGGTACGTAGACAACACTCTCCCCTCTCGTTGCTATACATCACCATGATCTTGCGTGTGCGTAGGAAATTTTTTGAAATTACTACGTTCCCTAACATTATTATATAAGAGGCATTGGATAGAAGTGTCCAATTAGGATGACTCCATATACTATCTAAACAGAATACAACTCCGAGTCCAATTGTAACCTACCTTGTACACTACATTCGACACAACTCTAACAGTTCCAGTGACAGAAAGCAGGAACATAAACTTTGTACTTAACAAGCAACCCTACCTTGAAACTAAAGTTCACTTTTAAATTAACTGGAGCGGGACCAATGTTTTCTTTAAGAAAATTTTGGGCATTCTAAAAATCTTAGTAAGCCACCCTTCTAGTGGTAGATAATAAATAGACATACCCTGATATTGTTTTGGACTATGAGCATCCCCTAATTGCAGAACCATCGAGCGCATAAGGCATGGGCCATAACAGAAGCATTACATGAAAGGATCAAATCACTATTAAAGACAATTAAGTTGTCAGTGTCACTCTCGTGTGGTGGAATTGACCCCTACGGTCAGTCATCGGTCCTTACCTGACGCTGGTGTTTATCCTTGCTTTCTATTTGATCTGTACATACAGTAGCTGGGACGTCTTTGTTTTTGACGATGTGATTTATGAAGGCTTGGACAGCTCACTCACCTGGCCAATCATATAGTGGTTGGGATGTTGGGACCAATCCGAATGAACCCCGGCGTGCATTGTTCTAAAAAGTGGGCCCATGAACGAATGGATAACAACCATGTATCCTGCCTAAAATTCATATCTTCGTACCTGCACATAGTCGTGCTGCCCCTTCTCACTGTCGTTCTTTCTCCATCTTATCTTATATATATTTATATTTACTAATTGGAAGCACCATACGAGCCTCCACGTTGATCCTCAAAAACTAATTTAAAATAACCATTAGATCGTAACTATGCGTCTAGGATTAAACCAGATAAAAAATACTACCACCTCACATAAAAGCCCCAAGAGTACATACAAGTTACAACGTCCATGATTTTTCTTTTTTTTTAAGAAATACAACGTCTAGGATTAAGGAACCCCCTCACGCCACAAGGGTAAAGAGTCCTAATATGCGGAAAAGCCCTAATATGTTACAACGTCTAGGATTAAGGAAAACAACACCCAATAGTCCAGACATGTTACAATAGAAGAAACTCCTGGGTTTTTTTAAACGGAAGGAAAGAAACATTTAGGTTCTAAAAAGAGATGAAGAAAAAAACTAATTTTTTTCTTTCCAGAAACGTACCAGGTGCAGGCATGGAGCTGATAGAAAAATAAATATCATGGCTCAGTGTCACAGACGCACGTTGTCCTCTGTGCTAAAAATCTGCATACAATATTTCAATGTGTGGTGCATATATCTAGGTACGTGAACAATTTTTTGCTCACCCATAAATCGCCAAGCACACAACCACAAGGAAATAAATAAACCCCGTCGATAAATCACCCACACTATGCTTCCAAAATTGTTTGGGACAACACATGGATTACTGAAAATGGAAAAGGAACATTGTCAATGTTTTTTCAAAATCTATGTCATGAATATCATAATAAAAAATCCTAGGTTATATTTAACAAAAATTAAATTTGCTAAACTGTGCATGTGCATCAGAAACCCATTCTGCAAGGTTAGTTTATGCAACCGACTAAATTTGTTAAAATGGAATATGGTAACCACATGTATGCATGTCGAATGATGGAGTAAATATGCAAATATTAACCGGTACAGAGAAGAATCATAGATAATATATGTACAATAATGTTAACAAGAAAACACATCCTCATATATATTTATTACTTGCTAAACTAAGAACAGTTAAAATATATGTATACTGTCACCAATTTTTTATTAATTTAAAAACAGTTATATATATATTAAATATTTTGCAGTACTATGTATTTCTGTTTTTACGAGACTTTAGAAAAAACAATACTTACAAAAACTCAATGAATAACATATTGTTTTTCATGCAGTAGCGAGTGCGATATTAAAAATTGCTAGCCTATGCAGTGGCACGGGTTGACGACTAGTGGTAGCCTAATTGAAAGGTCTCTAGCCTCCTGGCGAGAGTTGCGATGGACTGGCTTCCTTGTTCAGCCTCACATGTTTTGTTGCACCCGCACCTCTAGACACACAGTACAAATCGTGTTTCCATTTCACTATGATTCTCAGTCACGCATGAATGAAATGAATGTAAGATCAGTGTACTCGTAACAATATATTCCTAGTTTCCATCTCAACTTCCTGGTCTTGCAGAGGCACATGGCAGGATAACAATAAATTTATTTTGGACAGAGCAAGAATAAACGCCCGAGGGCGCATTCTATTGCTGTAGAAAGCACCTGGGAAGCCCCTCCATCCTAAAATTTAGTTGTGCGTATTAATTTTTATTAACGTTAAAATTTGCAAATTTTGACTGAGTTAACAAAAAAGTCATTTACATCTAGAATTTCAAAACGATACCATTAGATGCATCTTGAATACAATTTAATGTGGTATATATTTCTTATTGTAAATATAAAGATAACTTTGTTTATAAACCTGATCAAAGTTTGTGAAGTTTGACTTTTGCGAAAAAACTAATGTGCATTGTATTATGCGGTAATCGTCACTATAGGCTGTAACAAAATCCTCAAAAGAAAAAAAAATAGTTTTGCTAGTTCCCAGTCGACTTAGAATTAGTTGCTCCCTCCATCTGAATGCATGGGCGATGAAGACATCCAATGTGAGAGAAAGGGATTTGCGCTCATAATCGCATCCTTTAATTACTATATTTCCATTGTGAACGAGTTGAGTAATTAAGGTAATAACTGCTGACGAAACTGGCACCATGGTTGGTTGTGCTATTGCAGTATCTTCTTCGGTAGCTCCTATTATGTGCCTCTTCTGGGGAATTGGCGCTATAATGCTCATCGTGTGCTGGTGGACTGGCCCATTCTTAAGATTCTTGTTCCAGCTCGCAAAGATTTTTTTATGGGGTCAGCCAGTAATTTCAACCAGTTTTCCTGCTGCGTTGTTCCTAGTGGCTTTTATTATTTATTGAAAAACTGCATGTATAAGTTAACATTTTGAAAAAAATAAAACTGTAAAAATATTCAAGAGTATGGAAAAATCTTAGTCCCTCCGATCAATATTAATTGACATTGATTTAATACAATTTCAGTAAAGTTGTACTAAGTCATCTTCAATAAATACGGATTTGAGGGAGTAGCAGATCTAAAAAATGCTTGTCAATTGAAAAAAATCATGAATTTTTAAAAAATGTTCATTAATTAAAAAGGTTCATTAATTTGAGCAAAATATGAATATGTAAAAGTGTTCACAAATTTTATATAATTGCAATAAAAAAATTCATGAAGTTTGCAAAAGCCATGAATCTAAGACAATAATCTTGAATTCGATAAAAAATTACTCATGAATTGGAATATATGTTCAAAATATGCAATAAAAGATATTGATTTACAAAAGTGTTCTTGATTCTATTTTTATTATATATATATATATATATATATATATATATATATATATATATATATATATATATTGGATTAATGTATTCTTCATTAGTTTGAGAATAGTGTTCAGGAATTTTTAAAATATTCATGAACAATACAAAAGAAAAAAAAAGAAGGAAAACAAAAAAAAGGAAAAATAAAGATGAACCAAAAAGTAAGAAAAGAAAGAAATGCAAAACAATTCAAGGAAATCCGATGCACAACCTTATGGAACCTTTACAAAATGGTTGAAAGGTCCTAAAATTGGAAATACCGCCCTTGCCAACGTGGCCGTCTAGCTACAGAAACTTTGCTAGTGGGGGTTTGCGTGGCAGGAAAGCATTATTTGGGGCTTGCTTCAGATATAGGGAGCTCCTATGTATATAAGGTATGGTCACAGGCGTGCTCGTCGTCAAGGGCACAATCCATACCCGCCCTCCCCAGCTCCGTCATGGCCTCGACGCCGGCGAACTCCTTGCTCTAGTGCTTCAAATGTTAGTCTCCCCAACGCTCAACTCTCTCTCATAGACTTGGCTATGGTGGGACAAGGATTTGAGTGGAAAGCAACTTGGGGAAGGCTAGAAATCAAGGTTTAAATGGTAGGTGTGGAAACTCATCTCAACACATGATTAGGTGGTTCTCTATTAGAAAATGAGTAGTTGAAGTGTAGGCACGATCTGATGGCTCTCTCCACTAAGGAAGAGGGGATGGTGGGGTATATATAGCCTCCACTGAAGAATCCAACTGTTACACACTTTTCGCACAACTAGGTGGCACCGACCAGAAATATCGGTGGCACCGATCTGTACAAAAGATATGAACGTTAGAGATCTCGGTTGGACCGACTGGGGAGAACCCGGAAGGACCGATGTGAAAGTGGCAAGGGCAAACCTTGTTTCGGTGTGGCACCGATTGCATCAACTCGGTAGGATCAAAGTGAAGCAATAGGGCACCAGAAAGGTGGCAAGCCACCTCAGTGGGACCGACTGAACACTCAATGAGACCGAAATAATTGCAGACCATTACAGAGAGTTTGCAAGGCCATCTCGGTGAGACCAAGATCCGTATCGGTGGATCCGATTTGTTATGGTTTGGCAGTGGCAGTGTCCAGGTGAACTCGATGGGTCCGGATAGGTGTGTTTTGGTGGGACAAAAGTAATCTAGGGTTCAAAAAATGTTCTTGGAATTCAAAAAATCTTCTTGGTATTCAACACTTGTTCTTGGTATTAAAAAAATGTTCTTGGAACTGAAATTATGTTCTAAGATCTGATAGATGTTCACCTAAAAAAAGATTTGATAAATGGTCAGGACATTAAAAATGTTTTTCGAGTTAAAAAATTATTCAATGCATTCAAAACAGGTTCTAGGATCCAACTTTTGTTCTAAGATTCATTTTTTTTTCTAGGATTCATTTTTTAATATTAAAATAAATGTTCTAAGGTTCATAAATGATGTTGGAATTTAACATATGTCCTAAGGTTTACAAAACATTCTTGGAATTTAAAAAATGTGTTTGGTTTGAAAAAGACATTCTGGGAATCAAAATCATGTTCTATCATTCGATAAATGTTCAGGATGTTTAAAAATGTTCTTCGAATCGAAATTATGTTATAAGTTTGAAAAAATATTCTTTGATTGAAATGATCTGCGATTTAAAAAATGTTCTAGGATTGAGAAAATTATTCTTGGATTTGAAAAATTGCCCTTCATATAAAAAAATGTTCTTGGAACTGAAATTATGTTCTAAGATTTGAGAAACTGTTTAAGACATTTAAAAAATGTTCTTGAAATTTAAAAATTATTTGAGATATTCAAAAAAGTTTTTAGGATTCAGATTTTGTTCGAAAAAAATTAAAAAATTGGATTCAAAAGATGTTATATTCATGCTTAAATCATTTTTGGACGAAATTATTATTATAAGCTGAATCAACAATCTATTCGTGCTCAAATACATAGTGATTCGAATATAGTACAAAGACAACAAACAAACAGGAACTTCCTTAATATATGGTTCATAATAACTTCTCTATTTCTGATGCAATATTGTGGTGTGAGATACATAGGAAAACAACAAGAAAAAGAAAAACGCAATCTTTAGAACACATGCATACAGGGTACAAATTCTGTTATATCAACTAGACAGCTGAATGCTTTCTGACGTATACATTGATGAGACAGAAAGGAAGTACAAATCAACGTAATCATCTACTTGTAACTACTCCTGTTCTTTCTGAACACAATCTGCCGAGATTGAGGAGTGATTTCCTAAAATCGTTGGACAGAAAAACACTGGAGTAAGCGCAGAATTAGTTTGTATCAAAAAATGTAACAAGGTCTATGAAGAATCCGGTACAGAAATAGTGGAGGAAAATCACATCAGCAAGCAACTAGCTAGTGTTTTTCCAGGGACGCAAGTAGCTACTATTAGCTAAACAGTGTGCACACGTAGTTAAATTGACATCACAAAACTTGAAGATTAGACTGGTAGATGCTAATTAAGATGCCAAACAAACTAGGAGGTGCTTCAAATTAATTAACTGAACATTCAAAAGCAGAGTAGAATGTATTGTGAAGATAACCTCATTAAAAGGGGTAATGACTATTTGTGAACTAGAAAATTATATGATTTGCATGGAAACAAAATAATGTTGAAATGAATACTAAGTTACTCAACATTTTCAAGAGAAGACACCTTCTGTATCTATGAGCATTTACCGGAAAAACCAAGCGAGATTCAATGGATTTGTTTACAGTAGCAGCTAGCTCATGCATAGCACAGAAACATGACTCTTGAGTGGTGTTGTTCACCGGCGATATGTAGAGTGGCCGTCTTCGGCAAAGACTGGGGGTCAAGAGCAGAGGCATTGCTAACAGTAGCATAGTAAAAAAGAAATAGTAGAAAAGAAATCTAGTGAGCACCAAGACTAAGCTGTAGAACAATGGAGCTAAATAGTAGAACAATTCCACACAACTTCAATCCTATAACAGGTCTAGTACAAGTTTTGGTTCTAACCTAGCAGAGAACTACAATAGTATCACCAGAACCATCGCCACTGCATAAGTATATACATGGAAAATTCAGAGCAACTACACAATTGAAGGGAGATGCTTGTTCACTTCTATAGGCGTATCCAAAACATCTTAAAACATATCCACACAAAGGGTTATGAAGAAAACTGTCAAGTACCAGAACAGAAAAGAGTTGACTAGTACTTGCTGTAATGATTTACCTACATCATCCCTCTAGAACAACCATGATCTGTTAGATCTCAGACGAACCTGCAAATACAAACAGAAAAAGAGAGACAAATGCAGTTGAGGAACTTAGTAAATTGTAATAAAAAACAAACGGGGAACACCGAATCTGACAGACCTCGACCAGTTATCAAAAAATTGAAGTGTTATTCCTCAGATTTTGGTTTTCAAAACACCATCTACCAACAACAAAGAACAAAATCAGCTAACCCTAATTCCACCCGAGAGACTTGCAGGAAGGGGAGAGAAGATGAAGATCCAGAGCACCTAGCGGACAAGACGCACGAAGGAGGAAGGAATGAAGACCAAGGGAAAGAATCGAGTGGAAGGAAGGGGAATCGAGAGGAGCAAGGACAGAAAGAATCAAAATAAAGTAGCCGCAGGAAGAAAGGGTAACGAGGAAACAGGTGCGCGCCAATGGAGTCGGTCGAAACAGAAAACAGGAAAAAAGGCCGGCCCAAAGACGGGCGAAGGGTGTGCATCGCCCTCACAGTTTGATGCAAAATGTGTCAAATAGGGATTTTCATGATATTGTGTTTTTGCACATGGCAGGCGTAACTGGTCTAGTCAATTTGGGTCAGATTGTTTGGTATTAATAGTAGGTAACATGGCATTGTCGGCATGGGTGCCGACGGTCCAGAGGCTGTAGTTAATTTCGGCCCACCGACCATACCCCTGCCCCTATATACTAAATACGGCGCAGCCCTGAGCAAGCACACATCCGCTGACAGAAACAAAACAGAAAAGCCAATAAGCACAAAGTTGAGCTTCACGTACGTACTTGGCTACGCAGAGGGTCCCCGCCGGCAATGGATGTCCACGTCCTGAGCTCCAAGCTCGTCAAGCCCGCGTGCACCAAGCTGGCCGCCGGCGCCCCCGAGTACATCCCTCTCTCTGTCTTTGACAAGGTGACGTACCAAATGCATATGGCCATGATCTTTGCCTTTGCGGCGCCGGCGCCGGCGCCCACCGCGGCCGCTCTAGAGAAGGGCCTAGCTGTTGCCCTTTCGGAGTACCGCACCTTGGCGGGGCAGCTGGTCCGCAACTGCAGCGAGGGGCCGGTGGTGCTGCTCAATGACCGGGGTGCCCGTGTGGTGGAGGCGTGCGTGGACGCCGACATGGTGGATGTGGATGTGGCCCTGCCCAATCCCAAGCCGGAGCTGCTGCAGCTGCTTCCGGACCTCGAGGAGGAAGCTATCAAGGAGGTGGTGGTGCTGCAGCTCACGCGGTTCAGGTGCGGCTCCCTCGCGGTGGGGTTCGCCCGCAACCACGCCGTCGCCGACGGGCGCGCCACCAGCAACTTCCTCGTCGCGTGGGGACGTGCCACCAGGGGTCTCACTATGGGCCTCCCGCCCATGTACAAGTACAACCACCTCGACCTATTCCAGCCTCGCCTGACCTCTCACTGCATCAACGAGTTGGAGTTCGAGTTCGACCACCGCAATCGAGAGTACTACCTTCCAACACCGCCGGCGCCGGCGCCCACAGCGACCGCTGGCGACAAGAAGGTGATCGTTGTACACAAGGCGCACTTTAGCAAGGACTGGATCGCCGGCCTTCGCGACACCACCTCACAAGGGCGGGACCGCCCGTTTACCCGATTCGAAACTATTCTCGCCCAGCTGTGGCGCGCCATGACACGGGCGCGGGGACTCTCACACGACGACATCTCCACGGTGCGTATCTCAGTGGACGGCCGCGGCCGCCTCGGCATGCCAGCAGAGTATGCCGGCAACCTAGTCCTCTGGGCGTTCCCGCGCGCCAGAGTGTCCGACCTGCTGGGACAACCGCTGAGTCACGCCGCGCAGCTCATCCACGACGAGGTGGCTAGGGTTGCGGACCCGGCCTACTTCCGGTCGTTTGTGGACTTTGCCACCTCCGGCCTTGTCGAGCAGGAAGGACTTGCGCCGAGCTCCGAGATCAACATGAGGGACGTGCTGTGCCCAGACTTGGAGGTGCACAGCTGGCTCACCTTTCAGTTCTACGACATGGACTTCGGCACGGGCACCCCAACGTACGTCATGCCGTCCTACATCCCCGCGGAAGGGCTTATCTTCCTTGCGCCGTCCTACATCGGGGACGGCAGCATCGACGCCTTCGTGCCTGTCTTCCAGGACAACCTCGAGGCCTTCAAGCAGTGTCTCTACTCCATCGATCACCATGACAAAGAGTAGCGAGAGCCAGCCAGGGACGCATGCAGGGCATGAATAAATGATGCATCCTCGGATAAAAAAGCCCATCCAAGATGGTTTCCTTGTGTGTGTTTTTTTCTTTTTGCCTGAGATTTCTTAAGAATAAACCGAGTTTAATCTCTACCTAATCTTTGTCTTTATCTTTTTTTTACCTACTACTAGCAAACATACATGCCCATGCGTTGCAACGGGAGAGTAAAAATTGACGAGCTTCGCCGGGAAGCAAATGCTAATTATCACTAATCAGGTTGGATCAATTAACTTGACTAGGACAAAAATGATGGATCAATTAACAGCACGACTCCATGGGGCGCTAGATTATGTGTTGTACCACCATCGGACAATTAAAATATTGTGCATGCAGCGCTTTCAAAGTAATTTTACCTAGATAAATTTGTTATTGTTCCTCCATAGCATTAATGTTTGGAGCCAAAATGTGTATAAGGTGGTTGTCAAGTTTCTTCGTAACACACCCAACATGCCCATCTTTAGGGACTTCAGGCATGACATTCTTTTCCTGATCCGGAACAATAGCTTTATTGAGATCAACTAAAGACTCTATTGCCATGAGACGTAAATACCTGTGTTTTGATGTCGATGGTTCATTATGCACTTGTATGAACCGGGATAAATTACGTCTGGAGACAATATATTTGTGTTTACTTTACTGGACGTGCAAGCAGATATGTTTTTGTTGTGTGTGCCCTACTTTTTGTATATATGTTAGTCCTACTTCAATGGGCGGACCCCAAATAGACGTTCGTTTTACATGAATTTTATCCGCTTGATTCGAGTAAAGTGGCAAAGTTCGGCCTCTTTTTTAGATGCCTTGGGAATGCGCCCAACGCAGATGACCCATTTGGTCCGCCCCTTCAGACGGCCAAATGTTGACATTTTTCCTCTCAATATTGCATATAGTTTCAGAACTGAATAAAAACACTCAACTCATTGCATATAGTTTACAACCAAATAAATCACATAGAGTCGTAATAATAAATAATTTAAATTTTATATAAAACACAACGATTGCAACCAAATTTGATTTGTGTCCATTTCAACTTAAACGGACGCAGCCGGATGAAATGAGGTTGTCCGTTTAAGTTGGCCTTTTCAACATTATCTAACCCTTATCCATAAACTAAAATTGAACCTTAAAATAAAAAGTAGTTCAGCGTGCTACCACACGTCGTGATGGAGTTGTAGATTTTAATACTCCACATGCGGTAGCTAGCTGTCACACGTCACCCCAGCAAATGATGTTTTTTCTTGTATTTCATGCGACTTTCAGAGCCTTCTTCCTAGTAGATGTTCCTTTATTGATGATGCATATATACGGCAGGTCACCTGTCTCCGGCACCATCACAGCAGCCACCGAAAAAAATAATGACGGATCACCTCCTCTTCCGAGCTCAGAGATGTTCTGCTATCTTTTCAGTTTTGTCATGTCGGTCTTTACGTGACTTTTACTTTGATCTTTATGATATGAACGAGACACGTAAACCATGCAAAAATAATAATATATGCGGCAGGTCTGGCCTTTCTTTTTCCGCCTTGGCTCGTTTGACACTTGCAATTCGAGAACGTATACATGTCGCTAGGATTTGATCTAAAAGAGCAGGGTGGGACTATTAATTACAAAAGGAGTCCAAAATTTTAACACATGAAGCTACTTTTTTAGTGGCTCATAATAGAAATTTTAATTTTTGCCGATTGTGACTTAAATAGCAACCGGGCTGACTATACATACGAAACTTATGATCGAAGTGGATGGACAAAAACGGACCAAATTCACGGTGATAAGAAGCTACATCCCCTTTATTATTAGAGGTGTATATATATACATACATACATACATACAGTATAAGTTTCTGTCGGTTCACCGTCGTGTAATCTATCTATTCTTTCCCTAATAATAATCTTTTCCTAATCTTTCCCTAATATTTCCCTAATAATAAAGCACGGATTGACTCCGTGGGTTCACCGTCACAATACGCTTCTTTGCATGATTTTACGCTTTCAGTTTGAATTTAAAACATATTCGAGGTGGTACTAAATTTTGTACCTAATTTTTGTATGTGCTTCCGAACATCGTTTGCAGCTACAAAAGTCAATGGGCCAGAATTTATATTATGTGCCGCTAAAAAAGTTTGTCCTCGCGACCTGCCCTCCACTCCCTTTTGACCGCAGAAACCAGAGTTTGTGCTAAGCTTCCAGATTTCAGATTCGAATTAATAGTCCCACACCGCCACTTTGTATCAAATTCTAGCAACTTATATACCTTCCAAATTGCATGAATCAACAAGCCAAAGGGTGAGATACGACCAATCAAAGAGGAGAAGCGATTGAATCCAATAAAGCAGGTTGGGGGTGCCCTCTGAGGAGATAGAGTCGAGGATTGCAGACCAGCAAGGAGATAGAGTGTGTTTGGTTGCAACCCTGGGGCATACTTGCCTGGCCTGGGACATCCCTGAGATTGGAGATTGTTTGGTTCGCTACCTGGATTCACAGGCACATCCCTGGCCTGGAGCTCGTGGCAGCTTGATTAGCCTGGCTAGCTCCCAGGCAGGTTGCCTAGCCTGGTCCGGGCTCACGGGAGAGGACGCCTGGGTTCCAGGCAGATAGCATTTTCGGCTCATTAGCACATGCCTGCTGCACTTTCTGTCAAATCAGCCTTTCAATCTATTTTTTTATTGTTTAAGTGTTTGTGCCCGGCCAGGTCCACATCCAAACACCCGGTGCACACACCTGCCTGGCCAGGCAAAATTCTTCTTATTCTCAGGCCAACACCAGGCATGAGTCCAGGACAAGAACCAAACTAGCCCATAGAGCCTCGCAGGACACGCAGCCACGCCGCAACCGGCCGACGAACGCCAAGTCTCCAATCACCGTTGCCGGCCACCACGCGCTGGGCCCGCCGCCGCAGGCCAGACCGAGGCCGCGCGGGGCTGTTGTTGGTCGGGGGCGAGGGTGCCGCATCCGGAGCACTAGGCGGCGACTGAGTGGGAGGCCAGATCGAGCGACGGTAGAGCAGCTCGAAAACGGAATCCTCCTCACCGACGGTAGAGGGGGTTGCTGTCATGGATAGAGAAGAAAAGAAGGGAGAGCATCTGGTGGATGTAGAAAAAGAGGAGGAAGAGTGACGATAGTGTTGTGTGGATTTTTTAGGGGTTGTGTTGTGTGGATAAGGGGCCCGTAGTGGGCGGCGGCGGGTGTTGTGGCTAGATGTAGTGCTAGACCGGAAGCTGCTGGATGCATGCATCGACTACATTTTTTCCGGGATGAGCACCCATTATTACTTGCTGTTGGATGTGATCATAGTTCAATGTTAATGCCACATCTTACAAATACATATCAGATATGATATTTAAAAATGAGTGAAATATTGAAAAAAAATATTCCTCAACTTTTGATGTCATCAATGTCTTGATGAGATATGGAGGAGAGAGGGAGGGATGAAAAGCAGAGAGTGCCACAACAGTACATCTTGCTCGCGTCCTGTTTTGCCATGCACGAGCGTTGGGAGGGGGAACACTCCCCTTTGTTGTACCATCTATACCGCAGCTCTGCATACCCATCGGGGCCTGATGGTAATGTCCAGGGAAGTGGTCATGTTGGTGTGGAGGAAGTTTGCACGATACTGGCGGCAACGTGAAGCATTATAAACTCTTTACTTTCTGGCTAACATATTTTAAAAGTGGGAAAGTATAAATATAAATTGAGCGTTGCTACACATACGACATTTGCCAGCCGAAGTTTGCATGATATACCTTTATGGCACCATCCATTGGCAAGTCTGAACAGTCGTAGGCGCTTAGATTAGCTATCGTGCAGGTGTCGTTCAGAAAAAATAGTCCATGAAGTAGTTTTGATATAAATTAATGTTAATAGGAATTGCGAGATATAAGAATTAATAATGTTTTATTTGAAGCTGCTACATGTATGTGAATGATGCACAATTACTTTCGCATTAAAGAAGTAGTTGTTGATCTATCGGATCGATAAATGTTTAGATTTTTGTAAAAAAAAATTACCCATATCTTTTAAACCCAAACTTCAATTCTAACATGTTATATACTAAATTTGATTAATTAGAAAAATGTGTAGAATATGAATATGATGTTAGTTTGCCTGTTAAATATTTTAAATGTTATTTAGGGTGCAACCTTAATCAATAGCGCATGATCCATCTTCTTTCGTACCGGCACTGACCCGGATTGCAATGACACCTTATCAAAGCAAAATTGGAGACGAAAGAAACCGTCGATAACCGTGCATGTACGCATCGGCAAAATTTTGCATAAAAAACAGATTTCTCATCTTATGCCGAGAGAAAGAGACACCTCAGCAAGACATATTGCATGTCTTAGTCATGGTATTGGGTTAGGGCCGGGCGATATTTTTTTCCTCCCGTTGCAACGCACGGGCTCTTTTGCTAGTACTAATAAAGCACGGATTGACTTCGTGGGTTCACTGTCACAATACGCTTGTTCTCATGCCACTTATTAGTGTGAACTACTAATGTTTTCCTACTATATTTTTGAGTATTTGTGTTCCACGCAATTATTCTTAGTCATGATATGCTGAGATGAAGTTCCTCTTCTAGGACAAGCATGGGGGTGTGCCTTATTGCATAGTTAAAGCAAGAGATGTATATCGTTCCCTTTCTTTTTACAGTATTGACAGACAGTTCTTCACATCAAGTTGTCATTTGGGTTCACAAGTTTTTACACTAATTACGAAATAGCCCCCCCCCCCCGGCTCTGTATTCCAAAGCAAACATCATCGATACAACCAGGTAGGTGCTGGGGCGGAAGCAGCATAGTCACGCCCAAAAGAAACGAAAGAGAAAAAAAAGAAAAGAAACAAATGCCGACACCGGCAGATCAACAAAAACGAAGAAGCTTCGCGACCAACGCGCCCACCGGGATCCTCCACTAAGCACCTATACTCCGGAGCGCCGGTACCAATCAACACCTCCAAGAAAGGACGCGACGATGACGACGCTGCTGCCAAGGGTTTCCCCCGGTACTCAACAAGGAGAGGGGAAGGGTACCTCCGACGCCCTCCAGGAAGGTTCGGTGGCACCGCCAGGCACCGCGTCGAAGTCGGCTCGGCTGACAGGGATTTCTCCCGATCCCAAACCTTCACCTCGGGCGATCCGGAGCACGCCACCAAACAAACCACCACTCTGGGCCAAACGGTCTTGAAGCTTCGCGCCGTCTCACCACGGCACCGCGAAAGGGGCCTGCTCAACGAAGAAGAGGAGCCGGGACTCAGGAAAGCAGCATCGTTGGCACGCGGGAGGGCTCAACCTCCACCGTCAACGACGGCAACCGACTGAACGTGACAGCAGGAGCGTACCGGTCCCATGGGCCCACATGTCCGGCCGAGTCTGCAGATGCCCGTAAGGCTCCCGTCTTCACGCTGCAGAAGGCATGCCGTCGGCGCCACCACCGCAAGTCCAAGCCGCTCCTCCTCCGCGCCACGCAGAGGACGTCGAAGCCACGCCAACGGCCAGCCAGCTAAGACCCAGATGGGGCCGGGATCGGTGGCCGGAATTAAGCAAACGATACGCCATTGGATAGATAGCGTCGAGGTGCATCTTTTTCATAAAGAAAATTTTCTCTAATTCCTTATGGTTTAAGAGCAGTTTCAAATTTACTAAATCGCGGAATTCTGTTTTTCAATTTTTTTCAAATTTGCGGTACTGTTTTCGCTCAAGTTTTTGAACCGTTTATAGAAACGAGGCGTGTGATACGCCGTTGGAAAGCTACGAACGAGGCGCAACTTCCATATGTTGAAATAATTTTGAAATTCCTTACGATTTTAAGTTAATTTTGAAAATCGTGTGGCGGACGACGAGTGGCAGCGGCCGTTTTTGGCGAAATGTTTGCAAACCGCTGGTCGGAATGATTCAAACGATATGCCGTTGGAAAGATATCGATGATACGCAACTCTTTCATGTAGAACACTCTCTCTAATTCTTTACGGTTTAAGAGGAATTTCGAATTTACCGAAATGCAGACACTCTGTTTTTCGCGACACCCTTCATCCGACTGAAAACCGCACTGCAATGGACGAAAAACCGCACTGCATCACACGGTAAGAGAACTGCATGGTTTCTTTTATTTAAACGTAATTTTTTCAAGTACGAGAAAGTTGAGTGCACTTCACATCGGGTGTAAATGGACCACAACACTGTCAAGAAGTGAACCGCATTACTTTTTTTTCGCTTTTGTAACAATTTTTTTGCACTTACGGGATGAACAACATCATACGGCCGACCGCACTGCTTCAGAATGAAAACCGCACTGCATCGGACGGGCAAGCGAGCTGCATAATTTCTTTTGTCAGACGTAATTTTTCTCATACGAGTTTTTGTTGTCTTTTTTTTTTACTTTTTTTATGAACGAGAATGGACCGCATAGACGACGACAAGTGAACCCAACACTCTTGAAAGTGATCCACAACACTCTTGAGAGTGAACCGCATTACTTTCTTTAAATGTCTTTCAACAAACACAACATAAATTTTTAAAATACATTTTTCCAAGTGAAGTGTACTTCAAAGTCCTTGGGAGTGGACTTCTTTTAAGACCGGAGTGCACTGTACTTCCTCTTTATTTTTTCTCTATATAAGTTTTTCTTTATGAGCACCACCATATGAATTTTGGAACAAAAGAACAAAAAAACTGCAGAAGTTTTGCTGCAGGGCACATTGCCGGGTTGCGAGCTGCATGCACTGGAAATATGTACTGTAGCGAGGTGAGTACTGCACTCGGCAGAAGGAGGCACAATGGCGTTGACCGGGGGCAACACTCGTCGTCGCCTGGCCAAAGCACAGAACTGCCTGGCACATGTTTTTGAGCTGCACCGCAGCGGATGACCACCTGCTCCCGTGAAAGAGAGCACCATAGAGCACTGCACTTCTCTCCCACCGCTGGGGAACTGCGACGAGTTGAGGAGTGAGCTGCTTCTGGAGGCACGTTGATGCCAGCCACCCGCAGCAACAAACTGCACTACGCACACAAACCAAGCTGAATGCAAAATCTCAGAAATACACAGTTGAATTGCTCACCGCACTGCATCTTGGTGCAGCAGCAACCAAGCAGAGGTCAAGGAGGAGAGGGATTCATACCATACAACACAACAGCAGCCTCCATGCCGTCACCATCACCAGCACTCGGCCACCACCATCGCTCAGCCTGTTGTTGCAAAAAATAGTAACCATTTAACCTGCGCGTACTGGACGGAGGCGCTGCGCCGCTGCCGGACATAGCATCAGCGCCAGGAGCCGAATTGCATTCCTGAGAATACCTTTGATTGCCTCGATTCTCAAGTTAATGGGAAATTGGAACATTAAGGTATCATCGCTCCCAAGTTTGGTCAACGTGAGGAAATCACCTGCGAGAGAATGAGACAAGCTTGAAGCATGGTGTCTCACATCTGAAATATCAGTACAGTTCATCAGTGAAGTTCCCTGCAGATGTCAGGTTGAGTTTTTTGCCATTCAGAGTTGCCGTTGCGCCAACTGTGGATGTCTACGACGGGATCCTCACGCTCACTACATGCACGCCGGATTGCACTGCACGCGCGCCCGATGGAGGGCTGTGGCGCACCGGGTGGAATCTCGCTGGCGGCGGAGCACCCATCCGCTCCCTCGAGCGCATTGTGCGACGGATCCAGCGGCCGGGGACGCAATGTGAGGTGCGGGTGCTCACTATTTGTTGCCCCATGTGTGGCCACAGCCTCGACCATTGACCTCGCCGTCAATGGCGGGGAAGGGGATGCAATCCTCTTTCTGGCGATGGGGATGCAATCCAGTGTGGGAGGCAGAGAGGAGTGAGGTGGTGGCACTGCTAGTCGGGGGTGGGTGTGGGGGTGAGGGTACGACGGAGGCCAGCGGCGGAGAAGCTTGGGTCAAGGGCAAAGAATCTTGGGGCAACGAGCACGGGGCAAGCCCGATCTGGAGTCCCGGGGTGTGGGGAGGCCCGATCTGGTGGCACGGGGATCGGTGGCCGGAAGGTGTGGCGCGGCTGCGGGAGAAGGTGGACGGGGGGTGGGTGGTAATGGCAACGCGGCAACGGCGCCGGTAGAAGGTGGATGGGGTCGGGGCGTGCTCGCGGCGGCTTGGGATGGTACTCCGAAGGCGGGGCTAGTACGAGGTGGATGGGTGCCGGGCGGCGAGGCAGCGGCCTTGGGTGGTGATCCGGCAGCGGTGCCGGTAGAAGGTGGACAGGGCGGGGTGGGGCTGTTGGAATTAACCACGCTGCCTAGTCTGTGTCCGGCTCGGACCAGAACACATCACCGAGTAGGACTTGTAGTGGTAGGCTAGATTAGCTACTATATAATCCTATGTATCCCCTGTAATCTTGTAACCAAAACTCAGATCAATAGAAAGAAACAAAGGCTCGACACGAGCCTTTTGCCATCAATATCGTGTGTTCTCGCGTGTGCATCTGGGTTAGTAGCGACATCGATCGTCAAGCCGGCGGCTGGTTGTTATCTACGTGCATGTGCTAATTATACGTGAAGATCCATCCACCTGCCTGCCTATCTACTTGCTTGTTGGGTACTGGTGTGCTACGACTCGATCGGCCGGAGAGTAATCGGCCGCAGTTAGCTCGTACGTGCGTCTCGCCGGAAAGTACTCGGCGGATCGCAGTGTCGAGGTCGAGCCTGTGCTAACAGGGGCGGCGGCGGCCTGGGGTAGCTCTCCGGTAGAAGGTGGAGTGGGGATTTTTGCTGCGGTTCGATTCGCGAGACAGTAGTAGTACTCAGCTGTTATCAGAATAAGTCGGGTGTTAGCAGAATAAGGTCTTAAGGAGTGTTATTAGAATAGACCCACCATATATATTAGGTATGTTCCATAGCCTAATTAATACCCCGGATCCAATCTTGCTCAAGATCCTCATCTGGGTCAAGGACGAGCCTGCTCGCTTCTTCTTAGCCACGATCTGCAAGAAGTGGTGCCATCTTGTCGCCGATCGCTGCTTCCTCGGACGCCACTGGCCAGAGACCAGAGTACTCCCCAGCCGCCATCCTCTTTCGTTTGTTTCTTCACCAAGGGAAATCGCCATGGGGAACTGGACGCAGGGTCTTCTCCTGGCACGGAGCCGTGCTTCATCCCAGCACGGCGATCTCCTCTGGGCCCTCGCTCATCTCGCGCCACGGCCTTGTATGCAACCTGCACGCTGCCACGTGCGTCATGCTCCCTCCCCTAAAAGTTAGCCCAAACTTCTACGACTATGACTGTAATGGCTATGCCAATCTGACCCGTGTAGATTGTTGCTCCAAAGATGAGTTAACACCCATGGTGCGGCCGAGCAACCCTCTGTCTTTGTTCAAAGAGGTCATCATCGGATATGTTGGCGCCGCCTCATTATCGCAACGCCGCTCTTCTTTTTCCTCCTCTCGCACAACTCTCTCTTCTCTCTTTCATGGTGTCTCATGAGAACACACAAGACAAGAAGAAACACACAGACACACACGCACGTACCAAAGGAGACCACAAGAGCTTTGCCGTGAGGCCATTCCCTTGGTGTACACAATGCTACATTTTCTCCAGCGCTCTCGGCCTCCTTCTCGTTACTCAATGTGCATATATATACAAAGAACACACACACACACTAGCCAGCCATGCATCACGTCCGGCCACCACGCACGCCCTAAACGGCCGCCACACTCGGCCACTCCCAACTACCTACATACGGCAAGCCATAGGACCTGGATGCCATGCAAATCACACATATGTAGCTACGTACTAATTAACAAACTAACTGACTCAGCTGATCCGACGCCACAGCTCTAAGTCTCCAACTGTTCGTCTAGCGCTCTAGCCCCTTGCGCGTCGGGCCGTTTCTCACGACTATGCTGCATCATACAGCATCACGGCTTCACACCGCCATCGGCATCTCGCCGACTTCGCCGTATCGCACAGCGTCTTGGCATCTCGCCTTGTTCGCGCGTCCGCTGAAGCTTCATCGGACAAACAACACACTAGACCAGACTACATGGAAAACTGAAACATGCTAATACAAGAAATCAAGATTAAGACTAACAGGATATAGCGGTGATGACTTCAAGTACAGTCTTCATATGTTCTCGTCCAACAAATCATGTTGGGATGAACGTACCAATTGCTTCCACAGTGATGCGCAGTCATATGACTATGGGTTGTCTAGTGATGCCATTGTGCACAATGCTTTGCACGTTGTATATTTCATAATTATGGAGAAGGGTGCCTTTAAGTCATTAATTTGAATGCTAAGACCGGCCATATCTCCTTGACGAAGCTGCCTTTGAAACTGAACTACCAACCCACTAGTCCTTCATGCCTTACATTAGGCATCAATTGGGTGTTATCACTGCTATGGATGCAAAAGGAAGGTCCCCAGCTAGAGATCTGGGAGCAACGCAAGGACCAAGGAAACGTGAGGGGTACTTCAGAATGGCTATGTACTCGAACGATCGAGCTAAGACAACCAGTAAAAAACAATGAAATAAGAGAACTACTTGTCTTGAGAGAGAAACGTGGCGCATTGCTCAACAGTGACAACTAAGGACAAGTTTACAATACCGATCTCGAAACGGCGATGATGGAGAAGATAGTGGATTGGCCTTCCAGGCGCTCCATTTGCCACTGGGATTCCATGCCCCTGGATATTGGTTGGCCCACGATCTTCGTTTCAGGTCTTACCAAATAAAGTTAAACATTCTGGTATATATGCATACTCCTTGATTCGTTTTGTTTTGCAATTCATGCTGGATAACTACTTATCGTTTTATGGGATTGATGAACTCTGGTGTTCTTCCTCAATGTGTAACATTGAACGGTTGAGCGTTAATCTTGTTTTTTGGTCTGTTTAGTGGCTCCGCGCGTACCCTCTCATCTCCTAGTGGCAAGACATCTCCAACAACGAAGAAGCGGGACAAGCAGCAAGAAGGCTTAGACCCTCGGCGTCTCATAAAAGTAGGAGAAAAATGTCGTGTTGGCATAAGGACCTGGATTTTCCAAAGGAGAAGCACATGGAAGTCGGGAGCTTATTTTAATGTAGTTGCTGATTTTAATAATTTGCCTATAATTTTCGGAAATCTATGTCACCTAGAAGTGTATCTTTGTTAGCCTAAACTTGTACTTACTTCCCAAATCCTGCAACCTTTGTGATAGCTTAGTTCGTAGTGTTCGGTAAAAGGTAAATCATGGGGTTTACATAGATATTTCTGGTAACCTAGAAACATATAGCTAGGACCAAAATACTTCATAGAGTACCAGCTAAACCCTAAGGGAAAGGGAGAAAGAGAGAGGCCTAGCCCAGTTGGAGCACGGTCGGCAGATGTGGAGTCTGGTTCATAACGCCTAGGGTTTGGTACTGCTGCCAGTAATCACTGGGATGCTCGCTCGCGAAGAGAGATGAATAGCCTCGCCTGGTAATCCTGAAGGCGGCGTCCGACAGAAACCCAGCTATTGCCGTCCTCCTTGCCGCCGCCTGTCCAGATCGCCCGCGCGGCGGCCTTGCTCTCCAACCCCATCGATCTGCAGGAATTGCATGCCTGCCTCCGCCACCAATGGTGCGCCAGAGGCTACATAGAGGTGGTCGACATGTTTCAAACCAATGGTGATGGTGCGGGGACGGCGGTGAGTAGGAGATAAGCGAGTCAATCGTTTTTCTATGGTCCGCATGGTAGTTCAATCGTCTGACATTTCTAATTCTAGTCGTCTCGGCCGCCCGTTGTATCACCGGCGCTGTCCACAGTTCTACTGTTCTATAGTTTCAAACAATGAGGTTGTCATTAGCACTACAAGTCGTCCACCATCAAATGTGTTTGTTTTTACCAGGCACCCAAAGCATGAAGATCATACATCTCTCTTAAACTGAGATCACAACCAGCTGAGCTGGTCTTGCACCAGCCGTGCTAGTCTCGCGCACGACTCGCGCGCCACAGCCCTTGCATGGGCCATACAGGTCAAGCTGCCTCTATCTACTCCTTGGATATATGATTGGCTGTTGCTTAGCTAGGGTGTGCTTGTGTTCTAGATCTTCATCTCCCCCTCTCAGATATATCCATGTATTTAGGCATGTACAATGGTTGACAAGATAGTCTTATCTTAAATTTTACATGTAATTTAGAGATGACAAAAAAAACTTATGTACAATGGGTCATTTCTTAGCCTTATATTCAATAACTAGCTATTCCTAAAAACGTGGTGAAATATATTGTGCTAAGAGATCATCTCTTGTCTTCTCTTAAAGAAGACAAACCTTTTCTTATCAGTTCTCTCTCCTTCACCTTATCATTTATCATATGTGGCACTCCTAAGATACCACTGTAGAATGTATTTAGTGTGCATAGAAGAAGTAATCAGCGTGTTGTATTCATCCTCAAGGGGTACAATATATAGAGTTACAGGGAGGATGAGGAGAAGAAGATACACACGCACGCACACTCTGTAACCAATTACAGTTAGAGATCCTATCTAGTAGGACTTGCCGACGTTGCATGCTGCATGGATAGATGCAGTCGTTGAGTAGCCTGTAGAAGCGGTATTCAGTCTAACAACCACCATTGTACATGTCCTTATTTGTTCCGACCCCTCGTTTATATATGCTCACACTTAAGCTCACTCTCATTGCTTATCATGGAATCAGTTTCGTGATCCTCCTTTTCCGCTTCGGCCATGGCCGAGGAAACCTCTGAAGCCGCCGCCCCGGCCACTCCTCAGGCTTCCTCCTCGCCACCCATTCCTCCTCCCCTGGCTACCTCCCCTCTGCAGGTCGCCCCTCCCACTTATGCTCCTTGCCACTCCTCCTATCCCTCACTTCAAGACAGCAGCCCAGCTCCACGACAAGCGCATCGAGGGCGCCAACATCTTCCACCGCGTCCGCGTCGTCATCGACATGCAGGGAAAGAACTACTTCATCTGGCGCGGGCTGATGGAAGAAGCCTTCTATCATTACGACGTGAATGCACACGTCTTCTGCGCCCGGCATCAGCCGGGATCGCCACTGGATGATGGCTTCCATCATCGAGAAGTCAACGAACCCGGTGACCGTCGAGCAGGCCGTCATCATGTTTCTCCACGACGAGATGACCTCGGGCGGCGCCATCCCGGCCGGCCATCACACTGCTCTTGCGGCTCATGCCCCCCTACTCCGTCTCCGGGGGCACCTCCGACAGCGTCACAAAGCAGCTGGGCGGCAGCGGCAAACTCGGCGCCCTCTTGCCGAACCATGACGCCAACAAGTGGCGGCCCTTCACCAATAATGGGGAGTACCAGGGTGCGTCCTCCAGCCCCAATCCTTGTTCTAGGCATGTGTACGCCTACCAGATGCCGCTCCCTCCACCGCCACGTCCGCTCCTGGGCCTCCTCGCCGTGTTCGGCCGCCCTCAATAGCCGCTCCGACCGGCGTATGGCTACCACAATGACAGTCCTCATCTGCAGCCTCCTGCGCCTATGCCATATTGAGTATATTCACATACATATTTATGTTGAGTGCTCAAAACATATAGGACTTTAAAAGAGTGTAGAAAATATCGGAAAATTTGATTAATTTCTGTTTCTTTTCGCAACATTTCTGACACTCAATGATTTCATTTTTAGCACAAGTCATGCCCAATTTTTCATCCATGCATAAGTTTGACCGCTTATTCCATAATTTAACTTACTGAACTATTCCATAACATGAATGTGGGAATGAAGCAAGCATGCCACTGCCGTGGCGACACGAGACTAGGTGCATGTCACAAGGTTCACCTCACTTGCAATGAAGTGTTTGTAGATCTTCAGGATGACTTTATGCAATGGGCGGTATGTTTTTATTCAATTAATGTTATAGCTTATTGTTTCATAATGTATATAAAGTTGCGCCCACAATTGTCTAATTTCTGGTTTTTATCACCCTCAGCGTACCCCTTGCTGGGGAAGGGCCAAGTTCATGTGTGTGGCGAACCTGCCCATCGATGTGGACGACACAGTTCAGTTTGACATGATGCTGTCAAGAAAGGACATACCCGTAAGCCTTAGTGTCACCAATGAAGCAGGAAGAACGTATTGCAGTGGCCCAGGTTGGATTCAGATTGCCACAGAATTAGGGACGCAAGCTGGGAAGGCGTTCTTACTATTTCTTCATGAATTTGAGGAGGCCCAGGGCGGCAACACAATCTATCTGTGGTACGATGTCCCATAGTCACCATTGTACGTATGTTTCTGCGGTGAGCCGAATGTCGTATAAGTACTTGTATGGTACTAGCCAGCCCTTTATTGAACATATATGTGTTTTATGCACTTATTATGTTGTGTATAAGTATTAAACATTAGAGAGTGGTTGGACTAAAGTGTGTATGTGAAGTGTGCTATTTATGACTTTAGGGTACTGATATTATTACTAAACTGAAGAAAAAAATTGTAACTTCACCAAAAATACTGACACGGCAGTGTTTTTTATTTTTGGCTGTCATAAGATAAGTGTGGCGAGTACAAGCGGATGCCCGCCACAGGTAAGTATATAATCAGTGGCGGGCGCGCGCGCCCGTCACTGATGACGTGATTGCAATGGCAGGAGGTTACTGGCGGGGGCCCCTAAGAGTCCGGCCCACCGCTGTTATGCGCATTACTAGGCATTTCTGCAGTAGTGGATATTTTGGCCCACCGACGGTCACTAGCTCAAGCTCTCCTCTCTTAAGAACTGTCGCGCCACATGCTCTCTCTTCTCTCTCCCTAAGTCTCTGCACCCAATCATCGGCGACTAATTGATGATCACTTAATTAATAACTAGCCGTGCGCTCGTCCAAATTACGGAACCCGGCGGGGTTCTATGGGGGTTTTGTATTCTGGAATGCCAAATATTTGGTTGGGGACTAGTAAACCGGGCCATACAATAGGAGATAAAATGTCAGTTTATTCATTATTACATTGTAACATGTAAAACAAAAGCCTTAAAAAACACCCATGGAAACCTGTTGACAGAAACTATACTATTAACAGTGCTACACTGCAAACAACTGATACTAGGGTCGCCAAGAGGTGAACTTGTTTTCCCTCTGTGTGTCGTCGTTCCTTGGATTCCCTTCTCCTCCGCCAGCCGCTACGGCAGTAGGATGGGCTGGGAACCCGGGATCTCCGGGTACATAGGGTGTGGGAGGAGTGTGCTGGCGAGGTAGTGCTAGAGGTGGCGGCGTTGTCTGTGGTGCACGTCCTTCCTCTTCTCCCATTGTGCATTGTTATTTTTGGGGACCTTTCAACAATGTGTGTTGGGACAATTGTGTTTCTGGACTCTTCCAGTGAGTGTTGCATGTAAGAGCATCTCTAGCCACGCCCGCCAATATGCCCCCAAGGCCCTTTTCGTCGCCGGCGCAGACATTTCAGCCCAGTCGCGCCCCCAGAAGCCCAGTTTTCGCCTGTTAGGGCCGATTTTCGCGCCGGCGGACCCAGGCCGAACCCGGCGCGCTGGGGGCCGCCCGGGGGCACCGGGGGAAATGTTTTTGGCGCGAAAAGGAGTGGGGCCGCTGAGTTAGCGACTCCCTGCCTTCGTCGTTCTCATTGCCTCGGTTCCCACGGGAACCAATGCCAAGGCTGCCGCGCTCCCGTGCCGGTCAGCCTTCCCTTGATGCCTCACTAACGGCTCAGTGAAGGCATGGCGACACGCGTCCCTCTCGCTCCCGCCACGAGGCACACGGCGGAAGCCCTCCCACCGCCCATCCGCGGCTATAAAGGCCGCCCTCCCTTGCCGGTGAATGCACAAAGCTCTCACCACCAATGCCCTTCTCTCTACATCTCGCCGCCGACGCCTCTCCCTCCCACTATCCACCACTGAAGGCAATGGCCGAGCGCTTCCCAGGCTATGGCGCAACGGCGAACGGCTTCGGCCGCCGCCATCTGCACGAGGATGAGGCACGCCTCCTCTATGAGGCTGACTACCCTCCGCCCCAGACATGCGGGTGCCGGCAGGGTCCCAGTGCTGCCCGCGCCCACCGGAGCGGCCCGGCTAGCCAAAATCGCACACATCCATCTTCGCTACCGGATTCGCAGCGGAACCAGCTGAGGTTCGCCGCCGACAACAACAAGCTATGGACGGCATACTTCGAGTGGCGCCACGAGGAGCATGTCGCCTCCACCAACGGCGTCGAGCCCAGCGGCCGCCACAACTCCGAGGGATGGCGCCTATGGTGGGGCGTCCCAGGTCGCACCCTCAAAGCCGTCCTCGAGCACATCGAGGCCGACACGCCGCGCCTGGAGTACCCTGCGCCCCCTCCTTCTCTCGCCGCCGCGACAGCTCCTGGACGCCGCGATGAATGGAGACATCAACCGTCGTCGTCGGGCTCCGTCTCTCTGTCCTCCGGCTCGCCGGCGCTTCGCCCCGTCAAGTCGGAGCCGCGGGAGATGCCACTTGGGCGCCGCACCCGTGACGTCGCCCTCGTCATCAACGGGGGCGGCCGCCCGTCTCGTCGTTCCTACCGCCTCGTCCGGCCAAAGACCGAACCGGGTTTGCTCCCCGTGAAGAAGGAGCACCAGGACATGGTCACCGCCGTCGAGACCGGCCTCAAGTGGGCGTAGGAGGAGTACGTGCGCGAGCAGATGGAGCGCAAGCGCCGGGCCTTCGAGGAAATCGCCACTCAGCGTCGCGGACGCGAGGAGGGCGGCGTGGTCGTCCTCGACAATGACGACGAGGATGTGCCCGGGCCGTCCAACCCCCCGCGCATCGGTGACGCCGGTCAGGGGTGCAGCAGGGACGGTGGCGGCACCCAGCATGACGAGGACGACGGCGGCGGCTACTACACTCGGATTTACAGGCTCCTCGGCATGTAGAAGGCGGGCGGCGGCGATGGCTTAGGCGTAGTCGTTTTTAGTTTGTGTTTTCATTTGTGCTTTTAAGTTTCTGTTTTGTAGAATATAAATGAAATCGCCTAGTTTGGACGTGTTTTGGCCGATTTCATGTTTCAAAAAACGGCATATGGGGGCGACCTGGGGCGGTGGCTGGGAACTCAACCGGCTCCATGACGAGATTATTGCCATTCGCCCCCAGACGGCGATATTTCTAAGGCATGTGGGGCGAACGGTTGGAGATGCTCTAAGCTATGTTTCTCCAAAAAAAAAAACAGAGTGGTACACTCCGTCACAAAAAAAAAAAGTACTATCAACAGTGTCCTGTACTACACGTAAGTATCCCTCAAAGAAAATTGTACTTCACGGAGTACATGACAATAGTACGACAGTGCTAAACCCGCACGAGTTTCCCATTTGGACTAGAATCACGACCCATGCAAAAAAAAGAGAGACTAGAATCACGACTCACGACCGGGAAGCAGGGCCGGTCCTAGGATTTTAGGGGCCCGGGGCGAAATTTGAGCTCGGGGCCCCTTAGAGCATTGCCTTCGGGATCGATTTCATAGGTCTTTCCCGCTTCGTGTTGATCCCAATATTCAATCTTGCCTTCAATACCCAATGAAATTATTGTACACACTAGGATGCGGAATTGGAAGAGCTATCAAATTAAACATAATCATGGACTAGTTTCTTTTCTAGACTAGTGGCATCTCCGTGTTCCATAGGACGTTGCAAAGAACAGATGCAATCCAATCAATTTAATGGGAAATCATATATACATTGCAATTAGAACCGGAGGTACGTAGTGGCTCATAGACAGATGCCACATTATTAGTTTTATTTATATATTTTTCGTAAGCATCACATCAAGATCCCTATGGATTTGCCTCTAGTATTTGAAAATTAGTGCAGAGCTATAAAAAAACTACAATATTAACTGGACAAAAAATCTTACTCCCTCCGATTAAAAAAAAAAGTGTCATATGACTTTAGTTCAAATTTGAAGTAAAGCTGAACTAAAGCCACTACATTTTTTTGGTTCGGAGGGGGCAAATGGCAATGCCTCTAAAATCTACAGTAACCATGCCCAATCAAACAATTATTGTCAATGCCCTATGACAATAATGAAGAGGGAATATTGATTATCATTTATAATTTCAAATAATTATCATAGGAAAAGCAAAAGGAATAGGGCACTGTACCTTATCTAGAATCTACTTCTTGAATCGTTGATGGGGTGTCTCCGGCTAAAGTTGCAGCGATTGCATGGCTCATACTCAAGGGCCGTCCCTCGTCCGCCGTCTTCAACTGTCTCTGGCGGTCTCGAGCCGAAGAGCCGAAAAGCCATCCGGGCGTCCGGCGGCGGCCGCCGCCGACACCGTGCCTCGCTTTCGTGCGTAACTGACGCGCCTCTGGAAGAAGATTGATTCGATCCATGATCGACGGCCATGCGTAATTATTACTCCATCTTGGGCCAGCCTCAACGTAGTACTAATCTTGGGCCAGGCAGTGCGTTTTTTCAATCCATGTAGACGCACGCAGCAGCAGGCCTATATCTCTATATCACGTACGTCCCTGGGTGGGGGCCCCTCCTTTCCGGGGGCCCGGGGCGGCCGCCCCCCTGCCCCCCCATCAGGACCGGGCCTGCCGGGACGGTCTGAAACACACGACACTCACCTGCAACTGCTGCCGGCGGCGGGATTGGATGGGCTGCGGCTGCGTGCTTCCTCCTCCCGGCCGCTGAACCACCGCCGGCGGATCTCCCAACAGCAGCTGCTACTACGCAGATCTCCACCCCCTTCCCCACTCCCCCCTCTTGGGGTACGGCAAGCCCCTGCCTGCCTCTCCTCCTCCACCGCCGGTATGGTAAAGCATCCGGATCTGAATCTGATGGCCGGATCTCGGGACTGGGCGGGCCTCGCGGCAGGGCCGGTGGGGATCATCGCTGACCGCGTCCTCTCCTACGACGTCACCGATTACGTCCAGAGCTCGGCTGATCCACACGCACACGGCGTGATGGACCGCCGGTTTCCACCTCTGGCGGTGGACGATGCTCCCGGAGGAACACGCCACGCCCAGTCGCCGCTCCTTCCTCAACACCTCCACCGGCGAGTGCATCCAGGTGGACATCCCCGAGCTCCTGGACCACGACGTGCTGGCGGTCACGGCCGAGGGCCTCCTCGTTCTGCTCCAAAGGCCTGAGTGCACTCACGTCCGCCTGCACAATCCGCTCACCCGCCATCTCCTTGCAGATCTCCCGCCGATCACGGATCACCACGCTGCTGCCTCCCGGAGTAGGTCTTTTCCATTATTTTTTCGACATCTATAGACAGTGCACGGCCTGGGGCTCCGGCATCGCCGGTGATGATTCAACAGTGGTGCTAAGCATCAATCGGCTCGGCATGCTTGGCACGGCCAAGCCCGGCGATGACCACTGGGTCTACTACGATGGTTATTCTCTGGGTACAGCCGTACAGCACCCGTGATGTTGGCAGGCCGCTTCTATTGTGTTACCGTAAAGGGTGTCATGGGCACGGATGGCTCTTTTTTTTTTTAGAGAAAAGGCGGTTGCCCGACTTTATAAATAAAGCCACCAAGCAGAGTCACAACCATCCCAAGGAACCACATGAGTTTAACAGAACCGAATAAGAAGTACGAGTACAAGGCAACCAGCCTATCATGGCATGCAGGCCAGCCAAACAAGCAGCCAAACCACTAAGAAAGCGTCCTGCTAGAGCGCCGCAGCAGGGAAGAAGCCGCAAATTTCATTTTGGATAGCATATCGTCGAACGCCTCTAGATCCCCATCCTTAGTCAATGATCTCCACTGCTGCAAAAAGACATTGGTTTTAAATAAGCAACTGACTGGGTTAGTTGGGAAAATATGTTCAATAGTGAACTTGTTCCTAGTAGTCCAGAGCGCCCAACACATCGCAGCCCAGCCCACCATGAAAACCCTCTTAGACCGGCCTGCTCTTTGTCGGTGTCTCTTGATGTTTTCCCCTCCGGCTCAATTAGTGCTGACACAATCTACTTGAGCTTTGACTTTAGCGAGAGGGAGTTTTTAAACATTGGATCATATCATCACAGGTTGGGATGCGTGGGACGTGCTAGCAGACGCTGGGGTGGCTTGGTGCCATGCCCCCATACTCTTGTTGACTGCCTGTGTTTAGCCAATACTGTCAAGTATAGTGTTTGAGGAGCTATCTTATTTCCTTGCTGTTTAGCTGTAACGTATAAACAATGTGTACTATTTTATCCCATTTGGTTTGCTAGACTTTTATATGAATGAAAACTGGTCTTTTTTTGCATACTTTATTGCGGAGTTTCGCTTGAAGGTACATCTAGTCTTGAAAATAATTGTGTTGTACTCCAAGTACTTGCCTATTCTGTTTATCATTTTGTGGCTATAGTTGAAAGCAAATCATCTTTTTTCATTTGATGGAATTTTTTGTTGAGAGCCAAGCTTGTCTTATAGGAAAGTTGCCTCATTGAAATACAGATGTTTGTTATCTTTATCCTGCTTTGTTTGACCTGTGTAATGAAATGGATTTTCCAGTAAGTGACTCCTTCCAGTCGATGTGTTTTATACCTTCATAGCAAAAGTCTGTTATTGTATACCTGTGATTTGAATAAACCAGACTGGGGTATTGATGTGTATTGTATAGGTGCTGGTTGGCACAGGTCGAAAGTTACTTTCTTGATTTGGAGTTGTGAATTTGGTCATGCACTAGGCCCTGCTCGGCTTGTTCCATAATAGTGGGTGTCTGGGCGATGGAGGTGGTGTTCTAAGCCTTGCTAATGTGCTTCAGCTTAAAAATTACCTAGTACATCTTGTGGTATAGAACAAGTTGGTTCCGTTCAAGATACGATGAGGGCAACATAAATTGATACTGATGCAAGTGCATTTTATTTATTGTAATCTCAAAGAAATTCAGGGAGCTGCAGTATTAATTCGTCGGTCTTCTGCAAGAGAAAGTATCGGGAAGATGTGATATGAACTGAATTTTGCCAAACTTTGTGCCTACACTGCAGGTCGTCAAAACGGTCTAGACTAGACACATGAGCTTGTAATTCTCAAAGCAATTTCATTCTTGAGTAGATGATTCTTGGCATGTGCATTCAGCCATCTGGTAGGTAGTCTTGTGCACTGTCATTTTTAGTGGCCTTGGTTAAAAGCAAAGCAACTTTTTTCCAACGATGAAAATCTTTCTGGAAAGCCAAGCCTGTCTACATTGATTTCATAAGGTTATTTTTTGCCTGGGTTGTCGACACTGCGAGATCTTGAGATGTTGCTTGTTGAAAGACAAACATTTTTTTAGCTTACCCAGTTTTATTTAGCCTTCATAATGTAATGATTTTCTGGCAGGTGAATCCTTCCTGCCTTCTTCTAATTGGACCCTGGGATGATGCCTTACCTGCTCCTCAATCTGCATCACAATAGCAACATGAAATATGCTAGATATTTCACGGGATTTGTTGTGCTGGTGTACCCAATGTGCTTTCCCTGTTGTGAGTTATTTCCTAATTTTATTTGCCAGCCTCCCGTCACATTTGGTTGCCTGAGTAGAAGAGTGGATGAGTTTTTATTTGGTGCTTTGCTGCTTTAGTTGCGTAAAAATCTATTATTGTTTGCATGTGATTTAAACAAAGCAGCTGCCTGAGCAATATATATAGTTTGTAATATCTCTGTGTTTGATGAGTATTGTGTATAGGTGCTGGGTTGGCACAAGTTCAAAGTTGCTTGCTATATTTGGAGTTTTGACATTGGTCATGTCTTAGGCAATGATCTGCTTGTTGCATAGCACTGGGTGTCTGGGTGATGGAGGTGGTGTTCTCAGCTAGCCTAGCGCGCTTGAGCTTACAAATTAACTAGTACATATTGTGGTATAAAATATGGTGCTGACCAAGATCAAATGTGCACATGATTATCTAATGCCAATTTGCGACAGCATATTATTTCTTGTACAATGAACCAAATCCAAGGAGGTGTTATATTAATTCTTTGAACTTCCATAACAGTGAGCATCAGGATGATTTTACTGGCCCTGAATCACTTGTAATCCTCATCAAAGATTTCTTATTAGTGTAGATTGAAAATGTATTGTCTAAGTGATTTTGATTCAACAATGACAAACCTGACTTGCAATGAATGTCTATATGACTTCAAGATTACATGTCTGGTCTGCAAAATGTAAAATGTCCCGCTCCCCATTTTTTCAGGTGGATTTATGTACTACACCTAGTTCCCATATAATTAGTGCAGCTAGACTAACTATATATGTTAGGCTTTAATTATTTTTATTTGTTAGTTATTTGTTTTTAGTAAAATTAAAGTACCTTGAGTTTCTCTATTTATGTTTAGCTTTCATGAATATATATATTTCTCAAGGGAATTTGTTGGCTAGATGTACTCAATTAAGGTGTTTTGCCTGTTGTGAGGTATTTCCTAAATCTATTTGCGAGCCCCACCCCTCATTTTGTTGCTTGAGTAGAAGAGTTTATGTGTTTTATTTGTTGCTTCCCTAATTTAGTTGTGTAACGCCCCTGAAATTCATTTACTCCTTCACAGCAAAAGTCTGTTATTGTATGGCTGATTTTAATAAAGCAGATTGTGGTATATATGCTTTGTAATATCTCTGAGTTTTATGTGTATTGTGTATAGGTGCTGGTTGACACAAGTTGGAAGTTGCTTGCTGGATTTGGAGTTGTGACCTTGGTCATCCATTAGGCCCTGCCCTGCTTGTTCCATATGAGTGGGTGCCAGGGTGATGGATGTGGTGCTCTAAGCCAGCTTAACGTGCATGAGCTTTCAATTTAACTAAGATCATATGTGCACCACATAAATTATTACTGATTTGTGAGTGCGTATTATTAGTTGTAATCTGAACTAAATTCAGGGACGTGCATATTAATTCTTCAGTCTTCCATGACAGCAACTATCAGGAAGATGTGGTATGAACTGAATTTTGTCGAAATTGGTGCCTACACTGGAAGTCGTCATCGAAACGGTCCGGAGAAGACACATGAGCTTGTCATTTTTGCAGCAATTTTATTCTTGAGTAGATGGTTCTTGACATGTGGATTCAGCCATCAGGTAAGAAGTCTTGTCCATGCCATTTTTCGCGACTAAAATATACCAGTAATCTATTTTGTGGCCCTGAATCACTCACCATTCTTAGTAGAGATTTTTTATCAGTGCATTTTTAAATTTGTTATACCTATGGATTTCTAGGGTGGATTTAACAATGACAAGACATCCAGTGAATGGCTATATTACTTCAGGATTACTTTTCCGGCCATTAAAAAATGTAAAATGTCCTGCACTCCATTTTAAGGTTCCTTTACTTACTTCACATAATTCCCTTTCCTTCACAAAAGGTAAATATTCATTAGTCTGGTTTGGACTTGTGTCCACGTGCTGGTCGAGTTCGTTTAGCGGCTGAGAGGGTTCGCTTGGTAGGTCATCTATACGTGTATAAAAGTATAGTCAGGTTGTAAGAGAAGTAGTGTTTACATCTTCATGGAGATTTCAAGGAGTTCTGGTGTGTTCGTACATGGCGAAGTCTACCTGTAAGCATACAATGAGTTGTCGCGATGAGGGTTGTGGGATGTTGTTAAGGTGAGGATGGGGCGTGAATCTTCTTCTCAAATGCCCGTGATGTAAGACTAAAGGGCGGCACGATCAATAGGCGATCCGTTGAGATGTTTTGCATATCTGTGATGAGATATTCAAGAATATTAAAATATGCGCAAAGTCACTTGTTATATGTTGTAATTTATGTAGGTCTCATAAATTAATAACCGAAGGCAAGTTATTCAGTTCTTATTTTTCTCACATTTGAAGGAATCATGATTAATCTTTGAGGTGGCATGTCTCATAAAGAAAAACATAATGTGTGCTGGAAGACACAATCTTATATTTACTAATTGGAGGCACCATCCGAGTTACCACGTTAATCCTATGAGTTAAGAAATATCGTCTGTAGGATAAATAAATAATACTAGCACAAATGCCCGTGCGTTGCACCGGGCGAAAAAGGGGCACAACCGGCTTCATGTTCCATTATGCACCATATTATATATCCAATTTTAATAAACATTGATAATAAGGTTAAGCAGATTAATGTTTTTTATAGCATAGCAAACATGCCCGTGCGTTGCAGCGGGAGTTTTAAAAAATAGCCCATGGTCCTAACCTTATCCAATAAGCATGGCTAAAGACACCCCACCCCTGAAGTTCAGAATCTCAAAAAAGAAAATCTAAATAGTTGATACATCTGTATGCCCTTACATATCAATCAAAATCTAAGGAGAAGAACCCTAGACACAAAAACTATTGCCAACCATTTCCTAAGCTTTAGAGCAGAATACAAAATAGACATTTACATGAACAAAATATATAACATTTTGAATCATGAATAATTAAATACAGCCATTCCCTAGATTAGGTAAGCAATATATCTAACGTTGCAACGGGAGAAAAAAAATCGTAATCTCCAATGACCATGACAACTTTTTTTTGCATCACCGATAACATTTTGCCGAACATTTTTTTGTTCAATTTCATTAATATTTTTTAATACATGATTTTTTAAATAATGAATATATTTTTATTTCCCAAACACTTGTTTTCAAAATATGCGAACATTTTTTGAATACTCTAACATTTTAAAAAATTACAAGCAAATTTTGAATCCATAAGCATTTTATGAATTATTGAACATTTATATAAATTTTTTAAATATTGAAATGTATTTTTTGGCATTATTTTGACTTGGTCCAAACACAAGCGTTTTGCATCTAAGGTATTCTCTAAAAAAAGTCACACACATCTGGTACCCCACTCCAAGCTCGGTGCAACACCTTCACATATTTATGCTTGTTGTAACACCCCAGGACCATTTAGTTTCTTTACATAATTCATCTTATTACTATATTTTTATTTTATTTTGCATTGCATCATGTCATGATGCTTTAATTTTTAATCTGGTTATTCAAACTGAACAAAAATTGCTAACCCAAATTAAATGCTAATTAATAAATTGCATGGATCTTTGATCTATTTAAATCGATAGAATTCACATGGTGGTTCGGTTCCTTTATAAACCTATGAACCTCCGAATATTATCTGGAACCCATTAAACTCTATTCTCCATTACTCCAATTCAAGTTGAATTGTGGATTCCATTACTCCAATTCAAGTTGTGGGTCTTTGATATATGTCGAGTGGCCACATGCTCTTTGATCTTCCTTCTCCTTTTCTGAAAATTGTGAAATTATTTTTGAGCAATCCTTGTATTTTCTCGGTGAACACAACGTTCAGAGCATTCCATCATATTTTTATCTTACCCTCGATCTCCTTTAATACCCAATACGCCTCACATGTAAATTTCTTTTCTTAAAGAGACAAGGATCAATTCTTTCCTTTAATAGGCCACCATTAATTTATTTCCTTCAATATACAGCCCCCAATTCCTTCCGTTTATATTATCCACAATCCGGAAATCCATCCTTATTTTATTTTGTTCATATTCAGCCCTCAATTCCTTTAATAGACAAAGGTCAATTCTTTCCTTTAATAGACAAAGGTCAATTCTTTCCTTTAATAGACCACCATCAATTATTTCCTTCGATAGACAACCCTCAATTCATCTCACGGTCTCTTTCCTTATGCGTCTTACTGATTACAATGCACTTGCTAACATATATAAACTGGTAGGATTCTGTTTAAAGGAACAATGTGGGGTTATTTAAGATCAAATTTGGACGTCCGGTTGGTTGCTGGAGGCTGGAGCCTTTTGCCGGGATAGGAGGTCACGAGTTCGACACCGCCGCGACCTTTTTTTCTCACATTGTTCGTGGCCCAGAAAAGGCCTAGAAGTGTAGCGATTGGATGTTGATTAGGCCCAACCGTGCAGCTACGTGGCCCAATACGAAAATTTCCCTTCTAATGTTTCGCTCGGATCTACTCGTGATATGGTTCATTTAACATCAAACCTTTCATTTTATCAAAGTCGGCCAATAGTTCACATGGCTAGCCAAACCTACTCACATCTAGGAGACCAAGGTTCGAGTTCTGTGCTTGGCAATAATTTTTTTCATCTCGTTTTACAGAACGTATTTTTCTTCTTATGGGATAGCATTGGTGGGATGGGCTGGTTCGCTGCAGCCTAGGCCTGGGCGGACGTATACGCCGGTTGATGGCCCATGACGTACACGCTGGCTGATAGCCCATAAATAAAATTGAACGATCGTGAGCTATCGCAGAAAAATAGTACCACCTCGAGCAAACCATATGAAACAAACTGAAAGCGTAAAATCACGGGAAGAAGCGTATTGTGACGGTGAACCCGGAGACCCAATCCGTGCTTTATTATTAGGGAGAGATGAAGTACCATGTACAGTTTTCCTTCTCGGCCTTATTCACGTTGGTCTCTTAACTTTTCTAGCATGAAGGGGAAAAAAAGGTATACGCTCCTCCTTATCAGCCTTCTTCCCCTTGGTCTCTTGACTTTTGCGTGAAGAAAAATTGGTCTCCTAACTTTTCTAGCATGAAGGGGGAAATAGGTATACGCTGCTCCTCAGCCTTTTCTTCCCCTTGGTCTCTTGACTTCTGCGTGAAGGAAAAAAAAAGGTATTCTGATCAAAGGTAAAAAATACAAAAGAAATCTGATCGTCTCTCTCCCCATGTCCTGCTATATTTGGCCTCCTTGCCTCCATCGTCGCATGTCATCTGCATGTCCTCGGAAAATCCTAATCCAACTCATCCAACTTGCCGCATTCACTCTCCAGCTATTCTCAGTTTCAATCTTCCAGGCATGGTGGAGTTGATGTTAGATAAAGGTACGATCTAATCAAGGTTGTGCATCCCAGTCATCTCATTATACTACAAGTGCTCTCCCATGGTTCTTGAAGAAATTGAGCATTAATTTTTAAACCTGGAGTAGTCTCTCCCATGGATCTTGAGGAGGCGTACCAAAGGTAGTTAATTTAAAGAAAATAATCAGGCAAGGAAGTGCGCCAACTGGATGTACGGCTGGCCGACTGCTTGCGTCCTCGACATCGTTCATGTTATTCGCCGGGCATTCTTGCACCCACTCACTTCTCATCGAGAAGATATGATTGCTTGATCCGTTAGAAGCCTAGAATTCAGCATCTGTTCTTGATTTTGTTGAATTTTCAAAGTGATGTCCACAATTTCCCTAGCAGATGCAAGCTGGTACGTGAACTGCTAATATTGGTGGATTACCGTACAGATCTGATGCCCATCAACAGCACATATCAAACTATTATAATCTACTATATTAATTTTCAATTTTCATGTACTTTTTTTTGTTTGTAATCTCTTTCCTGTAACATTAGCTGGACAACGACTCTACCTGTGGTCTACGACTGGATGTTCGGGGGAGTCACCAGCGTCGATGAATGAATGACTGCAGGAACGTCACTATACATGGGCCAAGACTGAAAACCCACGTGTCTAATTCTAGCTGTAGGTACGTGTAGACCCATAATTAGTAGCTTTATATTAGACCATGCATTGGACATTACGAGCGAGGGACAAGCTGTGCTGAGGTTAGCAAGGTACATATAAATTTCTCTTATTGGCTTCTAATTACCACTGCAATCTTTAATTAAGATTGCACCCAGATGTCCTACTAATCGATGTCTCCCCTATGTTTCCTCAATATACCTTCTAATATATGTCAACATAAGGAAAAAAAATAAATGAGACCAGGTCTCATATAAACCAGGTGAGACCCGCCCTGATGGATGACATGTGGCATTCACAAATCAAAAAGTATCTAATCTCTCCCCCCCTCATTTCAGCTGGGGGTGAGATAGATGCTTTGTGATTTGTGAATGCCACGAGTCATCCATCAGGGGGTCTCACCTGCTAACCCGTGAGACCCGGTCTCATAGAATTCTTTTCCGTCAACATATATGTGTGATGGCACCTTAATTAAGATTGCACTAATCCATGTCTTCCCTATGTTTTCTTAATATACAACCTAATATATGTCAGCCTATATCCGTGATGTCACACACAGGGCTTTTCCTTGCAATACTTCTTCATGCAAGGATGAATCGCCACATGGTGACGGTTGAAGATTGATGAGCTATGTGTTCATATTTAATTTTGAATATCAAAATTAATATTCCGTGTTAAAAAATGGCCCCTTTTCCCTGTACCAGATAAATAATACGATAATTTCGTTAATTTGCATTGGAGTTCAAAAAATGAATGCCTTTGACTGTCCATAACTATACAACATAATAGATGATAGTCTAATTATGTATTCACTAAAACAAATTGTACTAACATGTTTATGTATTTGTTCTCAAACCTATTTGTGATATATATAGTACGGACTACTGTCATGACTATACTTTATATTCATGTTCGCCAAGTCAGAATACTACCATGTACTATCGATTAAACATGGAAAGTTGCCTCATTGAAATACAGATGTTTGTTATCTTTATCCTGGTTTGTTTGACCTGTGTAAGGAAATGGATTTTCCAGTAAGTGACTCCTTCCAGTCGACGCGTTTTATACCTTCATAGCAAAAGTCTGTTATTGTATACCTGTGATTTGAATAAACCAGACTGGGGTATTGATGTTCTATTGTATAGGTGCTGGTTGGCACAGGTCGAAAGTTACTTTCTTGATTTGGAGTTGTGAATTTTGTCATGCACTAGGCCCTGCTCGGCTTGTTCCATAATAGTGGGTGTCTGGGCGATGGAGGTGGTGTTCTAAGCCTGGCTAATGTGCTTCAGCTTAAAAATTAACTAGGACATCTTGTGGTATAGGACAAGTTGGTTCCGTTCAAGACACGATGAGGGCAACATAAATTGAGACTGACGCAAGTGCATTTTATTTATTGTAATCTCAAAGAAATTCAGGGAGCTGCAGCATTAATTCGTCGGTCTTCTACAACAGCAAGTATCGGGAAGATGTGATATGAACTGAATTTTGCCAAACTTTGTGCCTACACTGCAGGTCGTCAAAACGGTCTAGACTAGACACATGAGCTTCTAATTCTCAAAGCAATTTCGTTCTTGAGTAGATGATTCTTGGCATGTGCATTCAGCCATCGGTTAGGTAGTCTTGTGCACTGTCATTTTTAGTGGCCTTGGTTAAAAGCAATGCAACTTTTTTCCTACGATGAAAATCTTTCTGGAAAGCCAAGCCTGTCTACATTGATTTCAAAATGGTTATTTTTTGCCTGGGTCTGCGAGATCTTGAGATGTTGCTTGTTGAAAGACAAACATTTTTTTTAGCTTACCCAGTTTTATTTAGCCTTCATAATGTAATGATTTTCTGGCAGGTGAATCCTTCCTGCCTTCTTCTAATTGGACCCTGGGATGATGCCTTACCTGCTCCTCAATCTGCATCACAATAGCAACATGAAATATGCTAGATATTTCACGGGTTGTTGTGCTGGTGTACCCAATGTGCTTTGCCTGTTGTGAGTTATTTCCTAGTTTTATTTGCCAGCCTCCCGTCACATTTGGTTGCCTGAGTAGAAGAGTGGATGTGTTTTTATTTGGTGCTTTGCTGCTTTAGTTGCGTAAAAATCCATTATTGTTTGCATGTGATTTAAACAAAGCAGCTGCCTGAGCAATATATATCGTTTGTAATATCTCCGTGTTTGATGAGTATTGTGTATAGGTGCTGGTTGGCACAAGTTCAAAGTTGCTTGCTATATTTGGAGTTTTGACTTTGTTCATGTCTTAGGCAATGATCTGCTTGTTGCATAGCACTGGGTGTCTGGGTGATGGAGGTGGTGTTCTGAGCTAGCCTAGCGCGCTTGAGCTTACTAATCCAATACAATAAGGTGTGCATCAAGGTCGTATGCTCGCGATAGCCACGTCCTCATCGTTACTTTCAGGTACATCGATTGGACGAAAGAGGAGAAAACAATCCGAGCCAGCGATTGGACGACGTTATGTGCCATTGGCCCACGTAGGCAGATTTCCTTCCTTCAGAATGAAGAGAAGAGCAACTCGCCTCGAGCCCCACCCCTCAACTCTCCCACACACGCAACCAACCTCTCCGTCCCCTCGTTCTCTCCCGTGGCCGATTCCCTTCGCGCCTTCTAGCCGCCGCTCCTCTTCTCCATTGCCCACTCTCCCTCCCCCGTCGATCTGTGTGGCGATGATCTCGTCGACGATAGGCAAAACTAGTGGCGGAGATGAAGAACCTCGGAAATTAGGCGGGAGCAAGTCAATCTAGGCTCGATTTCGAGGCCTATCATGGCCACGCCCGCTCCACTTCACTCTTCCCATCCTGAAGCGCGGCTGCTGCTTTTGGGGATCCGCTCGGAGATGACTACTTCTGGCCAATTTCTTTCTCCACCAGGTGAGGACTATTCCCCTGGCCGCTTCAGATCCCCAGCAGGTGACTTATCTTCTCTTTGCCTGACCAATTTCTTTCTCGTTGTTCTGGTCGATTCAAATAAGATCCTTGACGTTTTTTGAATCAAATAAATGATTGTTTCTTTATTCATTGGCGGCTAGATCATTTCATGGTTATTTATTCTGAAATTGTAACTTGAATGGACGACTCTGTTGTAGCGGGCCATCTTTGAAGTACAGTTGTGGTCAATTCGCACATGATCGAGTGGATCTGTTGTATGGCGAATTAGTTTATCTCTGTTTCGGTGGCCGGAAATAGTACTATTAAACTATTGATATGTTATTAGGGGAAAGAACAAGGCATGTACTATTTGTTCCCTTTGGATTGGGTGATTTCTATGAACCTTTACCTCTATGCATTTTCCACAGGTTTACAACACGAGATTCCTGACCAGAAGGGGAACAAGGCGGAGTGGCATGGTGACCAATTCCAGATGTGCATCTGTTCTAGTGAAACTAAGGACAATAAGGTGAGCTCTAATCGGACCTCAAGCAACCGTGACATAGTATAGTGCATGGAAGTGCTCATGATAGAGTGCCAGTTGCGAAGAATCTCAGTGAGGAACCTAGGATACACACAGGAAGAAATTTGTGATAGTATGTATCATCTTATCCTCTTTCTTTAGAAAAACTCATGATCGTACAATAGTCTAGGAGATCAAATTTACTGCTGAATTTCTGCTAAAAAATATTACAAATGAATAATATATCAAATTGGCACTAAGAAGTGGTATGATGTGCTCAGATAAGAACCTAACTTCCGTTTCTCAAGTTTTATCAGCTTACAAAAAACTTCCTTTTCTGCTGTTCCAGGTAAAACACCACTTCTAGGGGATGCTCTTGTTATTGCCAGGACAGTCTGTTTTGCATTTAGGAATGTTGGGGAGGTTTGTGATGTATTATATGTATCTTGCTACTATCAACAATATTTTCTCAAAATTCTCATAAGCATGTTCCTTGAATATGTAGGAATACTACATCAAGAAGAATGATCGGGTAGAGCTTATCACAATACTTGGACTATTTGGACTGCTTGTCAGCACAATTCAGATGTATCCTCTACACGGTTCATTATTAATAGCAGACCCACAGAGGAAAATTGTCATAATTCATTGATATTGCCATCTATAGATTTGATCTTGTTATTGCGTAGTTAAAATATCACTACCTTTTTTCTTGAACAAAAATATCTTGACAATACTCTCCTGGAACAAATATTCATGTGAACAAAATATCAGATTTTCTACAAATGGTACATGTCAAGTTACGGTTATTGCAAGAGCATTAACCAGCGGAACCTTTTTATATCTAGATTTAGTACAAAGTACAAAGAAGAGTGTTGTTAAAATCATCCATGAAGACCAATCATATCTGCATTTAGTACACACAAAAGTTTGGTTACCACATAAAGCTTCCTAAAACAGGGGATACAAGATTAAGGTGTCTTACTATTGGAGATGTCATGAAAATACAGAGTTCGTGCCACCCGCCTTCTGAAAATGGTGTGCTATGTACATATAAGCTACCTATGTAGGTCCAGTTTCGACTGTATTCATGTAGACCGATCAGATTTCCAGTCTATTACCTTGTTGTGTTGTATAGCATTGCCATGTTTAATTCCAGAGATACGGAGTACGCGACATGCTTCTATCCTATTTAGCCGGGTATCCTGTGTGGACATCATATGCTAATATGTACATCATGTCATGATTATTCTATAGTATCATCATTATGAAAAAATTAATTTGTCCCACTGTTAAATTTGATACACCTGTACATGATGTCATATTTATCTTTTGGTGCAGGTCTTGACAAAATTTAATTTGTTCCACTCTTAAATTTGATACACCAGTCTTCCAAATTATCCATTAAATCATTTGTTAGCAGGGCCAAATTATAAAAGCTGAACCAGTTGTTCCAAATTATCCAGTCCAAAGGGAAGTTGTTCCAATCTTAGAAGCTTCTACATAGTATTTAGTTTTTGTACTACTTGGTTGACGAAATGATTTCATTATAAGCTGTGATAAGGGGTTTGTAGTTGGTATTTGTACTACAAGCTCAATAATTTTTCGGTTCATCTCATCTCTGGTTATTTTTTCGGTTTGTTGTATGCTCACCGGCGTTCTATTTCGAGTTATCGATTGGGTGCTGGGTATGGGTGTTTGCAGGTGGGGCCTGCTTTATTCCCGGGTCTGATGTTAGTGGACATGCAACATTCTTGTGTGGATTTGAGCGTCGTGGCATGTGGTGGCTCTCTGTCAGATGCATCAACAGCTGGTATTGTCATCAGGTATTGATTGCACCCAGGCAATAGCGGCATGCCTCCATTCGGGAGTTTGGGTGCCTCTGTTTGGGTTGTGCCTTCCTTTCCTTTTTGTTTTGGTCCTCTTTTTTCCTTCTTATTGTGGTCTCTTCATTGATTCAGTGTTGTTCTTCACAAAGAAAAGGCCCACTGCCCAGATCCTTTGGCATTTGAAATGAGTTGATAGTTATAAGAGTTTCTTTGGTTGCAGTAGTTTGATCTTTGCTTTGCGATTAGGAGCAGAGCAGCGTCACCATTATTCACCACTATTCTCCGATTGCTTGTGCCATTCGTTTCCTGTCTTTTAAAATGATGATAATCTTTCTCATTTACTTCCAAGCCTAAATATTTATCATCCATACATGATTCTGTATCTATAGGTTTGGTCGTGCCGTTAACTGCCTATCTTGACGACATTGACGCTGAAATTATCGACCCTCCAAAGAATGAGATGTTCGATGTCGCATAACTCGTCGGTGATGTTATCGAGCATTCACGGAAACGAAATGTCATAGTTTCTACCAATGTGCGTGAGCTATTGGAATGCCCTGTGTGTTTGGTTCACATGTATCCTCCAATTCATCAGGTATGCCTTCTTGCCGAACTAATCACATTTAACAATAGCATCTCGGTTGCATCATACTAGCCTTATTCTAGGATTGTAGCTTTCTTTGTGCATGCTGATATATTTTCTACTGAAATACTGTCGTGTGATGTGTTGCAGAAGAATTGCTGGTATAATGTTTTGTAGCCAATCAACAGCAATGACAATGGATTGCTTCTTGTAAACTTGTTATCGACCACAGTCCATAAATCTTGTAACATGTGCAGTTTTCAGCTAAACATTGCATGAGCTTGTCCGTGGAAGTCAACATTGATGACTGTAACGATATGCACATCTCTGATATGTTGGCTAGGCCACGGGCATTCTGCTCCCGTAACAGTATCCCAACTTCCAAAGCTTCTCTTCTGACTGGTGATTTGGACTGAGAAACATAAGTCAATACAAATGCAGTTTTTGATCTGATCTTCGTGATTGTTATCTTACTATGCTTCGGTACTTCATCAGTGTGTGGTTTGCGTACTCCTGCAGACCTGTTTTGGAGTAGCTTGCTCACAGCATGGGGGCGCATGACATATTTACTTGTTTTGGTAGCGGTGATGGCCTGAGATGGTTTGGTGTCAATGTTCCTTTGAAGGGAAGCCAATCAACTTGCTGACATTCAGTTTGCTTGGTACCTGTTATGTTAGACACACAAGTAGAAAAAACCATGCGTGTGATCTTTGGTTGATGCATACATTTTGAACTTACAGATTGCAGCACTCTCCTATGTTGGAAGATGGTACAAGAAATGTGCATGCCGCACTAAGCTATTTGCATGAAGCATTATTATTAGTACTTACAGAAGCTGGCAATTAAATGGGTGTCCACCTCCTGTGATGGATATTTTCGCTGTAGAACTTATCCTAATTGGATGTTAGAATATACTCCCTCCGTCTGGAAATACTTGTTGGAGAAATGGATGTATCTAGACGTATTATAGTCTGGAAATACTTGTCAGACAAATGGATTTTCATCCTTATGCTAACTAGATCTTAATTAGAATATATATCATCCATGTAAGAATCTATAATTCTCACCCGCAAAAAAAATGAATCTATAATTCTTATTTTGTGCAGCTATTCTTAACTGTTAATTTGATTTTTAGAATTTACATGTTGATATTTCAAGATCATGTCAGTGGCTTCTAAATATTAGGTTGATGTTTAGCTAATGCTCATCTTGCTGCTTAGATGGCGCAAGATTGAATCATTAGTGTCCACAACATTGCTTTGCAAAACTTTGGGACACTAGGATTGATTGTGTTGCTTGGTTCTGATATCTGGGGATCTCTAATGCTGAAATATTGTGGTGTTGTGCTAACTGATGGTGGCTCTTTCTCCTTGTCAAGAAAAATTGAGGCTAACAATCATTAGTTCATTGTCACGGGAGAACAAATGTTTGTGAATTCGTGTGAAAATGGACGCACGGAAGGCGCAATGAGGTGCTTCAGCCGAGCAAGTGCGCCACAAACACACACTCAGGAGGCCCGCAATGGCGGGCCCCAACAACTAGTTAACTAGTACATATTGTGGTACTCCCTCCATTCCCTTATACAAGGCCACAAACTCAAATTACAGGTACCTAGGTAAAATTTAATAACTACTTTGCAAGCCAACTTTTCTTCTTGTCATCTGGGATAATTAATACGCCCGCATGCATGCAAGGAAGGAATGAGAAGGAAGTAGTAGCACAGTGTCATTATGACTACATGCATGCAAGAATTAAACAAGTTGCTAGTACGAGAAAACCTCATTAAATTTTGCCTTGGTTACTGTTAGTGGCCTTGTATAGATGCAAAATGTATTTTTCATAGTGGCCTTGTATAAGGGAATGGAGGGAGTATAAAATAAGGTGCTGACCAAGATCAAATGTGCACAAGATTAACTAATGCCAATTTGTGACAGCATATTATTTCTTGTACACTGAACCAAATCCAAGGAGGTGTTATATTAATTCTTTGAACTTCCATAACAGTGAGCATCAGGATGATTTTACTGGCCCTGAATCACTTGTAATCCTCATCAAAGATTTCTTATTAGTGTAGATTGTAAATGTATTGTCTAAGTGATTTTGATTCAACAATGACAAACCTGACTTCCAATGAATGTCTATATGACTTCAAGATTACATGTCTGGTCTGCAAAATGTAAAATGTCTCGCTCCCCATTTTTTCAGGTGGATTTATTTACTACACCTAGTTCCCATATAATTAGTGCGGCTAGACTAACTATATATGTTAGGCTTTAATTATTTTTCTTTGTTAGTTATTTGTTTTTAGTAAAATTAAAGTACCTTGAGTTTCTCTATATATGTTTAGCTTTCATGAATATATATATTTCTCAAGGGAATTTGTTGGCTAGATGTACTCAATTAAGGTGTTTTGCCTGTTGTGAGGTATTTCCTAAATCTATTTGCGAGCCCCTCACCTCATTTTGTTGCTTGAGTAGAAGAGTTTATGTGTTTTATTTGTTGCTTCCCTAATTTAGTTGTGTAACACCCCTGAAATTCATTTACTCCTTCGCAGCAAAAGTCTGTTATTGTATGGCTGATTTAAATAAAGCAGATTGTGGTATATATGCTTTGTAAGTTGGTTGTGGTGCTGGTTGACACAAGTTGAAAGTTGCTTGCTGGATTTGGAGTTGTGACTTTGGTCATGCATTAGGCCCTGCCCTGCTTGTTCCATATGAGTGGGTGCCAGGGTGATGGATGTGGTGCTATAAGCCAGCTTAACGTGCTTGAGCTTTCAATTTAACAAAGATCATATGTGCACCACATAAATTATTACTGATTTGTGAGTGCGTATTATTAGTTGTAATCTGAACTAAATTCAGGGACGTGCATTATTAGTTCTTCAGTCTTCCATGACAGAAAGTATCAGGAAGATGTGGTATGAACTGAATTTTGTCGAAATTGGTGCCTACATTGGAGGTCGTCATCGAAACGGTCCAGAGAAGACACATTAGCTTGTCATTTTTGCAGCAATTTTATTCTTGAGTAGATGGTTCTTGGCATGTGGATTCAGCCATCAGGTAAGAAGTCTTGTCCACTGCCATTTTTCACGACTAAAATATACCAGTAATCTATTTTGTGTCCCTGAATCACTCACCATTCTTAGTAGAGATTTTTTATTAGTGCATTTTTAAATTTGTTATCCCTATGGATTTCTAGGGTGGATTTAACAATGACAAGACATCCAGTGAATGGCTATATTACTTCAGGATTACTTTTCCGGTCATTAAAAAATGTAAAATGTCCTGCACTCGATTTTAAGGTTCCTTTACTTACTTCACATAATTCCCTTTCCTTCTCAAAAGGTCAATATTCATTAGTCTGGTTTGGACTCGTGTCCGTGTGCTGGTCGAGTTCGTTTAGCGGCTGAGAGGGTTCGCTTGGTAGGTCATCTATACGTGTATAAAAGTATAGTCAGGTTGTAAGAGAAGTAGTGTTTACATCTTCATGGAGATTTCAAGGAGTTCTGGTGTGTTCGTACATGGCGAAGTCTAGCTGTAAGCATACAATGAGTTGTCGCTATGAGGGTTGTGGGATGTTGGTAAGGTGAGGATGGGGCGTGAATCTTCTTCTCAAATGCCATGATGCAAGACTAAAGGGCGGCACGATCAGTAGGCTATCCGTTGAGATGTTTTGTATATCTGTGATGAGATATTAAAGAATATTAAAATATGCGCAAAGTCACTTGTTATATGTTGTAATTTATGTAGGTCTCATAAATTAATAACCGAAAGCAAGTTATTCAGTTCTTATTTTTCTCACATTTGAAGGAATCATGATTAATCTTTGAGGTGGCATGTCTCATAAAGAAAAAAATAATGTGTGCTGGAAGACACAATATAAATTAATTTAGCATGGCTTGTGTATTTTTCCAGTGATTGACGTTTTATTTGAATAAAAATACTGATATATTTTAAATTTAGCAAAGTTATGTATCCAAGTAGTGAAAATGTTGTAATTTGCACCACTTTATGTTACATCAGCATGAAAATACCAAGATCGAGGAAATTTACACAACTTAAAATATCAAGACTTAGTAAATGATGAGTATAGAAAAATCCGAGTCTAGATGATGGAAATGATTTCACATAGAATAATGGACCCACTACTTTTTCTCTGCCCTAGTGTGATGTAGGGCTGACACGTCAGACACTAGGAAGCATGTGGTGTTTTGTTCTCGTTGGACAGTCTTAGAGGTGTCAACGGTGATGGAAGTGTCACATTTGGTCCATCCCGTGGTTCACATGTTTTACTCTTTTGTGCTCGTGAACCTTTCTGAAAAATTTATGGCCATGAATCAATGGTTCATTGGAATTACTTGCAAGGTGTGCCTTGCAGATCTTAGGTTCTGACCTATTCGGGAGGACGACTCAAGTGTCTCTTTAAAATCTTTCAGATTACTCTAGCTTGTTTTTAGTTGTTGAAGACACTAAAATGAATATACAAAAACTCAGTACAAACATGTATATTCATGGGAAAATCTTACACATCATTAACGATCTGGATAATGGTGATTAGATCTTACTAAATAATAGCATGAGGGCTGCGAAGAACTAATCAGAGTGATGCAAACAATTGATTCCTCATGAAGTACGCACTCATCTGAAGGGGAAACGCTGAGTTGCAAATCTAATTGCAACTTTGGCTCTTGCAATTAGTATATTACCCTTCGGGGTGCAAACAAGTATTCCCAGAAGATAGCGATGGTACTCTGTCAAAATTGCATTGGACTACCAGATGAATTTAACCGTGGACTGGAATAACTGGATGGCCCGTATCAACTTCGGGGTGCCATAAACAAACTCATTGGGTATGTTACTTTTTTCAAGGCCACAGTCACTGAGCTCAAATTTCTAAATAAAATATACACAGCTATCAAAATGCAACATTATAACAGAAATCTACACCACGCTGGACATGACGTGGGAAATGCTTCATTCAACAAGTTGTGGCCTCACGATTGTTGGATGGTGAGTCCTCACACAGTACTCAAGCTACCTTGTTTTTACGAACCCTATAGCAATTTACTCCTTGTGCGTGTGTGTGTGTTAACTGTGAAGCCAATAAAAGACCCACTATTACCCAAATAAAGCTAATAATAGTTTGTTTATCAACTATTACATCAATGAGTTCTTCAGGGTAGATCCCAATCCACAAACGGTTTGGTTTTGTAGTCTCTCTATACCTGCTAATGCATGTAAAATATTACCACTTCTCTGTTAAAAAACATTGCACCCTCCGTTTCCTTTTCCAGGTGGACATCCGCTATCTCTGTGACCACATGCTGCTTGCCCTCACCGCCGAGGACCTTCTCGTCCTGCTCCATGATAGCGACCATGTCCGCCTGCTCAACCCCCTCACTCACCACCTTCTCGTAGACCTCACCGGTCACTACCTGCTACCTCTAGAAGATGACCTTTTGCGCATGATCTGCTCTGTGAATGGCTATAATACTAGTGGCCCCGTCATTGCCCGTGATGATGCAATAGTGGTGCTCTACTTCAACGAATTCCCTGTATTTGGTACGGCCTAGCCCGGCGACGACCACTGGACGTCACTATCCTACCATCCTGATTTGTGGGCGGCAGCACCCATAACGTTCATAGCCCATTTGTATTGCGTCAATCAGGGTCCCCTTATGGTGCTGGAACCGAGCCCACCATGGCTGGATGTGGCTTTTGAGCTGCATATGCCCGTTTTCTGTCCAGAGAGATAGTATGCACCTCATGGACAATGGTGGGGTCTGACATATGGACATTATTCTTAATCAATAGCCTTGGTGGAGGTTGAGCATTGTCCATGTGCATGTATAGGTCACTCTTGGTGCCTACCAAGTTTTCCGCTCTGGATCCATCACGCCAGATCCATCATGGTGACACTCGAATGGCTTCCACTAAACTTAGTTCATTCAATTCGCCTTTAGGCATAAAGAAACAAGGATGTAATGTTCCATTACCGAGCATGGTTGTATCGGAAGCATCCCTACTCCTCTGGTATGTCCACCTTACCTTCTGGCGCAACACTCCGGTCGTCATACGACTAGAATGTGATATGGCCTCGCATCTTTTTATTCTTTAAGAGTAGACCCGTTGCTAATTTGATTGGTCGAGACTAACACTTGTTATGGCTCGTGTGGAAGGTCCCCCATCACTTTGATTTAAAAGGAACCCCCATCTTCACTTCATTAGAGAGGGGCCTTGGTATGTATTGCATTGAGATGGAAAGTGGTAATCAATCGCCGCGTGTGGTGTAAATCTTTTTGGAGAATGGTAAGCGCCTCCATGTCATAGGGGTAGGTTGGCCAATAGAAGACCAGGGAACTTAGCCTAGACGCTCAAATTTTCCCCGAGCCACGTCTAGTTAGTGTCAGCAGACACATTGTTGCTTAGGTCCTTGGACCCATCTTTCATGAAGCACGAGGAAGCACTCACTTTTGTATCCATGACATTCTTGGTTCTACACTTAGTCTTGAACCGGGTTTGGGACTTCAGTCTCATTCATCAGCTGTGTGTGTTGCGTACTATGATTGCTCTTCTTGCAGTCGAATCCTAGTCTATCTTTCACCGAGCTTCCTTTGCTTGGAATTCAAAGTCCAAAAAAGGAAAAAAAGCGTAATGTGAGTTATCAATGATCAAATGTCTACGGGTGTCATTGAATATCATGGGGTACGAACTTCTAAGCTTATGGCTTGGGGTATTGGACAGGCTAGTCTACTGGTCGAAGTCATTGCAGTGTGTGCTACGGAAAGCTATTGTCAAAGGTCATTACCTTTCTCTCGTCATCATGCCGACATACACAAGGCTTGCCTTCACAGGGCCCCATGTTGACTTGCCGTCATGGCTACGCCTTCCAACAAAGCAACTCTTCTTAAGAAGACCCTGTTGTCCCACAACAAAGCTTCTCTGAGAATCCAACTGCACAACACCATCGCAAAGGTTTCTTCATCACTCGATTAGTCCAAACACAATGAAATTTTACGACGATTTTTTCTGGAACATATGAGACCCTAGAAGCTCCACGGAAGGACCAAAAGTGATACGAGGGCCCTACAAGCCAGTGGGCGCGCCCTCGGGGGGTAGGGGGAGCCACACTGACTTGTGAGCCCTTGTAGCTTCATTTGCCCTAATTTTGGGCCTATAAATTTTCACATATTCAGAAATACTCGAGGTGAGACCCGATACAATTTAATCGCCACTGCAAACCCACTGTTCCGAAGCTATCCCTTTTGGAGCCCTTTCTGGCACTCTGTCATAAGGGAGAATCATTGGGCAGGCCATCTTAGGGAATGCTACAACCGTCATGACGATATATGACTAGTTCCTTAGGGGGGAAATGCTCCGACCGACTTACTGACTTAGGGAAAGCTACAACCGTCATGATGAAAAGATTCACCTCTACGAAAAAGGTTCAACCGGCATGAAAAAAGCTTCCACCAGCCTGAGAAAAATATTCACCCGACGTGCTGATTTTTGCGTGAACGGTGACGTTGAGAGCTGCGGGTGGTGGCATGGTTGTACTACGATGGACGTGCTACAACGACGGCAGCTAGGTCTTGCAAGTACAGAGACGGCGGACGTGCTACAAGGCGGTGGTGATTTGCTACAGGGCGACGTGTCCTGCTGGAACCGGCGAGGTTGGTGCTGCGAGAGTGACCACCGGTGACGAGGGCAGCGATCATCGGAAAATCAAGCGGGAGCGGACAGTCGAGGACCTGGCTAGCACGTCGGAGGATCACGCCATGGACACGGTGGAGAGGCGCCATGGATTTTTTGCTTTTTGTTTTTCTGAACGAAGCAATTGGAGAATAGATCGTGCGACAATAACTACACATATCGTACATGCGTGGTGCGACCGGCCGGCCCCTATCATTGCCGTTTAGCAATCATCGATTTTGTGAGAAATAATAAATACTCTTTACAAACCAATATGGGGTCGGATGGTTAGGGGAAAATAATATCCCCAACCCACTAGGGTTCAAGTCCTGATGCTTGCATTTATTATAAATTTATTTCAGGTCCGTCGATGCGTGTGCAATGCAAGGAGACGTTCTCGTCGACTACGAGTCACTTGGAGAGGTGCTCATAGGGATAGATTGTGCATGTTTGCGTTCATAGAGATGAGTGTATGTGTGTATATATGAGCATTTGTGTCTATACTGCTTTCATAAGGATTCTTTCTTTCTGTTTTTTTTTTCTAAACAAAGCAGTTAAAGTATAGATTGTGCAGCTAGAACCACACAGATCTTACATGGGCAGTAAGACCGGCCGAAATTTCGGCCGGCCTGCCGGCGCCTTTCATTGCCATTTAGCAATCATCAACTTTGTGAGAAACAATAAATACTCTCTTCGTTTCTTGGTGTCAATTAATGTATATGAGACGGATATACATCACGAAAAAACGAGAACACTCTAAAGTCTGAACCTATTAATACAGTAGTACTACATCTGAAGGATCCCACTCTCGTTCCGGCTGTTGGATCGGCTCCACCTCCACGCTACCTCCCGGCCAATTGCTGATTCGCCGGCGGCCCCATTGGATTGACCGGCGAATCTCAGCCAGATCCTCATCCCCGTCTCCCTCACCGCCTCTCCGGGCTCGACCGCCTGCCTGCTGCCGCTCCACCCCCCGTCCAGCAGGCCATCCGATCCGATGTCCAGATCTCGGGACTGGGCGGGCCTCGACGACGGGCCGGCGGGGCTCATCGCCGACCGCGTTCTCGACTTCGACGTCGCTGATTACATCCGCCTCCGGGCCGTATGCCGCTCCTGGCGGCGCTGCTCCTCGGATCCGCGCGCGCACGGCGTCCTGGACCGCCGGTTCCACCCACGGCGGTGGACCATGCTCGCGGAGGAACACGCCGCGCCCAACCGTCGCTCCTTCCTCAACACATCCACCGGCGAGTGCGTCCAGGTGGACATCCCCGAGCTCCGTGACCACAAGCTGCTCGCCCTCACCGCCGACTGCCTCCTCGTCCTGCTCCATGACGGTGACCACGTCCGCCTGCTCAACCCGCTGACCCGTCGCCTCCTCACAGACCTCCCGCCGGTCACCACTCTGCTGCCTCCAGAAGGCGACCTTGGGCGCATGCCCTGCTCCATCAGTGACATTACTGCATGTGGCTCCACTGATGATGCAACAGTAGTGCTTTGCTTCAACAAGTTGGGTATTTTTGCCACGGCCAAGCCCGGCGACGACCACTGGACGTCACTATCCTACCAGGATGATTTGTGGCAGGTAGCACCTATAATGTTCGCAGGCCGCTTCTACTGCGTCAATCAGGGTGCTCTCATGGTGCTGGAGACGAGCCCACCACGGCTGGAGGTGGCTGCTGAGCTGCATATCCGGGATTCCGCCGAGAGAGATACCGAGCACCTCGTGGACAATGATGGGGTGTTGTTGCTGGTTCACCGCACGCTCTCAGGGACCCGGTATAATTTTAAGCCGAGCTATGACCTGTATCAGGTAGATCTTGAAAAAGGGACGGTATTCTTGGTCAATAGCCTAGGTGCTGGTCGAGCATTGTTCATGGGCATGCGTAGGTCACTCTCGGTGCCTGTCAAGGCTTTCCCCTCCGGCTCCATCGCCGGTGATACCATCTACCCGAGCTTCGAGTTCCACGAGAGGTACAAGGCCGAGGGTTACCATCTCGCTGATAGAAGCATCACACCTGCTTCCTCCTTCCTAGATGGCTTGCTAAAACGACCCCAGACTCTTGTGGACTGCCTTAACTTTAGCAATACCAGCAACTTACGATTGCTTAGTTATTCCTCTTCTTTTTGTATTTGATGATTATCATCTTGTTAGCTGTAAGCATGGTTCGCTGATCATTTGCTGCTACTGTTGTGTTGTCGCCTGACGGTTTCTAATCCTTTTTAGATACTGCATTAGCAGCTCCCTGTGCCCGGGATGTTAATGCTTCTGTAAATGCTGAATATTGTGTTCCATCCTAGTAATGGAACAGGGCCCCAAGGTCCTATGCTAAAGAAAATATACCTGGTCAGTGTACATGCCATCGCTAATGCATTGTGTTGATGTTGTGGTTGGTTAATTACCGTGAATGAAGATTACAGGAAACTTTTCCTGGATATAAAGGGTTGTAGCTTATATATTATGGGGTGTTGATGCTGGTCATTACCATCAACTTGTAGGGTAATGTTATCTTATGATTGTTTAGTTATGTCTGTTCTTTTTATATTTCATGTTCGTCATGTTGTTAGCTGTAAGCATGGTTCCCTTATCATTTGCCGTTCCCTGTGCTGGGGGATGTTAATGGTTTAAATGCTTTATATTGTGTTCCATTCTCGTAATGGAACAGGGCCCCAAGGTCCTTTAATGAGCATGAATGCAGATTACAAGAAACTTTCCTGGATATAAAGGTTTGCTTCATCATATATCACAACAAGCCAATAACTGTATTCCCTTTTAGTAAACTAGCAAAGTGGCCTGCGCAAATGCGCGGGCTAGAATTTAAGATAGTTAAGTTACATATGAAACAACTGGGGTTGTTATGACGAGAATACATTTTTTTTAAAGAAATATTGCAGCCAAACATGGTACGTTTTAGAAATTTGAGCTCTTTGCCAACAAATATTTGTGTTAGATTAGTTTGTCTTGTTCCTATTTAAATATTATGCACTAATCATGTACCTACTTTTTAAGTTTTTATGTATACTGTACTCAAATAATTTTCCAGAATAGTCTGGACAACGATTTGAGGAAAGTTTGCTTAGGTCATGGGACGACAATGTTCTCAAGCGAGGCAGCCCGACAAGTTGTGTTCATCGTCAGTGGCTGGCTGGTTTCGGTGACGCATTCTTCGACATGCAGGTACGTCCTTCCCCCTCTTCATGTCTCTCTTTGCTCTTTTCTTTATTTTGATTTTCCAATGCTTAGATCTTATTGTTTGTTTAGTTCAGAGCCGTTCTTTTCTTAGCTCCAAGACTTTGATAATAGAGTGTCAATTTTTTGTGTTACTGAACTAGTTGTTAGGGTGTAAATGTGCTCTAATATAATTTTAATAAACTATAAGCTTGGACGCGTCTATAATTTATTTTAAGCTATTTTCATCTATTGATGGTTGTCTGTAATACTTATATAATGTAGTAGATCGTATCTATCCTACCATATAGTGTGTCACAATCATGTTAGCATGAATAAATCCGCTTTTTTTCCAGAAAAGATAAGCCTTTAATTTGAAGGTATTTTGCGGTCAACTGAATTTATATGTAAACGCTAGTAGCATCATCTAGTTGGAGAACCATCATACGTGCATTATTTTTCATACTTTCAGACAAAAAAGTTATTGACTAAGTTGGACAACATCAGCATACTTTCTATGTTCGTCTTTTACCACCCGTGGTCCATATAGTACTTCCAAATTTAGAGATTCCCCCTGGCATCAAATGTACTGCCATGTATATACAGATGTTGTGTTGCTTCTCATGATAGTGTCCTTTTTGTAGAAGGAATAGCCATACTGATTCAGTTGGCGACATGATTATTCTTTGAATATGTATCTTCTCTCCTGCATGCAGTGGCGGAGCATCGGCGTGGCCAACCCTTCCGTGAGAAATTTTACATCCTCCCCCTGCTAATATCTCTTCTAATCATCCAGCTTATCTAATCTCCATAGCAATATCTTGTCTGTTATCCCGTTTGGCCACCACTTAATTATGGTTCATGCTCCACCACTGTCGGCATGTGTTCTTGTTATTATCCACGCCTCGATTAATGCCCTTCCATGTTGAATAATCACCAACCTTGTATCGTTGAAGTTCGAGTTATGCTTTGAATCATCATATCAAAAACCTGGAAGCACCATAAGGTTGAAGTTCGAGTTATGCTTTGAATCATCATATCAAAAAAATCATGAAGTTGAGAAGGGGAAGAGATATAATAACGTGCACGATCTCAAAAGAAGGTATAGTATATATTTCTGTATGCTTTGCTGATCCCCAAGTTACAGGAAGATTGTACACCCGTTGTTTTTGTCTCTTTATGCATGCTATGCAGTGTCTCTTGATGGCTTACCTTCCCATGCATAAAAATATTCTACTTCCCCACGCTCCAATGAGGTTCTTGCTTTTGCGAATCCTTCTTGTAGTCTACTACAACACCAGATGAAGAGGACTAAATCATGGTCGTGTGCTATCAAAGCTCGCATATGTCCCAAATAACTAATGTGGGCATTTGCGCAGCAGCCCACAAAACACATGTGAATATTAATCAGTGTCCCCTTTACCACATAATCACACATGTAAACTGATATATGAATCAAAGTCAGTAACTTGTCAATATAGTAAGAGAAATTTTAAAATGGTTCCAAACTATTCTAGACGCCTATATTCTTTGATCCAAGGTCCATATTGTAGAGAGACAGATTATGGGCTGTGCAATCGCGATGTATTGATCGGTGCACCAGACACGTATATATAAGTACAGAGGTGCACTAGTAGAAAAGGGGGCAATGGTCCAGGCCGGTCCAGCCCATTAGTCCCGGTTCAATCCAGAACCGGGACCAATGGGGGCATCGGACCCGGTTCGTGAGCCCCGGGGGCCGGCCGGGCCACGTGGGCCATTGGTCCCGGTTCGTCTGGACCTTTTGGTCCCGGTTGGTGGGATGAACCGGGACCAATGATCCCCGCTCCTGGCCCACAACCATTCGTCCCGGTTCGTGGCACGAACCGACCAAAGGAAACCCTTAGTCCCGTTCGTATGCGACCAACCGGGACCAATGGTGGTGCCTATATATACCCCTCACAAGAGCAGAGCACACCGCTCTGCTTTTTTCCGGCCGAGGGGGAGAGGGCTTGGTGGTGCTCTAGCTCACCTCATATGCACACAAGGTGTTCGATGGAATGCCCGAGCCACACTACTTAAGGTTTCTCCTCTCCAAGCTCGACCGCCAAGCTCCATTTTCCTCCATATTTGTCTAGGTTTAGCGGTCCGTCACGCCCCATCCCCGTCTTCAACGTCGTCGATCACCCGCACCGATCTCATCGGCGGCACCACCGTGGTGAGCCTCTTGTTCTTATCTTCTTTCCGAAAGGAAAAATATTCTTATTTGTATGTTTAGATAGATATATACTTGTATAATTTTCTTACTTTTATTATTGCATCTTATATAGTGCGATGGTTTTGGTATCCGCCCCCGTCGGCCCTCGTCCCTGCCTATGATTCGGATGTGGTATATATTATCTTTTCATAACTATTGGTTCATTTATTATTTATGACAATTATGCCGACCAACGTGACATAGATTTTATTCATCTAGGAGGTTGTTGAACCGAAATTCCAACCGACCCTATTGTCGAGAGGTTAAATTTAGTTGAAGAAGAAAACAATTTGTTGAAGGAAAAATTAGAAAAATTGAGGAGGAGAAGATGATATTGGAGTTGCATGTTGCGGATGTCGTCGATGATCACAAGATCAAGATGGATGCAATGCGCTTGAAGATTAGAAAGATTAGAAAATATGCCATTCATACCGAGGCTTGGTATCATTATGTCGTTGGATCAGTTGTTACATTGGTTGCGATTATGATCGCGTTTGTTTTCGCATTGAAATGTTTTACATAGTTTCAGTGTATGGTTTAATTAATTTAGATGCTCTGCAGAGCTTTATGTTGTTAGATGAGAACTATGTATGTACTTTGGTTTTAATGTGATGATGAACTTCTATTAATTTGGTCACTTAATTAATTATCTATTCATGATCTCTAATGATTTTTGACACACTTAATTATATATAATGCACATAGATGAACCGCAATGGATGTACGGTTCAAGACACACCTCCGAGTACATTAAGGGCGTGCATAATTTTCTCAAGTGGCTGAGGCAAACAAGCAGAATGGTTTTATGTGTTGTCCATGCCCTATATGTGGGAATACGAAGTCTTACTCTGACCGGAAAATCCTGCACACCCACCTGCTTTACAAGGGTTTCATGCCACACTATAATGTTTGGACGAGGCACGGAGAAATAGGGGTTATGATGGAAGACGGCGAAGAAGAAGAGTACGATGACAACTATGTGCCCCCTGAATACGATGATGCTCCAGAAGATCAAGAGGAACCAGACGATGTGCACGATGATGCTGCAACGGGAGAAGCTGCTGAAGATCAAGAGGAACCAGATGATGTGCCCGATGATGATGATCTCCGCCGGGTCATTGTCGATGCAAGGACGCAATGCGAAAGTCAAAAAGAGAAGATGAAGTTCGATCGCATGCTAGAGGACCACAAAAAAGGGTTGTACCCCAATTGCGAAGATGGCAACACAAAGCTAGGTACCGTCTTCGAATTGCTGCAAAGGAAGGCGAGAATGCTGTGCTCGATAAAGGATTTGAGAAGCTACTTAAAATATTGAAGAAGAAGCTTCCAAAGGATAACGAATTGCCCGACAAGACATACGCAGCAAAGAAGGTCGATGCCCTCTAGGATTGAGGTGCGAAGATACATGCATGCCCTAATGATCTGCATCCTCTACATGTGCGCATAAGGATCTGAACGCATGCCCGGTATGCGGTGCATTACGGTATAAGATCGACGAGATGACCTCGGTGATGTTGACGGCGAGCCCCCAGGAAGAGGGTTCTGCGAAGGTGATGTGGTATGCTCCTATAATACCACGGTTGAAACGTCTGCTCGAAACGGAGAGCATGCCAAGTTGATGCGATGGCACAGTGAGGACCGTAAGAAAGACGGAAGTTGAGAGCACCCACGACGGGTCGCAGTGGAGAAAAATCGAGAGAAAGTACTGGGATGAGTTTGCAAGTGAGCCAAGGAACGATGGTTTGCTTTAAGCGCGGATGGCATTAATCCTTTCGGGAGCAGAGCAGCAATCACAGCACTGCCCGTGACTCTATGTATGTATAACCTTCCTCCTTGTATGTGCATGAAGCGGAAGTTCATTATGATGCCGTTCTCATCCAAGGCCCTAAGCAACCCGGCAATGACATTGATGTGTACCTAAGGCCATTAGTTGAAGAACTTTTACAGCTGTGGAATGGAAACGGTGTACGACGTGGGATGAGCACAAACAGGAGGAATTTAACCTAAAGGCGTTGCTGTTCGTGACCATCAACGATTGGCCCGCTCTCAAGAACCTTCGTGACAGACAAACAAGGGATACCACGCATGCACGCACTGCTTACTTGACACCGATAGTATATACCGCAAGCTGCGGAAGAATGTGTACACAGGCCATCGCCGATTTCTTCCGACCAACCATCAATGTCGAAAGAAAGGCAAGCATTTCAAAGGCGAGGCAGATCACCGGAAGAAGCCCGCCATGCGTACGGTGATCACGCATTTGCTATGGTCAATGATTTACACGTAATCTTTGGAAAGGGTCCCGCGGACTAGCTGTTCCGAGTGACGCCGAGGGACACGCACCCATGTGGAAGAAGAAATCTATATTTTGGGACCTACCCTCTGAAAGACCTAGAGGTCCGCTCTTCGATCGACGTGATGCACGTGATTTAAGAACCTTTGCGTGAACCTGCTAGGCTTCTTGGGCGTGTATGGGAAGACAAAAGATACAGGTGAGGCACGAGAGGACCTGCAACGTTTGCACGAAAAAGACGGCATGCCTCCAAAGCAAAGATGAAGGTCCTGCACTATGCTCTTACCAAAGAAGAGAAGGAAATCTTCTTTGAATGCCTGCTTAGTATGAAGGTCCCGACCGCTTCGTCGAATATAAAAGGAATAATAAATATGGCAGAAAAAGTTTCGAACCTAAAGTCTCATGATCGCCACGTGATTATGACGCAATCGCTTCGGTTGCATTGAGGGGCTTCTACCGAAAACGTCCGATTAGCCATTGTGAAGCTATGTGCATTCCTCAATGCAATATCTCGAAGGTGATCGATCCAAAACCATACCAAGGCTAAGGAGTGATGTGGTGCAATGTCTTGTCGGTTTCGAGCTGGTGTTCCCACCATCCTTCTTCAATATCATGACGCACGCTCTTGTTCATCTAGTTGACGAGATTGTCATTCGGGCCCCAGATTTCTACACAATATGTACCCCTTTGAGAGGTTCATGGAGTCCTAAAGAAATATGTCCAGAATCGCTTAGGCCGAAGGAAGCATCTCCATGGGCCATCAAACAGAGGATGTCATCGGGTTTTGTGTTGACTTCATTCCTGGCCTTAAGAAGATAGGTCTCCCTAAATCGCGGTATGAGGGGAGACTGACCGAAAAGGCACGCTTGGAAAGGACTCAATAATATGCAGGACGGATATTCTTGGTCTCAAGCCCACTACACAGCTTCTACGTAACTCTACCTTGGTGACCCGTATGTCGATGAACACAAGAACAATCTGCGCTTCAAACACCTTGAGCAAAGGCGACGATCGGATTACATGTGAACACATCAGACTTTCAGCAGTTGGTTGGAAGCACGACGAGGTGACAGACTGTTTGTGAGGAGCTGTACTTGTTATCCAGGGACCATCTTTGACCGTATTGATTTGGAAAGGATACGAGATAAATGGGAATACATTTTACACGATCGACCAAGATCAAAAGAGCACCAACCAAAACAGCGGTGTCCGCTTTGATGCAACAACCGAGAGTGGAAAGGACACATATTATGGTTACATAGTGGACATATGGGAACTTGACTACGGACATGATTTTAAGGTCCCTTTGTTTAAGTGCAAATGGGTCAATCTGTCAGAGGCGGGTATGTGTAGACCCACAAGACGGAATGACAACAAAGGATCTGAAAAATCTTGGGTACACCGACGAACCGCTCGTCCTAGCCAATGATGTGGCACAGGTTATCTATGTGAAGGACATGTCCAAGAGACCGAGAAAGAGAAAAGATAAGGAAGCAAATACATCATACGATGAGCCAAAGCGCCACATAGTTCTTTCAGAAAAGGGACATCGTGGGAGTGGAGGACAAGATGACATGTCTCAAGATTATGAAAAGTTTCATGAAATTCCTCCCTTTAAAGTCAAGGCTGACCCCAAATCCCGATAAACGATGAAGATTATCCATGGTTACTGGCGCAATAAGCAAATGACACAAGCAAAGAAAAAGTGAAGACTTTCTCCATAACTATTGTTTGTTTATGATACCATTATATTGTAACTGATGAGTATGATACCATTGTTCGTTTTGTACATGCACATGCTATGTGTGGGTCAATTTATGATACCATGCCAACTTTCAACTTTTTCAGAGTTCATTTGAAATGTCTTATGGTTCGCCCTCGTAATAATTAAAAATAGCAACAATAAGTATTTTGTTGTAAGTAGAAACAAAATAAATTAAATAAAGCAAGAAAGAAAACAAAAAAAGTGTTTTCAAATTTGAAAATTAGTAATGGCACTAACAGAAAGTTTATAATTTTCCTAAAACTAGAAGCAAAAAGATTTAAAAATAGAGCAAAAACAAAAGAAATCAAATAATGCAGAAAACAAAACAAAAAACAACAATAAGTATTTTGTTGTAAGTAGAAACAAAATAAATTAAATAAAGCAAGAAAGAAAATAAAAAAAAGTGTTTTCAAATTTGAAAATTAGTAATGGCACTAACAGAAAGTTTATAATTTTCCTAAAACTAGAAGCAAAAGATTTAAAAATAGAGCAAAAACAAAAGAAAATAAATAATGCAGAAAACAAAACAAAAAAGAACAATAAGTATTTTGTTGTAAGTAGAAATAAAATAAATTAAATAAAGCAAGAAAGAAAACAAAAAAAAGTGTTTTCAAATTTGAAAATTAGTAATGGCACTAACAGAAAGTTTATAATTTTCCTAAAACTAGAAGCAAAAGATTTAAAAATAGAGCAAAAAACAAAAGAAAATAAATAATGCAGAAAACAAAACAAAAAACAACAATAAGTATTTTGTTGTAAGTAGAAACAAAATAAATTAAATAAAGCAAGAAAAAAATGCCACCCATCGGGCCGCCACGGCCTGAATACGACGGTATCCCTATTTCGGCCAGATTCAGCCCGCAGAAGGCCCGTAAGGTCCAACAGCAACGAAGGAGCAAGTAGGCCCATAAGCCTGCAGTTCAAAGGAGTTCAAGAGGGAGCGCGGTGGGGCTTATAAACCACTGCGCCCCTCTCAACTAGCGAGTGGGACTAAACTTTGGCCCCGACGCGGCAAATGAGGGTTTGGTCCCGGTTGGTGGCACCAACCGACTAAAGAGAGTTTAGTCCCGGTTGTAGCCACCAACCGACCAAAGGTCGCAGCTTCCCGCCTTTGGGCTGCCGAAATTGAGGTTTGGTCCCGTTGGTGGCTCCAACCGACTAAAGGTGGATTAGTCACGGTTGGTGCCACCAACCGACCAATGCGCTTTGTATATAAGTGGCACTTTGCAGTTTTGCGTTCATCGCCACATTGCCCCCGACGACGCCAACGCATCGACGCCGCCAGCTGCCCCGACGCCGCCCGCCGCTCCCGCCATCGCTGCCGCTGCCGTGCCGCCGCTTCGCCGTCGTCGCCGTCCTCCCCGAGCCCTTCGCCGTCGTCGCCGCCAGCTCTGCTTGTCGCCGCCAGGGCTCCGCCAGCGTCGCCGTCCCAGCCAGCGCCCAGCGCCCGCGCCCATCGCCGCTCGCCGCCGCCGCCGTCGCCGCGCCCCCCACGCCTCCGCCACATGTGAGCCGCCGCCGCACCGCCAGGCTCTTTTTTTTCATTTTTATTATTTTAGTTTTTTTCTGTTCATATAATGCATATATGTGTATGTGTATGTATATGTTCATATATGTTATGTATATGTTTCATTTTATTAGTTTTTTGTTCATATAATGCATATATGTGTATGTGTATGTATATGTTCATATATGTTATGTATATGTTTCATTTTATTAGTTTTTTTTTCTGTTCATATAATGCATATATGTGTATGTGTATGTATATGTTCATATATGTTATGTATATGTTTCATTTTATTAGTTTTTTTTCTGTTCATATATGTGTATGTATATATGCTCTGTTCATATGTGGCTATATATATGCAAAAGATAGATTTTAGAAAAGTTCGTTTTTTTCTGTTCACAGATTTTTTTGTTGATATTAATTATTGTAGAATATGCAAATGTTGGTATATTCATATGAACAATGCATTAGGCAAAACCTTTGTTTTTTTTTTGGAATTTTCTATTTGAACATTTTTTTAAAACAAGCAATACTAAAAGAATGAGAGGAAAAGGAAAATAAGAAGAGGAAGAAAGGAGAAAAGAGGAGAGGAAGAAGAGGAGAAATAAATAAGAAGAGGAAAAAGAAGAAGAAGAAGAGAAGAAGAAAGGAATAGAGGAGAAAGGAGAAATTCTATTTTTCTTCTTCTCCTCTATTCCTTTCTTCTTCTCCTCTTTTTTTTTCTTTACTTCTTCTTCTTCTTCCTTCTTCCTTCTTCCTCTTTTCTTCCTTTTCCTTAATTATTTTCCTTTCTCGAGGGAGAAGAAGAAAAGAAGAGGAGAAGAAGAAAGAAAGGAAAGGAGAAAGAAGAAACTTAAACACGAGGGGTGGTACCGATACCCCTCCCCGATATGTATATGTATGTCGCGTCGTTGTCGATATAATTAACCCCTCTAGATACAACTGCAGCACCCCCTCGCCCTCTCGCCGACCAAAACTCTCGAGGACACCCAAACCCTAGAGAGAAAACGATGTTGAATAATAATTGACATGTTGTCAATATTTGCGAAACTATGGAGCACTCCGAGACGAAGAAATGAAAGTTATGTTGGGGAAATAATCGCAAATGGAAGTGATGATGTTAAGTCATTTCTCATCGACACCGCTGGTCGATGGATGAAGAAGAGGGCTATGATTATGATGGCTTCACTCATTAGTGCCGTACAAGAGGAGGACTATGTTCATGATGGCTCCGGTGACACAATGGAGGTACAAGACGAAGGAGACCGTGTTGAGCCGAGTCACCGAACCGAGTCCGCCAGGTATATATATATTAGTTAAGCTCTGTGCGACAAGTTAATTGATGCATCCATTGTTTTGGTATATGTACACATATTAAGTAATCGTCGTCTTTCTTCCTTATAATTTCTAGCCCTCCGATCGAGCACAACTTGCACGGAGACGAGGCCCAAGAAAAGTTGAGCTCGGATGAAAAGTTTGAGATCATAGAAATCGCGCCGACGGCGAACCGATTGAACCCAACCGACAAAGAAGGCATTTTCGCTTTCGGTCACGGGGTTCTTGTTAGGGACAGATCCCGATCAAGATCTAGCAATGGTATAAGCCTGCTAAGGATGAAGACGCCGAGGTGTCTTATGTCAATGATATGCGAAAAGAAGATCTTTGGAATGAGCTGAAGGCAAATTTCACCCTACCGCCAGAGGAGGATCCGGAGAAGCCGTTAAAGAGCAATTAATCAAGTCTTGTGCTCTTAAGAAGATGGCTGGCCTAATGAGGAGGTGGAGGAAAGAGCTGAACCAGTTTGTCAAGAAAAAGAGACACCAGAATTCATCGGCAAATATGAGAAGATCAAAGATCATCGCCCGCATTTGTGGCCCACATGACATCGGAAAAGAGTAAGAAGATGTCGGAGACAAACAAGAAAAATGCTGCGAAGAAGACGCTTCACCATCGCACGGGTCGTGGCTACCTCAAAGCCCGCCTAAGTGGTCCAAGGCTGAGCATGATCTCGCTTGAAAAGGGATCGAACCGAGACGATCGCCGCTGACCGTTGCGGACTTGGTTCTTCGGGCTGGCGGAACCTTGGACCTATAATAGGCGTGTCGTCATGGACGAACGAGCAACTGCAAACACCAGTCAAGAAACTTCGACAATATATTGATGCTGCGCAGCGAGGGACGTTCCTTCCAAACAGGGAGAAGGACGAGCTCACAATGGCCCTTGGGAATCCCGAGCACCCTGGACGGACACGAGGCACGCCAAGCTCGCTTCCGTGGAAGGTTGGTTTTCCGGACGCAGGGGGTTACAAAACCCACGAGAGGAGGAAGAAAGTGGAGCATGACCAAATGCAGGCGCTGCTTGGAAGGGTAATGGGGCTAGAGGATCGAGAAGAGGAACGAGAAGCAGCAGATCGCAACAAACGACATGCCGAAGCTTCCCCCGAAGCTACCCCGCCATCTCAGCGCAGAAGCAGCGTTGCTTCCACCGAGCTGCTTCAGCCGGAGCATGTCTTGACGGCTCTGCCAGCTATCCCGTGGATGGTATCACGGAGTCTCAAAATTGCCACATTATGGCGCGATGCATGAATTTGAAGGTCAAGGCGGTGTTGGCCAAGTTTATCCTAGTGGACCCGCACAACTTATCACCGCCACCGATTCGTATGATTTGCTAAGGTGATGGTTGATGAAATAACGGAGGGATTTGAGGACCTCGGCTGAGCACCCTACCGTGAAGGGGAGACTAGGCTGGGTTCTGCTCAAGACTCCATGCCTATGGCGGAAGGAGCTCATCGACCTTCTCAATCGACGCCTCCGCCTCCTCCTCCTCATCCGCGAGTCAGGCACTCCGCCTCCTCCGCCTCCTCCTCCGTGAGTGACGATCAGGGCACGCATGGCGGCACTCCGCCTCCTCCACCGCCTCCTCCTCCGTGAGTGAAGATCAGGGCACGCGGCGGCACTCCGCCCCTTCTCCGGCGCGTGGCGGCACTCCGCCTCCTCCTTCTCCGCCTCGCCAAGCAAGGGCGGAAGAGACCCGCCCGCCCGGCTGCTCCGGCGCGTCAGAGTCCTTCTCCTCCGCCTCGTAAGCAAGCACGAAGGAAGACAGACGCCGCAGCCGCCTCCGTCTGCTCCGGCGCCTAGCAGCACAAGAAGAGAGAGGCAATACAGATACGGTCCACCTCTAAAGCCTGAGAGAAGTTACCGTATGAGAGGAGCAAGGAGGAAAACGATCGATCGTGCAGACCCAAGTGAATGAGTTCTTTGAAGGGGTTAAAGCAAAGATACATCCACCTCCGGAGGAGAAGGTCGATCCGTGAAAGCAAAGCGCACTCTCAATGCCCCGAGGAAACCACCAAAGTCTCCGCCGAGAACCAACTATGAGCGACATTCGAATGTACATATCTCCAAGCCAAGCGGTCGGGAACTACTATCACTGATAAAAGGTTAAAAGAACAACGGGCAAAGGGGAAAAAAATTGCCCAGCTCGGCGAACAAGCACAACAATCGTGCCCCCCGCTGAATGTGTCTAATCCTCCGGGGACGGTGGCCGGTTATGGCAATCTTGAAGATTACCTGCCTGACGATGCACTTCCTGATTTCATGGAGGTGGACTTATTCAGATACGAGTACGGGAAGCCTCTCGTCAAAGATGAAAAGTCTCTGACAACAATGATGCGAAGATTCCACAGTTGGTACATGAAAACCTGCAGAGAGTCTGAGGGGACGAACACTTTGTATCTGAATATTAAAGAGGAGCACGACCTCGTTTCAAATGATCTGTTGTCTATTCCATTTGAGGAGTTCTTGAGTTCTTCAATCAAAAGGCCCTCGATAAATTAATGGTCTTTTGCTACTGCCTGTAAGTACTATTTCTGTCATTAGTCTTTATATATAGCTCGGCTCTTTCATTGCATGTATTTATAATTAATTATCCTCAATATATTATGCAGATTGAAGATCGCCGAGTGCAAAAAAATGAAATCTATGATATTGGGTTCATTAACACAAATATCATAGATGTTTTTCTGTTGAAAAGCACGCCAAGAGGCCGAGGACAACTTGATACAATCATTGATCAAAAATCAAAACAAAGATACCATACTCTTTCCTTACCACGGCCCGTGAGTGTTATCTGTCGTGTGCATATTCGGTTTTCCTTATTACTCGAGCGAGGTTAATGTAATTGATGAGTTATGCATGCGTGAAGGTACCACTATATTCTTCTCGAGATTAAGCTTGAGCGTGGACTAGTAACCGCCTTAGACTCGCACGGAAAGATCCCAAAGACCTATGCGGACATGACTGAAATGCTCAGCAAGTAAGTTCAATCGATCATTATCGCACTATATCGGCAACTTTTGTTCATTTCCTGATATCTCAAGTAATAACAAATATTTTCTTTGTCTTGCAGGGTTTGGAAACAGTTCACCGCACAAGCTCCGGACTGCCAAGGAGCTGCGATATACATACCCGAAAGTAAGTACTCATCATGCGCAAGATCTCCGCTGATTCTATAGCTATACTTTCATCAATGCCATTTATATAATGCTTCATTATCAGTTTGATTGACCTCTATTTCTCGTAAAGTGCTTGTGGCAGGAGGAAGGAATGATTTCGTGGATACTACGTAAAGCGAGTTCATCCACAACGCGACATTGAAAAACAAGCGGGCTACTCTAGAAGACAATATGAAGTGCGTAAGCAATAATATTCGCAATTTCATTTTATTACACCATCATTTCTGTTGAGTTTCATTCATATATATGTATTAATTAACCCCTTCTTCAAATTAATTAGACATGGCAGATGCGGGATGAACTCCTACCACCAGACCGCATGAAAGCAATTCAAGAGGAATTGGCAGGATTCTTTCTTGAACACGTCATCAGTAAAGCCGGAGAATACCATGTGGAACTTGAATTCAAATGCTAGTGGTTTGTAATTAAGAGATCTTATATAGATTGTACATGTATGTGTTGGGGAACGTTGCAGAAAATTAAAATTTTTCCTACGGCTTCACCAAGATCCATCTATGAGTTCATCTAAGCAACGAGTAACGGGAGAGAGATGACATCTACATACCACTTGTAGATCGCGTGCGGAAGCTTGCAAGGTGATGATGGAGTCGTACTCGAACGTGATTCAGATCACCGATGCCAAGTGCTGAACGGACAGCACCTCCGCGTTCAACACACGTACGGGACGATCGACGTCTCCTCCTTCTTGATCCAGCAAGGGGGAAGGAGAGGTTGAGGAAGACAGCTCCACCGGCAGACGACGGCGTGATGATGGTGGAGAAGCAAGATCTCGGCAGGGCTTCGCTGAGCTCTACGGAGGAGGAGATGTGTTGGGAAGGGGAGGGCTGCGCCTTGGGAGTTGTGTACAGCAGCCCCTTCCCCCCCCTTTATATAGGCCCCTAGGGGGGTGGCCGGCCCTGGAGATCCAATCTCCAGGGGGGCGGCGGCCAAGGGGGTGGAGTGCCCCCCAAGCCAGGTGGGGCGCCCCCCCACCCCTAGGGTTTCAACCCTAGGCGCAGGGGGTGGGCCTAGGGGGGCGCACCAGCCCCCTGTGGGCTGGTTCCCTTCCCCCTCTGGCCCATGGGGCCCTCCGGGATAGGTGGCCCCACCCGGTGGACCTCGACCCTTCCGTGGTCCTGTATTTTACCGAAACCCCAAACTTTCCCGATGGTCAAACACCACTTCCTATATATTATTCTTTACCTCCGGACCCTTCCGAACTCCTCGTGACGTCCGGGATCTCATCCGGACTCAACAACATTCGTGGTCACATACTTGACTTCCTACAAACCCTAGCGCCACCGAACCTTATGTGTAGACCCTACGGGTTCGGGAGACACGCAGACATGACCGAGACGACTCTCGGGCAATAACCAACAGCGGGTCTGGATATCCATGTTGGCTCCTACATGCTCCTCGATGATTTCATCGGTTGAACCACGATGTCGAGGATTCGATCAAACCTCGTATGCAATTCCTTTGTCAATCGATGCGTTATTTGCCCGAGACCCGATCGTCGGTATCCCAATACCTTGTTCGGTCTCGTTACACGGCAAGTCACTTTACTCGTTCAGAATGCATGATCCCGTGGCAACACCTTGGTCACATTGAGCTCATTATGATGATGCATTACCGAGTGGGCCCAGAGATACCTCTCCGTCATACGGAGTGACAAATCCCGCCTCGATCCGTGTCAACCCAACAGATACTTTCGGAGATACCGTAATGCACCTTTATAGTCACCCGATTCGCCAGTGACGCTTGATACACCCAAGGCACTCCTACGGTAACCGGAGTTACACGATCTCATGGTCGAAGGAATAGATACTTGACATTGGCAAAGCTTCTAGCAAACGAACTATCCGATCTTTTATGCTATGCTTATGATTGTCTTGTCCATCACATCATTCTCCTAATGATGTGATCCCGTTATCAACGACATCCAATGTCCATAGTCGAAACCATGACTATCTATTGATCACAACGAGCTAGTCAACTAGAGGCTCACTAGGGACTCATTGGGTCTAAGTGTTCACACGTATTACGATTTCCTGATAATACATTTATAGCATGAACAAAAGACAATTATCATGAACATTGAAATATAATAATCCTTTTATTATTGCCTCTAGGGCATATTTCCAACAGTCTCCCACTTGCACTAGAGTCACCAATCTAGTTACATTGTGATGAATCGAACACCCATAGAGTTCTCGTGTTGATCATGTTTTGCACGCGAGAGAGTTTAGTCAACGGATCTGCGACATTCAGATCCGTGTGTACTTTGCAAATCTCTATGTCTCCATCTTGAACATTTTCACGGATGGAGTTGAAACGACGCTTGATGTGCCTTGTCTTCTTGTGAAACCTGGCTCCTTGGCAAGGGCAATAGCTCCAAAGTGTTGTCACGAAGAGTTTGATCGGCCCCGACGCATTGGGTATGACTCCTAGGTCGGTGATGAACTCCTTCATCCAAATCGCTTCATGCGCTGCCTCCGAGGCTGCCATGTACTCCGCTTCACACGTAGATCCCGCCACGACGCTTCGCTTGCAGCTGCACCAGCTCATCGCTCCACCATTCAACATATACACGATCCGGTTTGTGACTTAGAGTCATCCAGATCTGAGTCGGCTAAGCGTCGACGTAACCCTTTACTGACGAGCTCTTCGCTCCTCCATAAACGAAAACATGTCCTTTGTCCTTTTCAGTACTTCAGATATTCTTGACCGCTGTCCAGTGTTCCTTGCGGGGTTACTTTGGTATCTTGCAACCAAACTTACGGCAAGGTTTACATCGGTCCAGTACACAGATGGCATACATAATAGATCCTATGGCTGAAGCATAGGGATGACACTCATCTCTTCTTTATCTTTTGTCGTGGTCGGTGATCGAGCTGAGCTCAATTTCACACCTTGTAACATAGGCAAGAACCCTTCTTGGACTGATCCATTTTGAACCTCTTCAAAATCTTATCAAGGTATGTGCTTTGTGAAAGACCTATGAGGTGTCTCGATCTATCTCTATAGATCTTAATGCCTAATATATAAGCAGCTTCTCCAAGGTCCTTCATTGAAAACACTTGTTCAAATAGGCCTTAATGCTGTCCAGAGTGTCGTATCATTTCCCATCAAGAGTATGTCATCTACATATAACAGAGAAATGCTACGAGCTCCCACTCACTTTCTTGTAAACGCAGCTTCTCCATAAGTCTCAAGATAAACCCAAATGCTTTGATCATCTCATCAAAGCGAATGTTCCAACTCCGAGATGCTTGCACCAGTCCATAAATGGATCGCTGGAGCTTGCATACTTTGTTAGCGCTCGAGGATCGACAAAACCTTCCGCTGCATCATATACAGCTCTTCCTTAAGATGTCCATTAAGGAATGCCGTTTTGACGTCCATCGCCATATCTCATAATCATAGTATGCGGCAATTGCTAACATGATTCGGACGGACTTAAGCTTCGCTACGGAGAGAATGTCTCGTCAGAAGTCAATCCCTTGAACTTGTCGATAACCCTTAGCGACAAGTCGAGCTTTATAGATGGTAACATTACCATCCGCGTCCGTCTTCTTCTTAAAAATCCATTTATTTTCTATCGCCGCCGATCATCGGGCAAGTCTGTCAAAGTCCATACTTTGTTTTCATACATGGATTCTATCTCGGATTTCATGGCCTCAAGCCATTTGTTGGAATCTGGCCCGCCATTGCTTCTTCATAGTTCAAGGTTCATTGTTGTCCAGCAACATGATTTCCATGACAGGTTGCCGTACCATTCTGTGCGGAACGTGTCCTTGTGGACCTTCGTTCAGAGTAACTTGATCCGAGTACCTTGATCATCATCAACGTTTTCCTCTTGAGTTGGTGTGGGCATCACAGAACGGTTTCTGCGCTGCACCACTTTCCCGCTCGAGAGGTAGTACTTCATCGAAGTTCTACTTTCCTCCCACTTACTTCTTTCGAGAGAAACTCTTTCTCTAGAAAGCATCCGTTCTTAGCAACAAAGATCTTGCCTTCGGATCTTAAGTAGAAGGTATACCCGACGCTTCCTTAGGGTATCCTATGAATACGCATTTTCCGACTTGGGTTCGAGTTTTTCAGGTTGAAGTTTCTTGACATAAGCATCGCATCCCCAAACTTTTAGAAACGACAGCTTAGGTTTCTTCCCAAACCATAATTCATACGGTGTCGTCTCAACGGATTTAGACGGTGCCCTATTTAAAGTGAATGTAGCTGTCTCTAGAGCGTATCCCCAAAATGATAGCGGTAAATCGGTAAGAGACATCATAGACCGCACCATATCCAATAGAGTGCGATTCGACGCTCGGACACACCGTTTATTTGAGGTGTTCCAGCGGCGTGAGTTGTGAAACGATTCCACATTTCCTTAAGTGTGTGCCAAATTCGTGACTTAAATATTCTCCTCCACGATCCGATCGTAGGAACTTTATCTTTCATCACGTTGATTCTCCACCTCACTCTGAAATTCCTTGAACTTTTCAAAGGTCTCAGACTTGTGTTTCATTAAGTAGACATACCCATATCTACTTAAGTCATCAGTGAGAGTGAGAACATAACGATATCCTCCGCGAGCCTCAACACTCATTGGACCGCACACATCGGTATGTATGATTTCCAACAAGTTGGTTGCTCGCCCATTGTTCCGAGAACGGAGTCTTGGTCATTTTGCCTAAGAGGCAAGGTTCGCATGTGTCAAACGATTCATAATCAAGAGACTCTAAAAGTCCATCAGCATGGAGCTTCTTCATGCGCTTGACACCAATGTGACCAAGGCGGCAGTGCCACAAGTATGTGGGACTATCGTTATCAACTTTACATCTTTTGGCATCCACACTATGAACATGTGTAATATTACGCCGAGATTCATCAAGAATAAACCATTGACCATCGGAGCATGACCATAAAACATATCTCTCATATAAATCGAACAACCATTATTCTCAGACTTAAATGAGTAGCCATCTCGTATCAAACGAGATCCAGATACAATGTTCATGCTCAAACTTGGCACTAAATAACAATTATTGAGGTTTAAAACTAATCCGTAGGTAAATGTAGAGGCAGCGTGTCGACGGCGATCACATCGACCTCGAACCATTCCCGACGCGCGATCGTCACCTCGCCCTTCGCCAGCCTCCGTTTATTCCGCAGCTCCTGCTTGTGAGTTACATATGTGAGCAACGGCACCGTATCAAATACCGGTGAGTTACTACGAGTAATTGGTAAGGTACACATCAATTACATGTATATCAAATATACCTTTGGTGTTGCCGGCCTTCTTATCCGCTAAGTATTTGGGGCAGTTCCGCTTCCAGTGCCCTTTCCCCTTGCAATAAAAGCACTCAGTCTCAGGCTTGGGTCCATTCTTTGACTTCTTCCCGCAATCGGCTTACGGGCGCCGCAACATCTTTGCCGTCCTTCTTGAAGTTCTTCTTACCCTTGCCCTTCTTGAACTTAGTGGTCTTATTGACCATCAACACTTGATGTTCTTTCTTGATTTCAGCCTCTGCTGACTTCACATCGAGAACACTTCAGAATGGTCTTTACCATCCCCTCGCATGTTGTAGTTCATCACAAAGCTCTTGTAGCTTGGTGGGAGCGATCGAGGATTCTCACAATGACCGCCTCATCTCGGGAGGTTAATATTCAACTGGGTCATACGGCGTGCAACCCGGACATCTTCGTGATGTGCTCACCGATGTAACTGTTCTCCTCCATCTTACAATCAGAGAACTTGTCGGAGACATCATATCTCTCGACCGGGCATGAGCTTGGAAAACTAGTTTCAGCTCTTGAACATCTCATATGCTCCGTGATGCTCAAAACGCTTTTGGAGCCCCGGTTCTAAGTCAGAGAGCATGCCGCATCGAACGAGGGAGTAATCATCAGCGAGTTTGCCAAGCGCTCATAACGCCTTGGTTCTTCGACGGAGCGGCACCTAGCGGTCCTTCTAGGACATATTGCTTCCTAGCAGCTATGAGGATGATCTCAGGTTCCGGACCCAATCCGTATAGTTGCTGCCATCATCTTTCAGCTTGGTTTTCTAGGAACGTTGAAGTTCATGTTGACATTAGCGTTGGCCATTGATCTACAAGACATATTTGCAAAGGTTTTAGACTAAGTTCATGATAATAAAGTTCTTAATCAAAATTATGAACTCCCACTTAGATTAGACATCCTCTAGTCATCTAAGTGTTACACGATCCGAGTCGACTAGCCCGTGTCCGATCATCACGTGAGACGGACTAGTCATCATCGGTGAACATCTTCATGTTGATCGATCTTCCATACGACTCGTGTTCGACCTTTCGGTCTCCGTGTTCCGAGGCCATGTCCGCACATGCTAGGCTCGCAAGTTAACCCTAAGTGTTTTCGCTGTAAAACTGTCTTACACCCGTTGTATGTGAACGTAAGGATCCATCACACCCGATCATCACGTGGTGCTTAGAAACGACGAACTGTAGCAACGGTGCACGCTTAGGGAGAACACTTCTTGAAATTTATAAGGATCATCTTATTTACTACCGTCGTCCTAAGTAAACAAGATGCATAAACATAATAAACATCACATGCAATTATATAGTTGTGACATGATATGGCCAATATCATCAAGCTCCATTGATCTCCATCTTCGGGCTCCATGATCATCTTGTCACCGGCTTGACACCATGATCTCCATCATCATGATCTCCATCATCGTGTCTTCATGAAGTTGTCACGCCAACGACTACTTCTACTTCTATGACTAACGCGCTTAGCAATGAAGTAAAGTAGTTTACATGGCGTTCTTCAATGACACGCAGGTCATACAAAAAATAAAGACAACTCCTATGGCTCCTGCCGTTGTCATACTCATCGACATGCAAGTCGTGAATCCTATTACAAGAACATGATCTCATACATCACAATTCATCATTCATCACAACTTCGGCCATATCACATCACATGATCAATCGCTGCAAAAACAAGTTAGACGCCCTCTAGTTGTTGTTTGCATCTTTTACGTAGCTGCGATTGGGTTCTAGCAAGAACGTTTTCTTACCTACGAATCACCACAACGTGATTTTGTCAACTTCTATTTACCCTTCATAAGGGCCCTGTTCATCGAATCCGCTCCAACTAAAGTGGGAGAGACAGACACCCGCCAGCCACCTTATGCAACTAGTGCATGTCGATCGGTGGAACCGGTCTCACATAAGCGTGCGTGTAAGGTTGGTCCGGCCGCTTCATCCCACAATACCGCTGAGCAAGAAAAGACTAGTAGAGGCAAGTAAGATGACAAGATCAACGCCCACAACAAATTTGTGTTCTACTCGTGCATTAGAGAACTACGATAAACCTAGCTCATGATGCCACTGTTGGGGAACGCTGCAGAAAATTAAAATTTTTCCTACGGCTTCACCAAGATCCATCTATGAGTTCATCTAAGCAACGAGTAACGGAGAGAGATGCATCTACATACCACTTGTAGATCGCGTGCGGAAGCTTGCAAGGTGATGATGGAGTCGTACTCGAACGTGATTCAGATCACCGATGCCAAGTGCTGAACGGACAGCACCTCCGCTGCTCAACACACGTGCGGGACGATCGACGCCTCCTCCTTCTTGATCCAGCAAGGGGAAGGAGAGGTTGAGGAAGACAGCTCCACCGCAAAGACGACGGCGTGATGATGGTGGAGAAGCAAGATCTCGGCTGTGGCTTCACGAGCTCTACGGAGGAGGAGATGTGTTGGGAGGGAGGGCTGCGCCTTGGGAGTTGTGTACAGCAGCCCCTTCCCCCTTTATATAGGCCCCAGTGGGCGCCCTGGAGATCCAATCTCCAAGGGCGGCGGCAAGGGGGTGGAGTGCCCCCAAGCCGGTGGGCGCCCCACCCCTAGGGTTTCAACCCTAGGCGCAGGGTGGGCCTAGGGGCGCACCAGCCCCTGTGGGCTGGTTCCTTCCCCTCGGCCCATGGGGCCCTCCGGATAGGTGGCCCCACCGGTGGACCCGGGACCCTTCCGTGGTCCCAGATTTTACCGAAACCCCAAACTTTCCCGATGGTCAAACACCACTTCCTATATATTATTCTTTACCTCCGGACCCTTCCGAACTCCTCGTGACGTCCGGATCTCATCCGGACTCAACAACATTCGTGGTCACATACTTGACTTCCTACAAACCCTAGCGCCACCGAACCTTAAGTGTGTAGACCCTACGGGTTCGGGAGACACGCAGACATGACCGAGACGACTCTCGGGCAATAACCAACAGCGGGTCTGATATCCATGTTGGCTCCCACATGCTCCTCGATGATTTCATCGGTTGAACCACGATGTCGAGGATTCGATCAAACCTCAGTATGCAATTCCTTTGTCAATCGGTGCGTTATTTGCCCGAGACTCGATCGTCGGTATCCCAATACCTTGTTCAGTCTCGTTACGGCAAGTCACTTTACTCGTTCAGAATGCATGATCCCGTACAACACCTTGGTCACATTGAGCTCATTATGATGATGCATTACCGAGTGGGCCCAGAGATACCTCTCCGTCATACGGAGTGACAAATCCCGCCTCGATCCGTGTCAACCCAATGATACTTTCGGAGATACCTGTAATGCACCTTTATAGTCACCCGATTCGCCAGACGCTTGATACACCCAAGGCACTCCTACGGTAACCGGAGTTACACGATCTCATGGTCGAAGGAATAGATACTTGACATTGGCAAAGCTTCTAGCAAACGAACTATCCGATCTTTTATGCTATGCTTATGATTGTCTTGTCCATCACATCATTCTCCTAATGATGTGATCCCGTTATCAACGACATCCAATGTCCATAGTCGAAACCATGACTATCTATTGATCACAACGAGCTAGTCAACTAGAGGCTCACTAGGGACTCATTGGGTCTAAGTGTTCACACGTATTACGATTTCCGGATAATACATTTATAGCATGAACAAAAGACAATTATCATGAACATTGAAATATAATAATCCTTTTATTATTGCCTCTAGGGCATATTTCCAACAGTCTCCCACTTGCACTAGAGTCACCAATCTAGTTACATTGTGATGAATCGAACACCCATAGAGTTCTGGTGTTGATCATGTTTTGCACGCGAGAGAGGTTTAGTCAACGGATCTGCGACATTCAGATCCGTGTGTACTTTGCAAATCTCTATGTCTCCATCTTGAACATTTTCACGGATGGAGTTGAAACGACGCTTGATGTGCCTTGTCTTCTTGTGAAACCTGGGCTCCTTGGCAAGGGCAATAGCTCCAGGTGTTGTCACGAAAGAGTTTGATCGGCCCCGACGCATTGGGTATGACTCCTAGGTCGGTGATGAACTCCTTCATCCAAATCGCTTCATGCGCTGCCTCCGAGGCTGCCATGTACTCCGCTTCACACGTAGATCCCGCCACGACGCTTCTCGCTTGCAGCTGCACCAGCTCTCGCTCCACCATTCAACATATACACGATCCGGTTTGTGACTTAGAGTCATCCAGATCTGAGTCGAAGCTAAGCGTCGACGTAACCCTTCGACGAGCTCTTCGTCTCCTCCATAAACGAAAACATGTCCTTTGTCCTTTTCGGTACTTCAGATATTCTTGACCGCTGTCCAGGTGTTCCTTGCGGGGTTACTTTGGTATCTTGCAACCAAACTTACGGCAAGGTTTACATCGGGTCTGTACACATCATGGCATACATAATAGATCCTATGGCTGAAGCATAGGGATGACACTCATCTCTTCTTTATCTTTTGTCGTGGTCGTGATCGAGCTGAGCTCAATTTCACACCTTGTAACATAGGCAAGAACCCTTCTTGGACTGATCCATTTTGAACCTCTTCAAAATCTTATCAAGGTATGTGCTTTGTGAAAGACCTATGAGGCGCCTCGATCTATCTCTATAGATCTTGATGCCTAATATATAAGCAGCTTCTCCAAGGTCCTTCATTGAAAAACACTTGTTCAAATAGGCCTTAATGCTGTCCAGAGTGTCGTATCATTTCCCATCAAGAGTATGTCATCTACATATAACAGAGAAATGCTACGGAGCTCCCACTCACTTTCTTGTAAACGCAGGCTTCTCCATAAGTCTCAAGATAAACCCAAACGCTTTGATCATCTCATCAAAGCGAATGTTCCAACTCCGAGATGCTTGCACCAGTCCATAAATGGATCGCTGGAGCTTGCATACTTTGTTAGCGCTACGAGGATCGACAAAACCTTCCGCTGCATCATATACAGCTCTTCCTTAAGATGTCCATTAAGGAATGCCGTTTTGACGTCCATCTGCCATATCTCATAATCATAGTATGCGGCAATTGCTAACATGATTCGGACGGACTTAAGCTTCGCCACGGAGAGAATGTCTCGTCAGAAGTCAATCCCTTGAACTTGTCGATAACCCTTAGCGACAAGTCGAGCTTTATAGATGGTAACATTACCATCCGCGTCCGTCTTCTTCTTAAAAATCCATTTATTTTCTATCGCTCACGATCATCGGGCAAGTCTGTCAAAGTCCATACTTTGTTTTCATACATGGATTCTATCTCGGTTTCATGGCCTCAAGCCATTTGTTGGAATCCGGCCCGCCATTGCTTCTTCATAGTTCAAGGTTCATTGTTGTCCAGCAACATGATTTCCATGACAGGGTTGCCGTACCATTCAGTGCGGAACGTGTCCTTGTGGACCTTCAAGTTCAAGAGTAACTTGATCCGAAGTACCTTGATCATCATCAACGTTTTCCTCTTGGTTGGTGTGGGCATCACAGAACGGTTTCTGCGCTGCACCACTTTCCCGCTCGAGAGGTAGTACTTCATCGAAGTTCTACTTTCCTCCCACTTACTTCTTTCGAGAGAAACTCTTTCTCTAGAAAGCATCCGTTCTTAGCAACAAAGATCTTGCCTTCGGATCTTAAGTAGAAGGTATACCCGACAGCTTCCTTAGGGTATCCTATGAATACGCATTTTCCGACTTGGGTTCGAGTTTTTCAGGTTGAAGTTTCTTGACATAAGCATCGCATCCCCAAACTTTTAGAAACGACAGCTTAGGTTTCTTCCCAAACCATAATTCATACGGTGTCGCCTCAACGGATTTAGACGGTGCCCTATTTAAAGTGAATGTAGCTGTCTCTAGAGCGTATCCCCAAAATGATAGCGGTAAATCGGTAAGAGACATCATAGACCGCACCATATCCAATAGAGTGCGACACGACGTTCGGACACACCGCTTATTTGAGGTGTTCCAGCGGCGTGAGTTGTGAAACGATTCCACATTTCCTTAAGTGTGTGCCAAATTCGTGACTTAAATATTCTCCTCCACGATCGATCGTAGGAACTTTATCTTTCACACGTTGATTCTCCACCTCACTCTGAAATTCCTTGAACTTTTCAAAGGTCTCAGACTTGTGTTTCATTAAGTAGACATACCCATATCTACTTAAGTCATCGGTGAGAGTGAGAACATAACGATATCCTCCATGAGCCTCAACGCTCATTGGACCGCACACATCGGTATGTATGATTTCCAACAAGTTGGTTGCTCGCCCATTGTTCCGAGAACGGAGTCTTGGTCATTTTGCCTAAGAGGCAAGGTTCGCATGTGTCAAACGATTCATAATCAAGAGACTCTAAAAGTCCATCAGCATGGAGCTTCTTCATGCGCTTGACACCAATGTGACCAAGGCGGCAGTGCCACAAGTATGTGGGACTATCGTTATCAACTTTACATCTTTTGGCATCCACACTATGAACATGTGTAATATTACGCCGAGATTCATCAAGAATAAACCATTGACCATCGGAGCATGACCATAAAACATATCTCTCATATAAATCGAACAACCATTATTCTCAGACTTAAATGAGTAGCCATCTCGTATCAAACGAGATCCAGATACAATGTTCATGCTCAAACTTGGCACTAAATAACAATTATTGAGGTTTAAAACTAATCCCGTAGGTAAATGTAGAGGCAGCGTGCCGACGGCGATCACATCGACCCTGGAACCATTCCCGACGCGCATCGTCACCTCGTCCTTCGCCAGTCTCCGTTTATTCCGCAGCTCCTGCTATGAGTTACATATGTGAGCAACGGCACCGGTATCAAATACCCAGGAGTTACTACGAGTACTGGTAAGGTACACATCAATTACATGTATATCAAATATACCTTTGGTGTTGCCGGCCTTCTTATCCGCTAAGTATTTGGGGCAGTTCCGCTTCGGTGCCTTTCCCTTGCAATAAAAGCACTCACCTCGTGCTTGGGTCCATTCTTTGACTTCTTCCCGCAATCGGCTTACGGGCGCTGCAACATCTTTGCCGTCCTTCTTGAAGTTCTTCTTACCCTTGCCCTTCTTGAACTTAGTGGTCTTATTGACCATCAACACTTGATGTTCTTTCTTGATTTCAGCCTCTGCTGACTTCAGATCGAGAACACTTCAGAATGGTCTTTACCATCCCCGCATGTTGTAGTTCATCACAAAGCTCTTGTAGCTTGGTGGGAGCGATCGAGGATTCTGTCAATGACCGCCTCATCCGGGAGGTTAATGTTCAAGCTGGGTCATACGAAGTGCAACCCGGACATCTTTAGGATGTGCTCACCGACGTAACTGTTCTCCTCCATCTTACAACTGTAGAACTTGTCGGAGACATCATATCTCTCGACCGGGCATGAGCTTGGAAAACTAGTTTCAGCTCTTGAACATCTCATATGCTCCGTGATGCTCAAAACGCTTTTGGAGCCCGGTTCTAAGTTGTAGAGCATGCCGCACCGAACGAGGGAGTAATCATCGGCGCGAGTTTGCCAAGCGTTCATAACGTCTTGGTTCTTCTCGACGGAGCGGCACCTAGCGGTCCTTCTAGGACATATTGCTTCTGGCAGCTATGAGGATGATCCTCGTGTTCCGACCCAATCCGTATAGTTGCTGCCATCATCTTTCAGCTTGGTTTTCTAGGAACGCATTGAAGTTCATGTTGACATTAGCGTTGGCCATTGATCTACAAGACATATTTGCAAAGGTTTTAGACTAAGTTCATGATAATAAAGTTCTTAATCAAAATTATGAACTCCCACTCAGATTAGACATCCCTCTAGTCATCTAAGTGTTACACGATCCGAGTCGACTAGCCCGTGTCCGATCATCACGTGAGACGGACTAGTCATCATCGGTGAACATCTTCATGTTGATCGTATCTTCCATACGACTCGTGTTCGACCTTTCGGTCTCCGTGTTCCGAGGCCATGTCTGCACATGCTAGGCTCGTCAAGTTAACCCTAAGTGTTTTCGCTGTGTAAAACTGTCTTACACCCGTTGTATGTGAGCGTAAGGATCCATCACACCCGATCATCACGTGGTGCTTAGAAACGACGAACTGTAGCAACGGTGCACGCTTGGGGAGAACACTTCTTGAAATTTATAAGGGATCATCTTATTTACTACCGTCGTCCTAAGTAAACAAGATGCATAAACATAATAAACATCACATGCAATTATATAGTTGTGACATGATATGGCCAATATCATCAAGCTCCATTGATCTCCATCTTCGGGGCTCCATGATCATCTTGTCACCGGCTTGACACCATGATCTCCATCATCATGATCTCCATCATCGTGTCTTCATGAAGTTGTCACGCCAACGACTACTTCTACTTCTATGACTAACGCGTTTAGCAATGAAGTAAAGTAGTTTACATGGCGTTCTTCAATGACACGCAGGTCATACAAAAATAAAGACAACTCCTATGGCTCCTGCCGTTGTCATACTCATCGACATGAAAGTCGTGAATCCTATTACAAGAACATGATCTCATACATCACAATTCATCATTCATCACAACTTCGGCCATATCACATCACATGATCAATCGCTGCAAAAACAAGTTAGGCGTCCTCTAGTTGTTGTTTGCATCTTTTACGTGGCTGCGATTGGGTTCTAGCAAGAACGTTTTCTTACCTACGAATCACCACAACGTGATTTTGTCAACTTCTATTTACCCTTCATAAGGGCCCTGTTCATCGAATCCGCTCCAACTAAAGTGGGAGACAGACACCCGCCAGCCACCTTATGCAACTAGTGCATGTCGATCGGTGGAACCGGTCTCACGTAAGCGTCACGTAAGGTTGGTCCGGCCGCTTCATCCCACAATACCGTTGAGCAAGAAAAGACTAGTAGAGGCAAGTAAGATGACAAGATCAACGCCCACAACAAATTTGTGTTCTACTCGTGCATTAGAGAACTACGCATAAACCTAGCTCATGATGCCACTGTTGGGGAACGTTGCAGAAAATTAAAATTTTTCCTACGGCTTCACCAAGATCCATCTATGAGTTCATCTAAGCAACGAGTAACGGGAGAGAGATAACATCTACATACCACTTGTAGATCGCGTGCGAAGCTTGCAAGGTGATGATGGAGTCGTGCTCGAGCGTGATTCAGATCACCGATGCCAAGTGCTGAACGGACAGCACCTCCGCGCTCAACACACGACGGGACGATCGGCGTCTCCTCCTTCTTGATCCAGCAAGGGGAAGGAGAGGTTGAGGAAGACAGCTCCACCGGCAGCACGACGGCGTGATGATGGTGGAGAAGCGAGATTCGGCTGTGGCTTCACGAGCTCTACGGAGGAGGAGATGTGTTGGGAGGGAGGGCTGCGCCTTGGGAGTTGTGTACAGCAGCCCCTTCCCCCCTTTATATAGGCCCCAGTGGGCGGCCCCTGGAGATCCAATCTCCAAGGGGCGGCGGCCAAGGGGTGGAGTGCCCCCAAGCCGGTGGGCGCCCACCCCTAGGGTTTCAACCCTAGGCGCAGGGGTGGGCCTAGGGGCGCACCAGCCCCTGTGGGCTGGTTCCTTCCCCTCTGGCCCATGGGGCCCTCCGGATAGGTGGCCCCACCGGTGGACCCCGGGACCCTTCCGGTGGTCCCAGCTTTACCGAAACCCCAAACTTTCCGATGGCGAAACACCACTTCCTATATATTATTCTTTACCTCCGGACCCTTCCGAACTCCTCGTGACGTCCGGGATCTCATCCGGACTCGAACAACATTCGTGGTCACATACTTGACTTCCTACAAACCCTAGCGTCCACCGAACCTTAAGTGTGTAGACCCTACGGGTTCGGGAGACACACAGACATGACCGAGACGACTCTCGGGCAATAACCAACAGCGGGTCTGATATCCATGTTGGCTCCCACATGCTCCTCGATGATTTCATCGGTTGAACCACGATGTCGAGGATTCGATCAAACCCTCAGATGCAATTCCCTTTGTCAATCGATGCGTTACTTGCCCGAGACCCGATCGTCGGTATCCCAATACCTTGTTCAGTCTCGTTACGGCAAGTCACTTTACTCGTTCCGAATGCATGATCCGTGGCCAACACCTTGGTCACATTGAGCTCATTATGATGATGCATTACCGAGTGGGCCCAGAGATACCTCTCCGTCATACGGAGTGACAAATCCATCCTCGATCCGTGTCAACCCAATGATACTTTCGAGATACCTGTAATGCACCTTTATAGTCACCCGCCACATTGTGACGTTTGATACACCCAAGGCACTCCTACGGTAACCGGAGTTACACGATCTCATGGTCGAAGGAATAGATACTTGACATTGGCAAAGCTTCTAGCAAACGAACTATCCGATCTTTTATGCAATGCTTATGATTGTCTTGTCCATCACATCATTCTCCTAATGATGTGATCCCGTTATCAACGACATCCAATGTCCATAGTCAGGAAACCATGACTATCTATTGATCACAACGAGCTAGTCAACTAGAGGCTCACTAGGGACTCATTGGGTCTAAGTGTTCACACGTGTATTACGATTTCCGGATAATACATTTATAGCATGAACAAAAGACAATTATCATGAACATTGAAATATAATAATCCTTTTATTATTGCCTCTAGGGCATATTTCCAACAGTATGTAGCCAGTAAAACTTGTTGTTCGACCAATCTCTCATAGAAGGAGAGGTCGATCGATCACTTCTCTCGGTATGCATGACGAACTTGTGTACTGAATGGTTCTCTCGATCACTTATGTATATATACTACGTAGCGTCGAGCAAGCACGGACATAATTAAGAGAGGACACTTCTCTCTATTAATTAGCTAGCTAACAGAAACACCTAAATTAACCCCCCCAAAACCCCCCAAAACCCCCCAACCCCCCTCCTTTCAAAAAAAAACAAAAAACCAGGCCATTGGAATGCAGACACGTGGACGCCTTTTGGTCCCGGCTGGAGCCACCAACCGGGACCAAAGGCCCCCTGACTGGGCTCGGCGCACAGTGCCACGTGGAGGCTCATTGGTCCCGGTTCGTGTTTGAACCGGGACTAATGGGTTGAGGTATTAGTAACGACCCATTAGTCCCGGTTCCCGAACCGGGACTAAAGGCCCTTGCGAACCGGGACTGATTGGTGGTTTTCTACTAGTGGTGGGCCACAACCTCAACTATACAAGGAAACAGGAGGTGGGCCCTACACACACATATACACGTACACAATATACTCAACACCGCCCCGCAGTCGAAGCGGCGCCAGTGACGCAGAGACTGGAACGAAACTCCTCGAAAGTGGAAGTCGGCAGTCCCTTCGTCATCACATCAGCGAACTGCTGAGCAGTCGGCACATGGAGAACCCGCATGCGTCCAAGAGCCACATGCTCGCGCACGAAGTGAATGTCCAGCTCGATGTGTTTCGTCCGGCGATGATGAACGGGGTTGGCGGAGAGGTACACCGCAAAGACGTTGTCACAGTAGACAACCGTAGCCTGAGAGACATCATGATGGAGCTCCTGAAGTAACCGTCAAAGCCAGGTGCACTCGGCGACAGCGTTGGCCACAGCTCGGTATTCGGCCTCGGCGCTAGAGCGCGAAGCCGTGGGTTGTCGCTTGGACGACCACGAGACGAGGGAAGGACCGAGGTAGACGCAGTAGCCAGAGGTGGACCGGCGAGTGTCGGGCAGCCGCCCGATCAGATCCGAGTAGGCCACCATCTCCAAAGAAGTGGACGCCGTGAGTGTCAACCCAAGGGTCATCGTGCCGCGGATGTAGCGAAGGATCCGCTTCATGAGAGTCCAGTGAGAGTCACGAGGGGCGTGCATGTGGAGACACACCTGCTGGACAGCATATCAAGATCCGGTCGGTGAGAGTCAAATCATCAAGAGCACCGACAATAGACCGTAGAATGGAGCATCCGACGCAGCGAACCTCAAGAGCAGAAACCTTGGCCTTCGTGTCAACAGGAGTAGCAACCGGATGGCGATTGAGCATGCCAAGCGCCAAGAAGCTCATGGGCATACTTCTGTTGATGAAGAAAGAAGCCGTCCGGGCGCCGAACGACCTCAATGCCAAGGAAGTAATGGAGAGCACCCAAGTCCTTGATAGCGAACTCGTCACGCAGCCGTAGAGTGATCTGCTGAAGAACGGCTGCGGAGGAGGCTGTCAGGATGATGTCGTCGACGTAAAGCAGCAAATATGCAGTCATGTCACCGTGGCGATAGACAAACAGTGAGGCGTCCGAGCGAGTGGCGCTGAAGCCCAAATGTTCAAGAAACCCGGCGATCCGCTGGTACCAGGCGCGGGGTGCCTGCTTGAGCCCGTAAAGAGAGCGCGACAGCAGGCACACATGGCCGGGTAATGAGGCGTCGACGAACCTGGTGGGTTGCTCACAAAACACCTGCTCCTCAAGATGGCCGTGGAGGAAGGCGTTGGAGACATCCATCTGGTGAACGGGCCAGCCGCGAGAGACGGCGAGCTGGAGGACAGTGCGGATCGTGCCCGGTTTGACAACCGGGGCAAACGTCTCCGTGAAATCGACTCCAGCGCGCTGGCGGAAACCGCGGACCACCCAGCGAGCCTTGTAGCGCTCAAGTGAACCGTCTGAGCGGGTCTTATGACGGAAGACCCACTTGCCGGTGATGACGTTGGCGCGATGAGGCCGGGGCACCAGAGTCTAGGTGCAGTTCCGCTGGAGAGCGTCGAACTCTTCCTGCATCGCCGCGAGCCGTTGAGGATCACGAGGGCGGCGCGGGCGACGCAGAATGGGTGACGGCTCCGCGGCAGAGGCGGCGAGGACGTACTCGCCACGCGAGTACCGGAGGCTCGAGCAGTGAATGCCGCGCGAAACCTGGTAGGTGACAGGCCGGACGGAGCCACCGGGCGGTGAGAGGCGCCGGGCGAGGCTGCAGCGACGCGCCCAATGAGGCGGTCGGTGAGGAGGCCGTGTCTCCGCCGGTGTCGAGCCGCGTCGCAGCCGGCGAGGAGGCGCCGACCAGGGCGCCCGGCTAGACGGCCGCGACTAGGCCGGCGAGGCGCCGGCGGCCGGCGGCGAGGCCATCGAGGCAGCCGGTGAGGCGGCCGGGCGAGCGCCGATCCCGCGCGCCCCGAGTCGGTGGCGGCGGGTGAAGGCGGGGCGCCGGCCGTGGAGGGCGCCGGCAGTAGGGCCCGTGGACCGCCAAAGCCCGGAGGCGGTCCACGAACCAGGCGTGCTCATCCACCTGACGAGGTCGTCGATGAGCCGCCGGTGGCCGGCGGTGACGAGACGACGAGGGGTGCCTACTGCTGAAACGGGAAGACCATCTCATCAAAGTAGACGTGTCGGGAGGTGAAAACACGGTGAGAGACTGGATCGTAGCAGCGGTAACCCTTAGTGTTAGGTGGGTAGCCGAGAAAGATGCAGGCGACGGAGCGGGGTGCGAGCTTATGAGGCACAGTGGCAGCGATGCTAGGGTAGCACAGGCAGCCGAAGATGCGAAGCCCTTCATAAGAGGGGTGCACCAAAAGAAGGTGGTGAGGTGTAAAGTTCCCTCGAGTACGACGTGGACGGATGTTTATGAGAAGGGAAGCGGTGGCTAGAGCGTCAGGCCAAAAGCGCGGGGGCACATTGGCGTGAAAGAGAAGAGTCCGAACGCAGTCATTAAGAGTGCGAAGGATGCACTCAGCACGACCGTTCTGCTGCGAGGTGTACGGGCAAGTGAGACGAAAAATCATGCCATGTGTGGCGAGAAGATCGCGGACAGCGGTGTTGTCAAACTCCTTCCCGTTGTCTGTCTGCAATGCAAGAATGGGCCGGCCAAACTGCGTGCGGACATAAGAGTAGAAACCGACAAGAGTGGAGATAACGTACGACTTGCGGCGCAACGGGAAGTTCCACGCATAATGCGAAAAATCATCAAGGATAACAAGATAATAAAGAAAGCCCGTGTTACTTGCAACAGGAGATGTCCAAACATCGCTATGAATCAACTCAAACGGGTACGATGCAACAAAGGAAGAAGCCCTAAACGGAAGACGAGCATGTTTGCCAAGGCGGCATGCATGACACGAGTGATCCTCGTTCTTATTACACGTGAAAGAAAAACTCCGAAGTATATGGCGAAGGGTGGCATGATTAGGATGACCCAAGCGAGCGTGCCAGAGATCCACTCCGGTGGCGAGAGCGACAGGGGCGGCGGAAGTGGTGGAGGCGGCGGAGTGAACCGGGTAGAGCTCGTCGGGGCTGTCACATCGGTGGAGCACCATCCGTGTGCGAGCGTCCTTAACAAAAAAACCACATTCGTCAAATTCAATGGTCACCGGATTTTCACGTGTAAGAGAACAATCGGAAACAAGATTTTTAATAAGATCAGGAGAAACAAGAATATTAGACATGGATATAGGAGTGGAGTTAGACGGAAAATATGTATGTCCAATATGGGTGATAGGAAGAGAAGAACCGTCACCGACGGTGATGCGGTTGGAGGTGTGGACAGGGTGAGCGGTATGAAGGTTACTGGGCTACGCCGCCATATGAGCGGTGGCGCCACCGTCCATGTACCACCGCCGCCGCCGTGTAGCTGGACGGAGAGGGGCGGTGTGAGAGCCGCCAGAGAGCCGGGTCCCATGGCGCCGGTGGGAGGGACGGCGCAGACGTCGTGGGCAGCAGCGGCGGCGCCCGCTGGCGGCGGTTGCTGCCAGCGCGCCAAGATAGGGTTGCGGCGGCGAGTACACCTGGTGTGACGGAGGCCGAGTGCCGAGAAGACCCGGAGTAGGAGCCCATGGAACCGGCATGGAATAGGCGTGGACGACGCCGGTCCACGGGTTTTGACCGGCGTACCACGGGGCCGCCGGCTGAGGAGCCGGCTGCTGCTGGCGTGGCGCTCCTCCCTGAGCACCACCACCGCCACCGCCGCCTCCCTGCTTGCGGCCACCCCGGCGGCCGCCACGACGGCCTCCTCCATTGGCCGCCGGCTGGGGCGGCAGGAAGGGGCTGGTGGGCGGGCGGAAGCCCGCGGGAAGGCGGGCGCCGCCGCGGGGTGGCGCGTCTGGCGAGGCTGTGGCGGGGCCGAACTCCCGCGGGTGCCGGCAACAAGGGCCGTGTGGGTGGCGCGCGTCCGGGCCCCCCGCATCCGGCGTTCCTCCAGCTTGAGGTACGCGACCACCTTGCCAAAGGTCGGCTCCGGGATGAGGGTGAGGTTGGAGGCGGCGTTCCCGAAGTCCTCGTTGAGGCCGCCGGAGAGGATGCTGATGAGGAGCTCGTCGCCGATCTTCTCCCCAGATCACGGAGCTCATCGGCGAGCTTCTTAAGGCGCATGCAAAAATCATCGATGGACGAGTCAAGTTGCTGGCACCCGTAAAACTCACCATAGAGGAGGACCTTGCGCTGCATCCGATTGTCGGTGAAGAGGCCGTTGAGCTTGGTCCAGACCGCGTGGGCGTCGTCCTCGTCGTTCACCACGGTGTGGAAGATGTCGCTGGAGATGGTGAGGTGGAACCAGCGGATGATGGTGGCGTCGAGGATCATCCACTCCTCGTCGTGGATCATAAGCGCGGAGTCCACGGTGCCGTCTACGTGGCCGTGAAGGAGGTACTCACGGAACACGAGCGAAAAGTACCGCTTCCACGCGGAGTAGGAGGCGGTGGTGTGGTCAAGCTTGACCGGGACGCGCTCATGGTTGGAGACGGTGGAGGAGGAGGAACTCATGGTGGCCGCGGGATCGGGTGAGTGGCGCGGCGCGGGTGGGAGAGAGAGGTGGTGCGGCGCGGGTGGGAGGGAGGCAGAGAGGAGCGGCGCGGGAGGGAGAGGGGCGGCGCGGGAGGGAGAGGAGCGGCGCGGGGGGGAGAGGTGGAAGCGGTGGAGCGGCGGCGGCGGCCTCGGACGGGAGGCGGCGGCGGCGAGCGGGCGGGTGGGAGCGGCGGCGGTACCAGGCGGCGGGCGGCGGGGGAGGGTGGCGGCGGCGGCGGCGGTGACGGCGGCGGCCGGAGGCGGCGGCGCAGAGAGCGCGGCGGCGGCGGCTAGGGTTAGGACCTTACTGCGATAGATACCATGTAGAGAGACAGATTATGGGATGTGCAATCGCGATGTATTGATCGGTGCACCAGTCACGTATATATAAATACAGAGGTGGGCCACAACCTCAACTATACAAGGAAACAGGAGGTGGGCCCTACACACATATACACGTACACAATATACTCAACACATATAATCACTTACCTTCTTCAGAGGTATGATTAGTGAACAGGAAATCCATTTTTTGTTTTTGGGCAGACACCTACTCTTGCCAGAGTAGACTATTACATGAAAATAAATAAATAGTTTTACAAAACAGTATGTAATGTAACCTGTATACACATCAAAATGTTTGCAGGGTTAATAATCTATTGGTTTTACACATGAATGGAACTGCTATATAAAATTATCAATATTTCATTTGTTTTCAATCAGATTTCAGTTTCTTCGAAACAAATTTTTAGTATCCATTGACATTCATCTTTTACACATACACAATTAAATTTGTTTTCTTTGTTTGAATTCTTTTAAGGGACGCACAATTTATACATTTTTCTAATATGGATCAAAAAAATTGGAGAAACACGCCTGGGTTTATTAGTAGGTATAGATAATAGATAACAAGCTAGTGGACTCATGTCTTCCCTTTACTAATACTTCTTTCAGGTTGAAAATTTTCAGTGCAGGTAGGGTTCTGCAAGTGGGTGCTGCAGTATATATGATGAATTTGTGACATAGTGTATGGGAAAAGTGAGGCACATATAATTATTGTAGAATGATTTATCAGAGTTCAATGGAACCAGAGAAAGACCACATTATATTTCAATGGCTTTGGAAATTTGCTGCAAGGTTGAGGCATAATGTCTTCTTTTGGATCTTGTTGCATGATAGAGCTAACACAAGAAATCTCCTCCAAAGAAAATCCATGCATCTTGACATGGACTATTACAATTGTGTGCTTTCCAATGAGAACATTGAACAAACTCCCCTGCTTCTTTTCTAGTATTGGGAAATGATTCAAAGTGTTTGGAATTCCAGTCTGACTAAGAAATTGAAGGAAATATCTATCTATGATGACATTTAGTTGCATTTCAACACCTTCTGAAGTAAATTGCTCTAGATGGGATGTTGGAATATTTGGAACTAGGGAAATGACAAGATTTTTAAAAGGGAAGATCGAGCTCATCACACGGAAATTCTTACTAGAACAGGACTTGATTATCCTAAAGCACAAAATGAAAGAAATAATATGCATTTTATTGAAAGATGGATTGACAATCATCTATGATGATGTAGTGACAACTACACTTGTATTTTGTTGATGATGTTTGAAAAACCTGGAATTGGATAAATTGCCAGGATAAGGCACTTTTACTCAAGTCTTTGTAATTTTTTTGCATATTATTGAATGAAAATTACTATATAACTGCTATTCTATGGTCCTGGATTCACCAAAAAAATGTTGTATATTCTGAATGATAACCATCAGAGCCAACTGCACCATGGGTCACATAACTTGTCATGCATATGCAGCTTAGTCACCAAAATTGTAAGTGCTCATCTTCCATAAAGTTAGCAAAACGACCACAATAGGTCACGACCAACCCACTCGGACATGGCCATGCATATGTGGCCAATTTTGGTATGAAAACTGACCTCCGCCCCCTTTCTTCCTCCTTGCCGGACAATGTCACAACAGTGGGCGAGCGCGTCGGCAATGAATTTGGTGGTGCACCAGCGTGCTCCCACTCGCAGCATCGAACATGCTAGCCTTGCATCACCACCACGCGGGACAGGAGATGGCCTAGGAGGGGAAAGGTGTAAACAACAAAAAAGAATTCTTTTATGATACACAAACTTGGTGTCGGCTCAATTGGCTAGCGCATGTGGACTGCCTACCTAAGGTCAGGGTTTGAATACCTGCCCCACTCCACCCCATGCATTAATTTAGTTCTTTGTTTACTTCTTTCTTTCATCGACAGACAAGACCCGCATAGAAGAGAGAACGTGAGATGATGAGGCGACGTTGTTTGCCATGTAGACTGTTTGAACAGTCAACAAACTGTCATGTAAACAAAACACAAAGCTATACGGTGAGCCAGTAGTAGTATAATCATATGAATGTGTATTCAGTGACCGTAACGCGGGTATTCTGAAGTCCTGTGACCAGAGTGTACTGTCTCCTAAACTTCAGTGACCGCTAGTGTATTTAGCTCTTCTCCAAATAAAAGAAAACTAAGTTTAGAACGCCGAATTTCTTTGCCTTATTACCACTATTCCCCGTCGCCCACGCATGTGCGCTCTTGCCCTTCAGCTCTCTGTCACGCGCGACACATGTTGCATGCATGCATTTTTAGAGGCATTAGGGCATCTCTATAGCAGACCCCCTAAAACCTATAACTGAGGACCAAAAGTGAGTTATCAAGAGCTAAACACTAGCTAACATACCGTGGTGTATAATCCTTCAAAAATATGGCTTTTGCTCCCTAATTATATTTGGTCCAACCTGAGCCAAAACAGAATAAAGTGAGGAGACACTCCGCTTGGTGTGGTGATGGCCAACAGTTGGCACACTCCCAAATTTGCGTCCCCCCACGATAAATTTTTGTGCTGCGACTGGAAACCTAGCCCACAGCCCCTTCACACCGCCGCCACCACGGACTCATGTGTCTACTGGTCGAGATTTGCATTGCCACCGTCGTTGCTATTGAATTGAAGTTCGTTCTCGTAGCCGTATCCCGAACACGCGCCACCTCCCTAAGCTCCCGTGCCACAGGAGGGAGCAGCGGAGGAACTCAACGGAGGGACGCGCCCACGTTCTCCAGTTCGTGGGTGAGATCCCATGAGCGTGGGGCTGCCTCCTTCTTTATTTATTTGTTTAATCACTAATTTATCCAACTGTGTGGTTTGCCTTTTTTTAGACAACCTCGCGAAGCTTTTATTATGACGTCACTATGTTTACAGGGACGAAAGAAAGTTCTGCAGGGTGCCCTAACCAAACATGGCGGCCAACCCCGAGGGATAAAGCATGCTTCGCTAAGTTGTGAGCTTCGAAATTCGAGCTCCTAAACTCATGTCTAAATTTACATATCTCAAAATCATTCGATCAGCGGACTATCTCCTGTATGATGGCACCATAACCCGATGAGTTTTCCTTCTTAAGATCATCGACCACCACCTTGCAATCAGATGCAACATGTATTCTTCTCTGATATAAATCATCTGACAAAGCTAAAGCCTCCCTGATGGCCAGGGCCTCGAGTGTCTGGGGATCAGCAATGTGCTTGTAAAACATCGTAGATGCTCCCTGGAACGTACCGTCAGAGCTTCTGCACACCGCAGCTGTGTGGTTTGGCTGGCAAGTTACGTACGTGGTTAGCTCATGTGGGCTAAACCCCTTCTTTACTAATTGACCTATGGGCCTTGGCATCATCCAGCATATTTTAATGGGCTAGGCTTAATTAACTATTAATGTCATATTGGGGATTATTTTCTTAGTGAGACATGCCGTATATAAATACATGGAAGATATTTTTTATGTGGCATTATATCAATCATACCCATATTTCATTAGGAATGACGTGCGTCTTTTTTCCTATCTTGCCGCGATATTTTATTAACGGCGATGAAATAATGCCCATGTATATTGCATGGTTTAATATTTGCCAAATAAGCGCTGCCCGCGCTGATTCTATGCTGACATTTTATGCAGTCTAATATGTGAAGATATTAGTGCCGCCTATAATATTGCGTCTCATGGTTATTATTTCATCGGGAAAAAACCTTTTATGGAGATTTTATTTATTCATTTTACCAACTTTGTGAATACCCAATATTTTCATATTCTAAGCCAATGTAAGTGTTCAACAATTATATATTGATATTTGGCTCACTCCTTTTATTTCCGCGCCTGCTATTTTCTAGTACGCGACCCAAGTGAAACAAAGTCATTTGCTCTTCCCATTGGGCGATTCATTATTTTTACCATTCGGATTAATTTATATTTTTATAATATCTATTGCACCATATTTTACTTTGGCGAAATTCCGTGTCAACAGATGCCCCATGAGTTCTGGAAGGGAATATTTCTCCGATTCACTTTCAGAACTCGAAAATATATATGTAGCCATATTCCGTTTCATATATATATCGCAATTTTCTTTTTAGTGCGGCTGACACACTTATTCTGTTTAAAATATCCAGCTAGATATTTATCTAGCCCTGCCTTTTGAAAGTTTGTTAGTGAAGGAAATATGCCCTAGAGGCAATAATAAAGTTATTATTTATTTCCTTATTTCATAATAAATGTTTATTATTCATGCTATAATTGTATTAACCGGAAACATAATAGATGTGTGAATACATAGACAAACATAGTGTCACTAGTATGCCTCTACTTGACTAGCTCGTGAATCAAAGATGGTTAAGTTTCATAGCCATAGACATGAGTTGTCGTTTGATTAACGAGATCACATCATTAGGAGAATGATGTGATTGACTTGACCCATTCCGTTAGCTTAGCACTTGATCATTTAGTATGTTGCTATTGCTTTCTTCATGACTTATACATGTTCCTATGACTATGAGATTATGCAACTCCCGTTTACCGGAGGAACACTTTGTGTGCTACCAAACATCAGAATGTAACTGGGTGATTATAAAGGAGCTCTACAGGTGTCTCCAAAGGTACATGTTGGGTTGGCGTATTTCGGATTAGGATTTGTCACTCCGATTGTCGTAGAGGTATCTCTGGGCCCTCTCGGTAATGCACATCACTTAAGCCTTGCAAGCATTGCAACTAATGAGTTAGTTGCGGGATGATGTATTACGGAACGAGTAAAGAGACTTGCCGGTAACGAGATTGAACTAGGTATTGAGATACCGACGATCGAATCTCGGGCAAGTAACATACCGATGACAAAGGGAACAACGTATGTTGTTATGCGGTTTGACCGATAAAGATCTTCGTAGAATATGAAGGAGCCAATATGAGCATCCAGGTTCCGCTATTGGTTATTGACCGAGAATAGTTCTAGGTCATGTCTACATAGTTCTCAAACCCATAGGGTCCGCACGCTTAAGGTTTTGATGATAGTTATATTATGAGTTTATGAGTTTTGATGTACCGAAGGAGTTCGGAGTCCCGGATGAGATCGGGGACATGACGACAAGCCTCGAAATGGTCGAGATGTAAATATCGATATATTGGACGACTATATTCGGACTTCGGAAAGGTTCCGAGTGATTCGGGTATTTTCAGGGGTACCGGGGAGTTACGGGAATACGAGGAAGAAGCAATGGGCCTCATGGGCCAAGTGGTGGAAGAGAGGAGGCAGGCGCGCCCCCAGCCCAAACCGACTGGACTAGGGGCCGCCCCCTTCCTCCTTTTCCTCCCTCTCCTTCCTTCTCCTCTCCTTCCTTCCTTCCCCTCTCCTAGTTGGACTAGGAAAGGAGGGAGTCCTGCTCCCGGTGGGAGTAGGACTCCTCCCTGGCGCGCCCTCCCTTGGCCGGCCGCCCCTCCCCCTTGCTCCTTTATATACAGGGGCAGGGGGGCACCCCATGACACACAAGTTGATCTTCGTGATCGTTCCTTAGCCGTGTGCGGTGCCCCCCTCCACCATATTCCACCTCGGTCATATCGTTGCGGTGCTTAGGCGAAGCCCCGCGACGGTAGAGCATCATCATCGTCACCACGCCGTCGTGCTGACGGAACTCATCCCCGACACTTTGCTCGATCGGAGTCCGGGGATCGTCATTGAGTTGAACGTGTGTTGAACTCGGAGGTGCCATACGTTCGGTGCTTGGATCGGTCGGATCATGAAGACGTACGACTACATCAACCGCGTTGTCATAACGCTTCCGCTTACGGTCTACGAGGGTACGTGGACAACACTCTCCCTCTCGTTGCTATGCATCACCATGATCTTGCGTGTGCGTAGGAAATTTTTGAAATTACTATGTTCCCCAACAGTTAGTCCCTTCATTGGATAAGGACTCAATCTTGAAAATTTGTTACAAGACGCTGGCCCTCCCATCTAGTGATATGATCCTATACGCGCCGCTAGATTAAACCTCTTTTATGACGAAAGGGCCTTCCCATTTTCGTTCAAATTTTCCTTTCATCTGCCGCGTGATATTCATGGGACGAAGGACCGCGAGTACTAGATCTCCTTGTTTGAACGACCTTCTTTTGACTCGTTTGTCGAATGCTCGCGACATCCTAGCTTGGTATGCCTCAAGATTTTGCAAAGCTTGAAGTCGTCTTCCTTCTAGTCTTTCCAATTCATCGAGGCGTAATTGTACTGATTTTTCCTCCGACAAATTTTCATGTGTAGCGACTCTCAGTGACGTGATCTGTACCTCCAAAGGTAGAACGACTTCTCCTCCAAATACAAAGGAATACGGTGTCATTCCTGTTGGCGTGCGTGTTGTGGTTCTATAAGCCCACAAGGCTTCAAGAAGCTTTTCATGCCAGTCATGCTTATTTTTTGATACAACTTTCTTTAGTAACTTGCAAAGAGTTTTGTTGAAAACTTCTTCTTATCCATTGGCGGCTGGGTTATATGCCGTGGAATAATGATGGTCTATCTTAAATTTTGAGCATAATTTCTCCACTTGTTTTTTTAAAGGAGTTCCATTATCAGACATAATCCGAGAAGGAACGCCAGAGCGATAAATGAGTTGTGTTCTTATAAAATGTTCTACATTCTCCGCTTTGTCTTCCTTTAGTGGTGTAAGTTCAGCCCACTTGGAGAAATAGTCTGTTGCTGCTAAAATGAATTTGTGACCTTTGGAGGACGATGGATGAATTGGGCCAACTATATCCATTCCCCACATTTGAAAAGGCCAAGACATATTTGTCGCATGGAGTGGTTCGTGTGGCTGATGTATGAAATCAGCATGCACTTGGCATTCGTGGCATTTCTTTGCAAATTTAGTGGCATCTTCAAACATTGTGGGCCAGTAGTAACCTAGACGCGTTAATAGGTAGTGCAATTTAGGACCTGATTGGTGCGAGCCACATATTCTAGCATGCACCTCGTTTAAGGCCTCCATAATTTCATTTCCAGCAAGGCAGCGCAGTAATATGCCATCATGAGAACACCTATAGAGTATGTCGTTGATGCATGTGTAATGAATTGATCTTTTGCGGATTCTACATCTTTCGCTAGCATCAAGAGGTAGATATCCGTGAAGCAGATATTCTAGGAATGGTGCTCGCCAATCCCCTACCTCGATTTCACATACATCAGCTGTCATTGCAGAAGATACTATCGCTTCTTATTCAACAAATATTGGTAGTATTCTTCTATCCTCTACGTGTACGTCCATCATTTCATGTGAGTCTAGTGATATACTTGCAGCTAAACCAGCTAAAGCATCAGTTTTTTCGTTTTGATTTCTAACTATGTGCAGAATATTTAGATCTTTGAACATAGCTAGGAGCTCTTTTGCCCTTTTCAAATATGGCAGCAATTCTTGTTTCTTTACCATGTAGGTCCCCATCAGTTGATTAATGACTAATTGTGAGTCCCCATAAACAGAGAGCATATCGAGCCCCATGTTTATTGCTATTTCAAGCCCAATGATAAGAGCTTCATATTCAGCTGAATTATTTGACACCGCCGAAGTTAGGGTAAATGAGTATGGGATCACCCCTTCATCAGGTGTAATGAAAACGACTCCGGCGCCTGACCCAGATTGCCGGCAAGCGCCATCGAAGTACATTTGCCATGTTGATTTCGTTACCGTTTTGGCGAATACGTCCTCATCTGGCAAGTCATCATCTATAGGAAAATCCTCTGGGATTGGATGCGCCGCAAGGATGTTAGCCAAAGCTTGGCCTTTTACGGCCTTTTGCGGTATATATGTGATGTCAAATTGTGACAAAAGGATCTCCCATTTAGCTAGTCACCGTGAGAGTACCATTTTACTTAAGATATATCTGAGTGGGTCTGCTCTTGAGACTAAATGTACAGTATGTTCTAACATGCAGTGTCGCAATTTTTGTGCAGCGAACACCAGTGCGAGACATATTTTTTCCATGTCTGGATAGTTGCACTCGGCCCCTACCAAGGTGCGGCTAAGATAATACATATACGTTTCCTTCTCTACATCATCATTTTGCGCCAGGAGTGCACCTACAGAAGTAGGCATAGCAGCGGTATAGAGAATTAGTGGTCGGTCTTTAATCGGTGCGCCTAAAACAGGAGGGTTTATCAAATATTTCTTAATTTCAAGAAATGCGTTTTGGCATGCTTGATCCCATTCAAAAGGGACTCCTTTTTTCATAAGCCGCAAAAAAGGTTTGCACCTCCCCGACAAATTCGAGAAAAACCTCCTAATATATGCTAGGTGGCCTTGGAAACTCTTCAATTCATGTAAGTTTGTGGGTGGTGGCATAACAATCGCCTTTATTTTACTTGGATCGATCTGAATACCATTTTTTTGTAACCACAAAACATAGAAATTTTCCAGAGGAAACTCCAAATGCGCACTTCATGGGGTTCATTTTGAGATTATGTTGCCTAAGACGCTCAAAAACCATTTCAAGATGTTTTAGGTGGTCTTGTTCATGCATTGATTTCACAACTATGTCGTCTATATAGCATTCAACAATCACATATAACAACCCGTCTAAGATGATTGTCATTGCTCGTTGATATGTCGCCCCAGCATTTTTTAATCCGAAAGGCATTACTTTATAACAATATATGCCTTTCGGTGTGCGGAATGATGTTAACTCTTCATCTTCAGGTGCCATTTTAATTTGATTATAGCCGGAACAACCATCCATGAAAGAAAATATTTCATGCCCCATAGTAGCATCGACTAGTATTTCAGAGATGGGTATTGGGAAATCATCTTTGGGACATGCTTTATTCATATCCCTGAAATCTACACATATGCGTGTTTGACCATTCTTCATTTTTAACGGGTACAATACTAGAGACCCATGTGGGATATTTAACCTCTCTAATGAACCCTGCAGTTATAAGTTTATCGACCTCGGCTTCTATTTGTGGAAGTATTTCAGGCTGGTACTTTCTTTGAGCTTGCTTCACTGGTGTGGCGTCATCTCGCACAACAAGGCGATGTACAGCTATGTTTGGTCTAACCCAGGCATTTCTTCATAAGTCCAAGCGAATACATCTCTATTTGCACGCAGGAACTCCTAATATTTTAGTTTATTTTCTTTGGACAAATGTTTGCTAATAAAAATTGGACGAGGATCATCAGTCGTACCAATATTTATTTCTTCCAAGTCATCCACGGTGCATTGGTTGCCATCTTCCATTTGTGGAGATGCTTCCGTCATGTCCGTATACTCAGGCGAAGCCATACAAACCTCATATCCTAACCCATGCTTCATTTCTTTTAAAACATGGTCTTCGTGCAGAGCTTCAAGTTGTTCTTGAGATAATATCTTTTCTAATGGTGCTAGCTGTCCCTGGCCATCAAATAGGGACGGGCCAGTGGCGATGTCATAACCCATTTGCTGCATCATGTACAAGACCCTGTTATCATACAATGAAATGGGTAAAGATTCATCATCTTTGTTAAACATAGATATTTGTGTTGTGTTTTAATCTTCACTTTCACCAATGTTCGAACGACGCGGCTCTTTTTGGGATTGTTTTATTCTATATTGTACCAAAGGATGTAAAGGCGTATGGAAATTAGTACCTTTCATGTCATGGGATTTGTCTATGACACGAAATATGTTGGGGAACGTACTAGAAATTCAAAATTTTCTACGCATCACCAAGATCAATCTATGGAGTAACTAGCAACGAGAGAGAAGGGAGTGCATCTTCATACCCTTGAAGATCGCGATGCGGAAGCGTTGCAAGAACGCGGTCGGTGGAGTCGTTCACTAAGCGATTCAGATCGCGGCCGAATCCGATCTAAGCACCGAACAACGGTGCCTCCGTGTTCAACACACGTACAACCCGGGGACGTCTCCTCCTTCTTGATCCATCAAGGGGAGAGGAGAAGTTGAGGGAGAGCTCCGGCAGCATGACGGCGTGGTGGTGGAGCTTGCAGTTCTCCGGCAGAGCTTTGCCAAGCACTACGGAGGAGGAGGTGTTGGGGAGGGAGAGGGCTGCGCCAGGGGCAAGGGTGAAGCTCCCATGCGCCTCCCCACTATATATAGGGGTGGATGGGGCTGGTTTTTTGCCCTCCAAGTCCATTAGGGCATTGGCAAAGGTGGGAGGAAAGAAATCCCATCATTTCCTTCCCCACCGATTGTTATCCCCCTTTTTTAGGGATCTTGATCTTATCCCTTCGGGATAGTGATCTTATTCCTTCTAAGGGGGGATCTTGGTGCACCTTGACCAGGGGTGTGTGGCCTTGCCCCCACTACCCACGTTCATGTGGGTCCCCCCATGCAGGTGGGCCCCACTCCGGAACCTTCTAGAACCTTCCCGGTACAATACCGAAAAATCCCGAACATTTTCCGGTGGCCAAAATAGGACTTCCCATATATAAATCTTTACCTCCAGACCATTCCGGAACTCCTCGTGACATCCGGGATCTCATCCGGGACTCCGAAAATGCACACTAATTCCCATAACAACTCTAGCGTCACCGAACCTTAAGTGTGTAGACCCTACGGGTTCGGGAATCATGCAGACATGACCGAGACAGCTCTCTGGCCAATAACCAACAGCGGGGTCTGGATACCCATGTTGGCTCCCACATGTTCCACGATGATCTCATCGGATGAACCATGATGTCAAGGATTCAAGCAATCCCGTATACAATTCCCTTTGTCTACCGGTATAGTACTTGCCCGAGATTCGAGATATGCTCTAATTTATGTTTTTTTAATTTTGTTTAAATCTGGTCAAACTATGGTCAAACTACTTATTCAATAAGTATTAATGTTGCTACATAATTATTAAAGAATATTAGTGTTACTAAATAATTATTTCAATTTTTTGAATTTTGGTCAAATCTGGTCAAACTGTGGTCAAACTATGGTCAAACTATGGTCAAACTGTGGTCAAAGTTATTCAAGAAATATTAGTGTTACTAAATGTTTTTTAGAATAATAGTTCCAAACTCAAACGGTGAAACGTGTCACCTAATGCTCAAGCTAAACTGCTGAGGGTTAATAGGATTGACAGCTTACATTTGTCAGGAAAACAACAAGTGCAGACTTGGAAACGAGGGAGAATAGAACTCGAAAGTTAAGCATGCTCAGGCTAGAGTAGTGAGAAGATGGGTGACCGTCCGGGAAGTTAGATGATTTGGAATGATGAGGGGTGATTAGAGATTAGATATTAAATTGAGTAGTGGTGAGGGGTGATTAGAGATTAGAGGTTAAAATAATTTAAAAAATTGAAAATCGAAAAAAAAAATCAAATATTTTTTTACAAAATTTTCAAAAAAAAATTCAAAAAATACCTTTAGTACCGGTTGGTAACACTAACCAGTACTAAAGGTCCCCCATACCACGGCGCGAGCTCACGCCTCGTGGTTGCCCTTTAGCACCGGTTCGTGCTGAACCGGTACTAAAGGGGGGGGCCTTTAGTGCCCACACTTCAGTGCCGGTTATGGAACCGGCACTAAGGGGCCTTACGAACCGGTGCTATTACCCGGTTCTGCACCAGTGTCGGTATCCCGATACCTTGTTCAATCTCATTACCGGCAAGTCTCTTTACTCGTTCCGTAACACATCATCCCGTGATCAACCCCTTGGTCACATTGTGCACATTATGATGATGTCCTACCGAGTGGGCCCAGAGATGCCTCTCCGTCACACAGAGTGACAAATCCCAGTCTCGATTCGTGCCAACCCAACAGACACTTTCAGAGATACCCGTAGTGTACCTTTATAGCCACCCAGTTACGTTGTGACGTTTGGCACACCCAAAGCATTCCTACGGTATCTGGGAGTTGCACAATCTCATGGTCTAAGGAAATGCTACTTGACATTAGAAAAGCTTTAGCATACGAACTACACAATCTTTGTGCTAGGCATAGGGTTGGGTCTTGTCCATCACATCATTCTCCTAATGATGTGATCCCGTTATCAATGACATCCAATGTCCATGGTCAGGAAACCGTAACCATCTATTGATCAACGAGCTAGTTAACTAGAGGCTTACTAGGGACATGGTGTTGTCTATGTATCCACACATGTATCTGAGTTTCCTATCAATACAATTATAGCATGAATAATAAACGATTATCATGAACAAGGAAATATAATAATAACTAATTTATTATTGCCTCTAGGGCATATTTCCAACAGTCTCCCACTTGCACTAGAGTCAATAATCTACTTCACATCGCCATGTGATTAACACTCACAGGTCACATCGCCATGTGACCAACATCCAAAGAGTTTACTAGTGTCACCAAACTAGTTCACATCACCATGTGCTTAAGACTCAATGAGTTCTGGGGTTTGATCATGTTTCACTATTGAGAGAGGTTTTAGTCAACGGGTCTGCAACATTCAGATCCGTATGTACTTCGCAAATCTCTAGGTCATATTGTAAATGCTGCTTCCACGCTCCACTTGAAGCTATTCCAAATGGTTGCTCCACTATACGTATCCGGTTTGCTACTCAGAGTCATTCAGATAGGTGTTAAAGCTTGCATCGACGTAACCCTTTATGCCGAACTCTTTATCACCTCCATAATCGAGAAACATGTCCTTATTACTCCAAGGACAATTTTGACCGTTGTCCAATGATCCATTCCTGGATCACTCTTGTACCCCCTTGCCAGACATGTGGCAAGGCACACATCAGGTGCGGTACTCAGCATAGCATACTGTAGAGCCTACGTCTAAAGCATAGGGGACGACCTTCGTCCTTTCTCTCTCTTCTGCCGTGGTCGAGCTTTAAGTCTTAACTTCATACCTTACAACGCACGCAAGAACTCCTTCTTTGACTGATCCATCTTGAACACCTTCAAGATCATGTCAAGGTATGTGCTCATTTGAAAGTACCATTAAGCATTTTTTGATCTACCCTCATAGATCTTGATGCTCAATGTTCAAGCAGCTTAATCCATGTTTTCTAATGAAAAACACTTTTCAAATAACCCTATATGCTTTCCAGAAATTCTACATCATTTCTGATCAACAATATGTCAACAACATATACTCATCAGAAGTTCTATAGTGCTCCCACTCACTTCTTTGGAAATACAAGTTTCTCATAAACTTTGTATAAACCCAAAATCTTTGATTATCTCATCAAATTGTTTATTCCATCTCCGAGATGCTTACTCTAGTCCATGGAAGGATCGCTAGAGCTAGCATACCTTTTAGCATCCTTAGGATCGACAAAACCTTTCTGATTGTATCACATACAACCTTTCCTTACGAAAACCGGTAAGGAAACTCGTTTTGACATCCATCTGCCAGATTTCATAAATGCAGCTAATGCTAAGATGATTCCGACGGACTTAAGCATCGCTACGGATGAGAAAATCTCATCGTAGTCAACTCCTTGAACTTGTGAAAAAACTCTTTGCCACAAGTCGAGTTTCATAGATGGTGACATTATCGTCCACGTCGGTCTTCTTCCTAAAGATCCATTTATCTCAATGGCTTGCTGATCATCGGGCAAGTCGACCAAAGTCCATGCTTTGTTCTGATACATGGATCCTATCTCGGATTTCATGGCTTCTAACCATTTGTCGGAATATGGGCCCACCATCGCTTCTCCATAGCTCGTAGGTTCATTGTTGTCTAGCAACATGACCTTCAAGACATGATTATTGTATCACTCTGAAGTAGTACGCATCCTTGTCCCCTATGAGGTACGGTAGTGACTTGATCTGAAGTTTCATGATCACTATCATAAGCTTCTACATCAATTGGTGTAAGCGCCACAGGAACAACTTCATGTGCCCTGCTACACACTAGTTGTAGTGACGGTTCAATAACCATATCAAGTCTCCACCATCCTCCCACTCAATTTTTCGAGACAAACTTTTCCTCGAGAAAGGACCCGATTCAAGAAGCAATCCCTATTGCTTTCGGATCTCAGTTAGGAGGTATACCCAACTGTTTTGGGTGTCCTATGAAGATGCATTTTATCTGCTTTGGGTTCGAGCTTATCAACCTGAAACTTTTTCACATAAGCGTCGCAGACCCAAACTTTTAAGAAAGGACAACTTAGGTTTCTCCAAACCATAGTTCAAACGGTGTCGTCTCAACGGAATTACGTGGTGCCCTATTAAAGTGAGTGCGGTTATCTCTAATGCCTAACCCATGAATGATAGTGATAATTCAATAAGAGACATCATGGTACGCACCATATCCAATAGGGTGCAACTATGATGTTCGGACACACCATCACACTATGGTGTTCCAGGCGGTATTAATTGTGAAACAATTTCCACAATGTCTTAATTATGTGCAAAGCTCAGAACTCAGATACACATCTCTATGATCATATCATAGACATTTTATCCTCTTGTCACGACGATCTTCAACTTCACTTTGAAATTACTTGAACCATTCAATAATTCAGACTTGTGTTTCATCAAGTAAATATACTCAGTGTCTACTCAAATCATCCGTGAAGTAAGAACTTAACGATATCCACTGCGTGCCTCAGCACTCATTGGACTACACACATCAAAATGTATTACTTCCAACAAGTTGCTTTCTTGTTCCCTTTTTACTGAAATCGAAGCTTTCAGTCATCTTGCCCATGTGGTATGATTTGCAAGTCTCAAGTGATTCAAAATCAAGTGAGTCCAAACGGTCCATTTGCATGGAGTTTCTTCATGCATATACACCAATAGACATGGTTCGCATATCTCAAACTTTTCAAAAACGAGTGAGTCTAAAGATCAATCAACATGGAGCTTCTTCATGCGTTTTACACCAATATGACCGAAGTGGCATTGCCACAAGTATGTGGCACTATCATTACTATCTTATATCTTTTGGCATGAACATGTGTATCACTACGATCGAGATTCAATAAACCATTCATTTTAGGTGCAAGACCATTGAAGGTATTATTCAAATAAATAGAGTAACCATTATTCTCCTTAAATGAATAACCATATTGCGATAGACATAATCCAATCATGTCTATGCTCAACGCAAACACCAAATAACAATTATTTAGGTTTAACACCAATCTCGATGGTAGAGGGAGCGTGCGATGCTTGATCACATCAAGATTGGAAAACACTTCCAACACATATCGTCAGCTTACCTTTAGCTAGTCTCCATTTATTCCGTAGCTTTTATTTCGAGTTACTAACACTTAACAACCGAACCGGTATCTAATACCCTGGTGCTACTAGGAGTACTAGTAAAGTACACATTAACATAATGTATATCTAATATACTTCTATCGACCTTGCCAGCCTTCTCATCTACCAAGTATCTAGGGTGATTCTGCTCCAGTGGCTATTCCCCTTATTACAGAAGCACTTAGTCTCGGGTTTGGGTTCAACCTTGGGTTTCTTCACTAGAGCAGCAGCTGATTTGCTGTTTCATGAAGTATCCCTTCTTGCCCTTGCCCTTTTTGAAACTAGTGGTTTTACTAACCATCAACAATTGATGCTCCTACTTGACTTCTACTTTCGCGGTGTCAAACATCGCTAATATCTCAAGGACCATCATATCTATCCCTGTTATGTTATAGTTCATCACGAAGATCTAGCAGCTTGGTGGTAATGACTTTGGAGAAACATCACTACCTCATCTGGAAGATCAACTCCCACTTGATTCAAGTGATTGTCGTACTCAGACAATCTGAGCACAAGCTCAACGATTGAGCTTTTCTCCCTTAGTTGCAGGCTAAGAAACTCGTCGGAGGTCTTATACCTCTTGATGTGGGCACGAGCCTGAAATCCCAATTTCAGCCCTCGAAATATCTCATATGTTCCGCGACGTTTCGAAATCGTCCTTGGTGCCTCAACTCTATACCGTTTAACTGAACTATCACGTAGTTATCAAAACGTGTATGTCAGATGTTCGCAACATCCACAGACGACGTTCGAAGTTTAGCACACTGAGCGGTGCATTAAGGACATAAGCCTTCTACGAAGCAACGAGGACAATCCTCAGTTTATGGACCTAGTCCGCATAATCACTACTATCAACTTTCAACTGAATTTTCTCTAGGAACATATCTAAACAGTAGAAGTCTCGAAATACGCCAACCCAACAAGTACCTTCGGAGATGCCTGTAGAGCACCTTTATAATCACCCAGTTACGTTGTGACGTTTGGTAGCACACAAAGTGTTCCTCCGGTAAACGGGGGTTGCATAATCTCATAGTCATAGGAACATGTATAAGTCATGAAGAAAGCAGTAGCAACATGCTAAACGATCGAGTGCTAAGCTAACGGAATGGGTCAAGTCAATCACTTCATTCTTCTAATGATGTGATCCCGTTAATCAAATGACAACACATGTCTATGGCTAGGAAACATAACCATCTTTGATCAACGAGCTAGTCAAGTAGAGGCATACTAGTGACACTCTGTTTGTCTATGTATTCACACAAGTATTATGTTTCCGGTTAATACAATTCTAGCATGAATAATAAACATTTATCATGATATAAGGAAATAAATAATAAATTTATTATTACCTCTAGGGCATATTTCCTTCATGCACCTCCGGCCGCCATGGGCGGAATGTCTTGTTGGGGAACGTAGCGGAAATTCAAAACTTTCCTACGTGTCACCAAGATCTATCTATGGAGAAACCAGCAACGAGGGGAAGGAGAGTGCATCTACATACCCTTGTAGATCGCTAAGCGGAAGCGTTCAAGAGAACGGGGTTGAAGGAGTCGTACTCGTCATGATCCAAATCATCGGAGATCCTAGTGCCGAACGGACGGCACCTCCATGTTCAACACACGTACAGCCCGGTGACGTCTCCCACGCCTTGATCCAGCAAGGAGAGAGGGAGAGGTTGAGGAAGACTCCATCCAGCAGTAGCACAACGGCGTGGTGGTGATGGAGGAGCGTGGCTATCCTGCAGAGCTTCGCCAAGCACCGCGGGAGAGGAGGAGGGAGAGAGGTAGGGCTGCGCCAGGGAGAGGTCAAAACTCATGTGTTGGCAGCCCCTAGACCCTCAAGTATATATAGGGGGAGGGGGGGCTGCGCCCCATCTAGGGTTCCACCCCTAGGGGCGGCGGCCAGCCCAAACCCATCTAGGGTGGCGGCCAAGGGAGGGGAGAGGGGAAACTTGCCCCCCAAGTTAGGTGGAAGCACACCCTCCCCAAACCCTAGGCGCCTTGGGCCCTTGTGGGGGGGGGGGTGCACCAGCCCACCTGGGGCTGGTCCCCTCCCACACTTGGCCCATGCAGCCCTCCGGGGCCGGTGGCCCCACTTGGTTGACCCCCGGGACCCTCCCGGTGGTCCCCGTACGTTCCCGATAAAATCTGAAACTTTTCCGGTGACCAAAACAGGACTTCCCATATATAAATCTTTACCTCCGGACCATTCCGGAACTCCTCTGACGTCCGGGATCTCATCCGGGACTCTGAACAACATTCGGTAACCACATACAAACTTCCTTTATAACCCTAGCATCATCGAACCTTAAGTGTGTAGACCCTACGGGTTCGGGAGACATGTAGACATGACTGAGACGTTCTCCGGTCAATAACCAACAGCGGGATCTGGATACCCATATTGGTCCCACATGTTCCACGATGATCTCATCAGATGAACCACGATGTCAAGGACTCGGTCGATCCCGTATACAATTCCCTTTGTCTAGCGGTATTATACTTGCCCGAGATTCGATCGTCGGTATACCGATACCTTGTTCAATCTCGTTACCGGCAAGTCTCTTTACTCGTTCCTAACACATCATCCCATGATCAACCCCTTGGTCACATTGTGCACATTATGATGATGTCCTACCGAGTGGGCCCAGAGATACCTCTCCGTTTTATCGGAGTGACAAATCCCAGTCTAGATTCGTGCCAACCCAACAGACACTTTCGGAGATACCTGTAGTGCACCTTTATAGCCACCCAGTTACGTTGTGGCGTTTGGTACACCCAAAGCATTCCTACGGTATCCGGGAGTTGCACAATCTCATGGTCTAAGGAAAAGATACTTGACATTGAAAAGCTTTAGCATACGAACTACGCGATCTTTGTGCTAGGCTTAGGATTGGGTCTTGTCCATCACATCATTCTCCTAATGATGTGATCCCGTTATCAACGACATCTAATGTCCATGGTCAGGAAACCGTAACCTAGTCAACTAGAGGCTTACTAGGGACATGGTGTTGTCTATGTATCCACACATGTATCTGACTTTCCTATCAATACAATTATGGCATGGATAATAAACGATTATCATGAACAAGGAAATATAATAATAACCAATTTATTATTGCCTCTAGGGCATATTTCCAACAGTCTCCCACTTGCACTAGAGTCAATAATCTAGTTCACATCGCCATGTGATTAACACTCACAGGTCACATCGCCATGTGACCAACATCAAAAGAGTTTACTAGTGTCATTAAACTAGTTCACATCATCATGTGATTAAGAGTCAATGAGTTCTGGGGTTCATGTTTTGCTTGTGAGAGAGGTTTTAGTCAACGGGTCTGCAACATTCAGATCCGTATGTACTTCAAAAATCTCTAGGTCATATTGTAATGCTGCTTCCAGGCTCCACTTGGAACTATTCCAAATGGTCGCTCCACTATATGTATCCGGTATGCTACTCAGAGTCACTCGGATATGTGTTAAAGCTTGCATCAACGTAACCCTTTACGCCGAACTCTTTATCACCTCCATAATCGAGAAACATATCCTTATTCCTCTAAGGATAATTTTGACCGCTGTCCAATGATCCATTCCTGGATCATTCTTGTACCCCTTGACTGACTCATGGCAAGGCACACTTCTGGTGCGGTACACAACATAGCATACTGTAGAGCCTACGTCTAAAGCATAGGGGATGACCTTCGTCCTTTCTCTCTTTTCTGCCGTGGTCGAGCTTTAAGTCTTGACTTCATACCTTACATCTCAGGCAAGAACTCCTTCTTTGACTGATCCATCTTGAACACTTTCAAGATCATGTCAAGGTATATGCTCATTTGAAAGTACCATTTAGCATTTTTGATCTATCCTCATAGATCTTGATGCTAAATGTTCAAGCAGCTTGTTCCAGGTTTTCTATTGAAAAACACCTTTCAAATAACCCTATATGCTTTACAGAAAATTCTACATCATTTCTGATCAACAATATGTCAACAACATATACTCATCAGAAATTCTATAGTGCTCCCACCCACTTCTTTGGAAATACAAGTTTCTCATAAATTTGTATAAACCCAAAATCTTTGATCATCTTATCAAAGTACATATTCCAACTCCGAGATGCCTACTCCAGTCCTTGGAAGGATCGCTGGAGCTAGCATACCTTTTAGCATCCTTAGGATCGACAAAACCTTTCTGATTGTATCACATACAACCTTTCCTTACGAAAACTAGTAAGGAAACTCGTTTTGACATCCATCTGCCAGATTTCATAAATGCAGCTATTGCTAACATGATTCTGACGGACTTAAGCATCGCTACGGATGAGAAAATCTCATCGTAGTCAACTCCTTGAACTTGTGAAAAACTCTTTGCCACAAGTCGAGCTTCATAGACGGTGACATCACCGTCTACGTCCGTCTTCTTAAAGATCCATTTATCTCAATGGCTTGCAGATCATCGGGCAAGTCCACCAAAGTTCATGCTTTGTTATGATACATGGATCCTATCTCGGATTTCATGGCTTCTAACCATTTGTTGGAATTTGGGCCCACCTCTCTTCTCCATAGATCGTAGGTTCATTGTTGTCTAGCAACATGACCTTCAGGACAGGATTACTGCACCACTCTAAAGCAGTACGCATCCTTGTCACCCTACGAGGTACGGTAGTGACTTGATCCGAAGTTTCATGATCACTATCATAAGCTTCTACTTCAATTGGTGTAGCTGCCACAGGAACAACTTCCTATGCCCTGCTACACACTAGTTGTAGTGATGGTTCAATAACCATATCAAGTCTCCACCATCCTCCCACTCAACTTTTCGAGACAACCCTTTCCTCGAAAAAGGACCCGATTCAAGAAACAATCCCTATTGCTTTCGGATCTGAATTAGGAGGTATACCCAACTGTTTTTGGGTGTCCTATGAAGATGCATTTTATCCGCTTTGGGTTCGAGCTTATCCTGAAACTTTTTCACATAAGTGTAGCAGTCCCAAACGGTGTCATCTCTAAACTTTTTCACACAAGTGTAGCAGTCCCAAACTTTTTCACATAAGTGTAGCAGACCCGATTCAAGAAATGACAGTTTAGGTTTCTCTAAACCATAGTTCATACGGTGTCATCTCAACGGAATTACGTGGTGCCCTATTTAAAGTGAATGTGGTTGTCCCTAATGCCTAACCCATGAACGATAGTGGTAATTTGATAAGAGACATCATGGTACGCACCATATCCAATAGGGTGCAACTATGATGTTCGGACACACCCTCACACTATGGTGTTCCAAGCGGTATTAATTGTGAAACAATTTCCACAATGTCTTAATTGCGTGCCAAAGCTCGTAACTCAGATACTCATCTCTATGATCATATCATAGACATTTTATCCTCTTGTCACGATGATCTTCAACTTCACTCTGAAATTACTTGAACCATTCAATAATTCAGACTTGTGTTTCATCAAGTAAATATACTCTACATCTACTCGAATCATCTGTGAAGTAAGAACATAACGATATTCATCTGATGCCTCAAAGACTCATTGGACTGCACACATCAAAATGTGTTACTTCCAACAAGTTGCTATCTTGTTCCATCTTACTGAAACCGAGGCTTTTCAGTCATCTTGCCCATGTGGTATGATTTGCATATCTCAAGTGATTCAAAATCAAGTGAGTCCAAACGATCCATCTGCATGGAGTTTCTTCATGCGTATACACCAATAGACATGGTTCGCATGTCTCAAACTTTTCAAAAACGAGCGAGTCCAAAGATCCATCAACATGGAGCTTCTTCATGCGTTTTATACCAATATGACTTACATGGCAGTGCCACAAGTAAGTGGTACTATCATTACTATCTTATATCCTTTTGGCATGAAAATGTGTATCACTACGATCGAGATTCAATAAACCATTCCTTTAGGTGCAAGACCATTGAAGGTATTATTCAAATAAATAGAGTAACCATTATTCTCCTTAAATGAATAACCATATTGCGATAGACATAATCCAATCATGTCTATGCTCAACGCAAACACCAAATCTCGATGGTAGAGGGAGCGTGCGATGCTTGATCACATCAACCTTGGAAACACTTCCAACACATATCGTCAGCTCACCTTTAGCTAGTCTCCGTTTATTCCGTAGCTTTTATTTCGAGTTACTAACACTTAGCAACCGAACCGGTATCTAATACCCAGGTACTACTAGGAGTACTAGTAAAGTACACATTAACATAATGTATATCCAATATACTTCTATCGACCTTGCCAACCTTCTCATCTACCAAGTATCTAGGGTAATTCCGCTCCAGTGGTTGTTCCCCTTATTACAGAAGCACTTAGTCTCGGGTTTGGGTTCAACCTTGGGTTTCTTCACTAGAGCAGCAGCTGATTTGCCGTTTCATGAAGAATCCCTTCTTGCCCTTGCCCTTCTTGAAACTAGTGGTTTCACCAACCATCAACAATTGATGCTCCTTCTTGATTTCTACTTTCGCGGTGTCAAACATCGCGAATACCTCAAGGATCATCATATCTATCCCTGATATGTTATAGCTCAACACGAAGCTCTAGCAGCTTGGTGGCAATGACTTTGGAGAAACATCAATATCTCATCTGGAAGATCAACTCCCACTCGATTCAAGTGATTGCTGCACTCAGACAATCTGAGCACAAGCTCAATGATTGAGCTTTTCTCCCTTAGTTTGCAGGCTAAGAAAATCGTCGGAGGTCTCATACCTCTTGACATGGGCACGAGCCTGAAATCTCAATTTCAGCCCTCGAAACATCTCTTATGTTCCACGACGTTTCGAAAACGTCTTTGGTGCCTCAACTCTAAACCGTTTAACTGAACTTTCACGTAGTTATCAAAACGTGTATGTCCGATGTTCGCAACATCCACAAACGACATTTGGGGTTCAGCACACTAAGCGATGCATTAAGGACATAAGCTTTCTACTGTCCGCATAATTGCTACTGTCAACTTTCAACTATATTTTCTCTAGGAACATATCTAAACAGTGGAACTAAAGCGAGCCATTTACATAATTTGCAAAGATCTTTTGACTATGTTCAGGATAATTGAGTTCATCTTATGAACTCCCACTCAGATAGACATCCCTCTAGTCATCTAAGTGATTACATGATCCGAGTCAACTAGGCCGTGTCCGATCGTCACGTGAGACGGACTAGTCAACGTCGGTGAACATCTTCATGTTGATCGTATCTTCTATACGACTCGTGCTCGACCTTTCGGTCTTCCATGTTCCGAGGCCATGTCTGTACATGCTAGGCTCGTCAAGTCAACCTAAGTGTATTGCGTGTGTAAATCTGGCTTACACCCGTTGTATTCGAACGTTAGAATCTATCACACCCAATCATCACGTGGTGCTTCGAAACAACGAACCCTCGCAACGGTGCACAGTTAGGGGGAACACTTTCTTGAAATTTTAATGAGGGATCGTCTTATTTACTACCGTCATTCTAAGCAAATAAGATGCATAAACATGATAAACATCACATGCAATCAAAAGTGACATGATATGGCCAATGTCATTTTGCTCCTTTTGATCTCCATCTTCGGGGCTCCATGATCATCATCGTCAACGGCATGACACCGTGATCTCCATCATCATGATCTCCATCATCGTGTCTCCATGAAGTTGTCTCGCCAACTATTACTTCTACTATTATGGCTAATGGTTTAGCAATAAAGTAAAGTAATTACATGGCGTTGTTCATTGACACGCAGGTCATACAATAAATTAAGACAACTCCTATGGCTCCTGCCGGTTGTCATACTCATCGACATGCAAGTCGTGATTCCTATTACAAGAACATGATCAATCTCATACATCACATATCATTCATCACATTCTTTTGGCCATATCACATCACATAGCATACCCTGCAAAAACAAGTTAGACATCCTCTAATTGTTGTTGCATGTTTTACGTGGCTGCTATGGGTTTCTAGCAAGAACGTTTCTTACCTACGCAAAAACCACAACGTGATATGCCAATTGCTATTTACCCCTCATAGGGACCCTTTTCATCGAATCTGATCCGACTAAAGTGGGAGAGACTAACACCCGCTAGCCACCTTATGCAACAAGTGCATGTTAGTCGGTGGAACCTGTCTCACGTAAGTGTACGTGTAAGGTCGGTCCGGGCCGCTTCATCCCACAATACCGTCGAAACAAGATTGGACTAGTAACGGTAAGCATATTGAACAAAATCAACGCCCACAACAACTTGTGTTCTACTCGTGCATAGAAACTACGCATAGACCTAGCTCTGATACCACTGTTGGGGAATGTAGCAGAAATTCAAAATTTTCTACGCATCACCAAGATCAATCTATGGAGTAACTAGCAACGAGAGAGAGGGGAGTGCATCTTCATACCCTTGAAGACCGCGATGCGGAAGCGTTGCAAGAACGCAGTCGGTGGAGTCGTTCACTAAGCGATTTAGATCGCGGCCGAATCCGATCTATGCACCGTACAACGGTGCCTCTGCGTTCAACACACGTACAGCCCGGGGACGTCTCCTCCTTCTTGATCCAGCAAGGGGAGAGGAGAAGTTGAGGGAGAGCTCCGGCAGCACGACGGCGTGGTGGTGGAGCTTGCAGTTCTTCGGCAGAGCTTCGCCAAGCACTACGGAGGAGGAGGAGGTGTTGGGGAGGGAGAGGGCTGCGCCAGGGGCAAGGGTGAAGCTCCCATGCGCCTCCCCACTATATATAGGGGTGGATGGGGCTGGTTTCATGCCCTCCAAGTCCATTGGGGCGTTGGCAAAGGTGGGAGGATAGAAATCCCATCATTTCCTTCCCCACCGATTGTTATCCCCCTTTTTTAGGGATCTTGATCTCATCCCTTCGGGATATGATCTTATTCCTTCTAAGGGGGGATCTTGGTGCACCTTGACCAGGGGTGTGGGGCCTTTCCCCCACTACCCACGTTCATGTGGGTCCCCCCATGCAGGTGGGCCCCACTCCAGAACCTACTAGAACCTTCCCGGTACAATACCGAAAAATCCCGAACATTTTCCGGTGGCCAAAATAGGACTTCCCATATATAAATCTTTACCTCCGGACCATTCCGGAACTCCTCGTGATATCCGGGATCTCATCCGGGACTCCGAACAACATTCGGTATCTGCACACTAATTCCCATAACAACTCTAGCGTCACCGAACCTTAAGTGTGTAGACCCTACGGGTTCGGGAATCATGCATACATGATCGAAACAGCTCTGTGTCCAATAACCAACAATGGGATCTGGATACCCATGTTGGCTCCCACATGTTCCCCGATGATCTCATCGGATGAACCACGATGTCAAGGATTCAAGCAATCCCGTATCAATTCCCTTTGTCTACCGGTATAGTACTTGCCCGAGATTCGATCGTCGATATCCCGATACCTTGTTCAATCTCGTTACCGGCAAGTCTCTTTACTCGTTCCGTAACACATCATCCTGTGATCAACCCCTTGGTCACATTGTGCACATTAGGATGATGTCCTACCGTGTGGGCCCAGAGATACCTATCCGTCACACGGAGTGACAAATCCCAGTCTCGATTCGTGCCAACCCAATAGACACTTTCGGAGATACCCGTAGTGTACATTTATAGACACCCAGTTACGTTGTGACGTTTGGCACACCCAAATCATTCCTACGGTATCCGGGAGTTGCACAATCTCATGGTCTAAGGAAATGATACTTGACATTAGAAAAGCTTTAGCATACGAACTACACGATCTTTGTGCTATGCTTAGGATTGGGTCTTGTCCATCACATCATTCTCCTAATGATGTGATCCCGTTATCAACGACATCCAATGTCCATGGTCAGGAAACCGTAACCATCTATTGATCAACGAGCTAGTTAACTACAGGCTTACTAGGGACATGGTGTTGTCTATGTATCCACACATGTATCTGAGTTTCCTATCAATACAATTATAGCATGGATAATAAATGATTATCATGAACAAGGAAATATAATAATAACTAATTTATTATTGCCTCTAGGGCATATTTCCAACAAAATATTGGGTCACCCTTCTTCCTTTGGTTGCTTGGTATATACTGATAGGTCTTTTTCTTTGATGAGGATTCTGCGGCCTCCTTTTCTACCACATTTGACTTGGGTATTTTCCAGGATTTTGGCTTTTGCACCTTATCAACAGGCTTGAAGTAGAACTTTGCATCGGCATAGAAAGATTCAGCTATTGTGAATGGCTTCTTATCAGCAAATATTCTGACTGTATCACCTGTCCGATCTATATATTTGATACACTGATGTAATGTCGATGGCCCAACTTGATTCTCATGTAACCATGGGCGTCCAAGAAATGCATTATATGATGTGGCCGCATCAATCACGTGAAACTTCACATATGTGGATAGTTTATCCAATTTTAAAATCATCGAAATGGTACCCATAGCTTCTTGTCCTGATTGGTTAAATCCATGTCTAACCACAGTTGACTTGCTCAAATCTCCCTTGGAATATCCAATCCTTTTGAGTGTACGCAATGGTAGCAAATTTATGGCTGACCCACCATCTATCATTATGCGGTTTATCGGCAATACATCAATTTCGCCAAACATGAGAAGAGGTCTGTTGTGCTTCTTGGGGCCTAACAACATATCCTCATCTGTGAACGTCATATTTAGGACTTCAGATTCTTCAACCTCAGTTTGAGATACTTCTACTCTATAGTCTTCTGGAAACGTGAGTGTCGTGACAAGAGCTTTACGCATATCAGATGAAAGACACAAAGCATCATACACAGAAAGCATGGCTGGTATTTTCTTCAAATGTGCGATTACATCATATTTGACTGGCACCCTACAGGCAGGGTCCGTCGAATTAGTCGGAATTGCATCCTTACTTTTTGGTTCCTTTCTAGATGGGGGATGAGGGTCTGCTAATTGACGACCTGATCTAAGATGAACCTGATCAACTTCTAATGGTTCTTCTTCAGGTAAGCATAGAGACTCACCATCATCCTCGAACACACCGATAGTGAGAACATTGAATTCTTCCCTTGGCATTCTCGTGCGCTTCATGGTGTGCTGATATATCTTCGGTGCGAAGCGCAGAGGAGGAGCTTCTTCCATCACTGGGGTAGTACACGGTGTTTTGACCGCTGCGGCCCCCAATCTTGGGTTGCACCATTGTAGAAGGGAATGTAAGCCTCTCCTTTATGATGATCTTGCGATTTGGCAAGGCCGCATCATCTTGGAGGGTGGCGACATTTGTTGAAGGCTTTTTCTTTCCCTTTGTCTTGCTTTTGAGGAGATGTGCATCAATAGTCCCCTCATCGATCATTTTCTGGATGATATTCTTCACAACAAAGCAATCTTTGAGTGTATGGCCCAAAATGCGAAGGTAGTGACAGAAATTTGGGTCATTAAATTTTGAAGCTTCTTCTAGTCTTTTCGGCCTGGGAAGTTCTATCAGACTCAACTCCTTTAAACCCGTGAAAAGGTCATCAATTTCTTCTACAGGGAAAGAATACTCCATGTTTTGTCGTTCGCTAAGAGTTGGCCTCCTACCAACCTGTGCATCTCGTTGTCCTTGATTCCCTATAGGTGCTATTCCAGGCTGAAACTGAGGTTTTACCGTCGTTGTCTCCATGGCTTGTGCAGACTTGGGTTTCATCAGAAACTTTTCACACTGACCACCTTTGTCTGTAGGCTTGTTGAACGTCGTTATTGTTCGACGGGCGACAAGCTGCATATAATTTTCTATGTCCGTGGATTTTGAAGCTAACTCTTCAAACGTGAGGGGTCTCACTCCTTGTAACTGGATAGCCACTTCCGAGCGGAGATTGTTCATGCACATCCGCACTGCTTCTGGCTCGGTGATGGGCTGTGGGCAGTGAAGACTTAGGTTTCTCCACCTATTCATGAAGTCAGCCGCCTTCTTGTTGAACCCTTGTTCAGTTTGGGTCAACTCAGTTATGCCCACCGTCCTCTGCGTGCTATAGAACCGCTCGAGGAATGAGTTTTGCATTTGTTCCGACGTTTTTACAGAGCTTGGAGGTAGCTTGCTGTACCAGGTGAAGGCAGGCCCAAACAATGTATGTACAAACTGCCTAAGGAGAAGTGCTCCATTGTTGGCTATATCTTGACAAGCAGCAAGGAAATGTGCTATATGCTCATGGGGAGACCCATTCCCATTGAACTTACTAAACTACGGCTGTCTATAATTTGTTGGGAAAGGAACTATGTCCACATCGGGTGGGTATGGCTTAACATACCTTGGCCGCATCGAGTACTGAGTTTGCATCAACTGGGACTTTACCCCCTCAGCGATCATCCTTTGGATCGCCTCAAGGTTAAGCCCTGCCCCTCCATGGTGGCTGCTAGCACTCGCGCCACCATCCCCTTCATTTCCTTTGTTCTGGTTATTGCTCATCTGAATTCGAAGGGCTGCTAGCTCGTCTTCCTTTTGCTGAAGTGTTGCTGTAAGATTGGCTAATTGCTCCTCAACTGAACGAGTTTCATTCACGGCTAGGACTTGTTCTGTATGCTCTGCACCATGGGGGAGTTCTATCTCATTTACAGAAGGACAAGGGGTACTGTCTGATAGGGGTGTAACGCCCCGGACGCACCCGCCGGTGGTCGTTACTCCTGGCGGGATCTAGACTGGCCCCACAGATCAGTACTAGTCTTTTCTGCGCACTTTGTCCTCACTCGTGCGCACCCGGGAGCAACTTCCCGGTCGGTCACCCATCCTGAAACTACTCCAAGCTGAGCACGCTTAACTTTGGGGTTCTGTCCGAATGGGATCCCAGAAAAGAAGGAATTACTTATTGATATGAGTAGTCTATCATCCCTAATAAGCCAGGCTATTACATACACCCCCACTCAGAGGAACCAACGTCCTCGTCGGGCCATTGAGAACGCTCCTCTTGGCACAACCGTCTCGTGCATCCAGTCCGTACATGTGCCATGCCGTGTGCCACGACGGGTCACAAACGCCATGAACAACATGACCGCGCACCTGTCCGCAACCATCCGTAACCGCGAGGGTCGGCTCGATACCAACTTGTAACGCCTTGACACACCCGCCGGTGGTCGTTACTTTTGGCGGAATCTAGACTGGCCCCACAGATCAATACTAGTCTTTTCTGCGCACTTTGTCCTCACTCGTGCGCACCCGGGAGCAACTTCCCGGTCGGTCACCCATCCTGAAACTACTCCAAGCTGAGCACGCTTAACTTTGGAGTTCTGTCCGAATGGGATCCCAGAAAAGAAGGAATTCCTTATTGATATGAGTAGTCTATCATCCCTAATAAGCCAGGCTATTACAAGGGGATTATAAGACCCGCCATAGCTGGACCCAAGTTCTTCATAATCTGAAACTTTTTGGCTTCGTGTCTTACGACGAGGACCCTCTATAACAGTTTTGCGTGCCTTCTTCCTCTTGAAATGTGTTGATGTGGAGGATGTTTCGCTGGTCTTGTCCGACACCGCCCTGACACCAATCGGCATTGCTTGGAACACCTCGAATGATTTAATCTTGGTCTTCTTACGAGAGGGCCATGGAGACAAGCTCATGGCCACCTCATTTGATGGATTTGATAGCCACTTGTTCAGTTTAGCCTTACTGTCCTCATCAGATGGAGCGTGTTCTGCCCCTTGGACTCTGCTTGACCCGGACCTTGCTCGTACTTCCCTTTGCCTTTCTTTGTACGCCGCCCTTCTTGAACGGACATGAGCAGCTTGGTTCACATACTCTTGGTGTTCAGGATGTTGCTGAATGAGTTCTTGGTACTCAGGCTGTTGGGCCAGGGCCTCCGCCAGTCGGATGATGGCACCACCTTCATCATTTTGTGATGTGGATGCACCGGGAAGCTATGACCTTATTGCTTGACATATGCATTTAACAACATATGAGTCATCTGGATTCCGAACTTGGATCTTTGGACGAGTGTGTTTCCATCTCCCCTTGACGGACTTGCTCACATGAGAATGGTGTCAGCTCGCCGCCTCTTGATCTACGGCAGCTGGAAGATCAATCCAAGATCGCCGGACATTTCTCTGTCGCCGTTGATGTCGCACTGGATCAAATGAACCTTCAAAGGACTCTCGTAAGATGGGTGCTTCTTCAAACAGAGGAACTGATGGTGCAGATGCTGGATTTATGTGGCCTGTTTTGAGGTCACCAGATGTAAGGCACACTCCCTTCCATTCCACAGAACGTTTTTGCATCATTCCGAGGTGTTCCTCACTAGGTTTATGGGCCAGTGAGGGGACAAACTCAGGAGCATCGGCTCGAAGTATATTCCGAGTGTTGGTGGGCCTTCCTGTTGAAGATGACGCTGACGGCAATATGACCGCAGCGCCACCTCTTTTCTCAGGTAGCTTGGAATTGAGTGTCTCTACCATCTTCTCTTTTCCCTTGTAAACAAGTGGCGGAAACTAGGATTTCTCAAACACCACTTTCTTTCCCTTGTCCTTGGATTGCAGGCGGTCGGATGGTTCTGCTTCAACTATCTTTCCTTTCATTACTGACACTGGAGCATGAGTAACCCTTCCTGCAGAACTCTGAGCAACCCTCTTTCTAGCAGCCTTTATTTTCCTCTTTGCAGACTTTGACAAAACAGGTGTGAACCCCTCCATTGGTGGAGAAGTGATTTCTTCTTGATCTGGTACAACTGGAGATGCAGCAGTAGTCTTCCAACTTTCACTTAGTGAGGTCACGATAGGACCAATTGGCACATTAAGCCAAAGGCCACGATAGAAACTACTGCACTTGGCCCTCCATACCTTCAAAATAAAGAAAACCATGTATTAGTTCTCTTTGATTTTTTTGTATATGGGGACATAATGTTTTATGATTTATGTACTATGGGAATTCATATGTTGCAATCCTATGTTGGAATTCAAAGATGAGGGGAGAAATATGTCCCACTAGGCATGCCAGAATCTGATGACGGGAAAATGGCGGGCGTGAAACACGCGTCCACGTCATTGATACAGAGTAAATAAATTTAAGAGCATAAATGCATAAATAAAATAGAGATCAAACATTGCAGGTACTTTATTTCCAGAACTCTTACATTTACATAAAAGTTCTTTTAATTACATCTCCGTAGAGAAAACCCCTGATTAAGAATTCCAACTATCCTATTACATAGAATTGCAACACATGGCCACTACAAAATGATAAAGAAGAAGAAAAAATCGCTCATCCTTGCTATCGTTGACGCCGGTGTGCTCGGGGGAGCATCCTTGATCTTCTTCAAGTTCTCATGTGTCTTGTCCATTTATATTTTACTCTTATACCATTATGATCGGTACGTAGAGTATGAGTGCAGTGCATGCTTTTTGCAGATACCTAATTTGTGTAGTTGACTTAACCAACATATGCTAGTATGACCATGCGGCTATCTTAATCAACTTTTAGGTCATTTCGTTTTAACGAGGGATGAGTCGACTAGAAGAGTATCCACTTAATACAAGCATGTTACATCTTTTATTGATGCACATATGAACATGCATGAGATGATGATATATGATTTAATCCATGTTAGCCTCTGCGCATGCATGGAAATTTAAGAAAAGGGGGGTTCTAATACTAGAACCCTCCCATATGTTATCTTGTTGGATTTTGTTTGGTATATTTTGATGATGGCATCTGCTAAGCGAATCAGTCCCTTTTGGTTGGGACTAAAGCGAGCTAGATGCAATATCTTTTATTTTATTATGGGTCACATGCATATACCCTAACTATTGGTGGATAGCATATGCGTATTGCATAGAGTCTATATGCTCTAGATTTCATATTTTTAGATATGTAGGATTATATCTTTTACTTAACCTACACGCATTCATTTTCTTTTATGGGCATATTTTATTTTAGTGCAAAATGAGACAACTAACATTTTTATTATCTCATGTTTACACGTTAGATTTCACTTGGCATACTCTATATGCATTAGAGTATGCTCATTTCATAATCTATATGACAGATGTATGTGATGTTTGTACCTCCCTGTTTGTATTACTACTGACGTGGCATAGCATGTATGTCCGCAGTGTAACCAACAAGAGGCCTCAAATATGATTTGGCAAGCACCCGATTTATGCATTTTCATGCACTAGGTATGGAGGTACATGTACAATTTACATGACCTTGTTTTGTGCAACTCAAACGAATGAAGAGTGCATTTTTTGTAAGCACGTACTTATTCTATGATTTTATGTAGCTGGTTATATAGGTTTTGTGTATGTTCCATATTTGTTTTCCCCCGAACTTTGCATTTGCGTCGCTCTCATTTATGATGGAAGGGAAAACATGTCCTCCTTAGTTTGGGTCGCCATGATCAACCAAGGAGTAAAATTTATCCTGTTTGACATAATCGCACTTTGGCTCGTATCATGATGATCAGCCGAAGGCAAAGATGACAAGATGGAATTATATGTTGTATGCTCCTTGATTTGTATCATGATGATCCGCCAAGGAGTATTTTCTTTTCTGCTCTTAAACATATTCGCGCTTTGACTTGTATCATGATGATCAGCCAAGGCAAAATGTCAAGATGAGACTATATGGAGAAAGTTCCTTGGTTTGTATCACAATGATCAACCAAAGCAAAAATTTCACAACCTGCCAAGGAGTATTTTTGTGGCTCTCAAAGATGTTCGCACTTTGGCTTGTATCATGATGATCAGCCAAGGCAAAAATGACAGGGTGAAAATATGTGAAATATGCTCCTTGGTTCGTATCGCAATGATCAACCAAGGGTAATTTTCCTATTTTGAACATAATTGCTCTTTGGCTCGTATCACGATGATGAGCCAAGGCAAAATGTCAAGATGAGGCTATATGACGTATGCTCCTTGGTTTGTATCACAATGATCAACCAAGGGAAAATTTCCTCTCCTAACATAACTGCTATTTGGCTCGTATCACGATGATTAGCCAAGGCAGAATGTCAAGATGAGGATACATGAGGCATACTTCTTGGTTTGTATCACAATGATCAACCAAGAAGAAAGGTGAATATGATGAGAGATATGGGGAGGAGCAAGAATATTAGAGGAGGATCATGATTCCCACCTGGACTACCTTCCTCACGCTCCTGGACGGACGGCGGCCTTGCAGCAACAGCGTATATGAGCTTGTTTCTACAGCAGCAATATATGTGCGTGGTTGAGAGCAGCAGCGGTAGCACAACAACAGCAGCGGCAGTACAACGGAGATTAGGAAAAAAGGAGCCCCAAGAGCAGTCCCTTTGGAGGTATTTATAGGAGGGAGCAGCGGAGGAACTCAACGGAGGGATCGTGGGTGAGATCGTGTGAGCCTGGGGCTGCCTCCTTCTTTATTTATTTGTTTAATCACTAATTTATCCAACTGTGTGGTTTGGCTGGCAAGTTACGTATGTGGTTAGCTCATGTGGGCTAAACCCCTTCTTTACTAATTGACCTATGGGCCTTGGCGTCATCCAGCATATTTTAATGGGCTAGGCTTAGTTAACTATTAATGTCATATTGGGGATTATTTTCTTAGTGTGACATGCCATATATAAATACATGGAAGATATTTTTTTTATGTGGCATTATATCCCTCATACCCATATTTCATTAGGAATGGCGTGCGTCTTTTTTCCTATGTTGCTGCGATATTTTATTGGCGGCGATGAAATAATGCCCATGTATATTGCATGGTTTAATATTTCCCAAATAAGCGCTGCCCGCGCTGATTCTATGCTGACATTTTATGCGGTCTAATATGTGAAGATATTAGTGCCGCCTATAATATTGCGTCTCATGGTTATTATTAACCTTTTATGGAGATTTTATTTACTCATTTTACCAACTTTCTGAATACCCAATATTTTCATATTCTAAGCCACTAGTAGAAAAACACCTATTAGTCCCGGTTCATGAACCGGGACTAATGGGTCGTTACTAATACCTCCCCCCTTTAGTCCCGGTTCTAAAACGAACCGGGACAGATGGTCCTCCACGTGGCCGGTGTGCCGAACCCAGGCAGGGGGGCCTTTGGTCCCGGTTGGTGGCACCAACCGGGACCAAAAGGTATTCACGCGTCAGCATTCCAGTGGCTGGGGTTTTTGTTTTTTTTTGAAAGGCGGGGGGTTGGGGGTTTTGTGGGTTAATTTAGGTATTTCATATATTGTGTTAGCTAGCTAATTAATAGAGAGAAGTGTCCTCTCTTATGTCCGTGCTTGATCGACCTTACGTATACTATATACATATAGCCCTCGAGACGCTAGCTAGTAAGAAAATGAAGGGAACCATTGAGTACAGAAGTTCGTCAGGCATACCGAGAGAAATGATCGATCGACCTCTCCTTCTCCGAGAGATTGGTCGAACAACAAGTTTTCGTATCATGTACATCCGACGCTACTGGCTACATGCATGTACAATATATAAGATCTCTCAATTACAGTCCCCTAGAATTTGAAATCAACTTCCACATGGTATTCTCCGCCTTTGTTGATGACGTGGTCAAGAAAGAATCCCGCCAATTCCTCTTGAATTGCTTTCATGCGATCTGGTTCTAGGAGTTCATTCCGCATCTCCCACGTCTAATTTGAAGAAGGGGGTTAATTAATACATATATATGAATGAAACTCAACAGAAATGATGGTGTAGTAAAATGAAATTGTGAATATTATTACTTACGCACTTCATATTGTCTTTGAGAGTAGCCCCGCTTGTTTTTCAAAGTCGCGTTGTGGATGAACTCGCACGCGTAGTATCCACAGAAATCATTCCCTTGTTCCTGCCACAAGCACTTTACGAGAAATAGAGGTCAATTAAACTGATAATGAAGCATTATAAATGGCATTGATGAAAGTATAGCTATAGAATCAACGGGAGATGTGCACAACTAGCTAGCCAGTAGTACTTACTTTCGGGTATGTATATCGCAGCTCCTTCAGCAGTCCCGGAGCTTGTGCCATGAACTATTTCCAAACCCTGCAAGACAAAGAAAATAATTATTATTACTTGAGATATCAGGAAATTTACAAAAAGTTGCCGATATGGTGCGATAATGATCGATTGAACTTACTTGCTGAGCATTTCAGTCATGTCCGCATAGGTTTCGGGATCTTTCCGTCTCGAGTCTAAGACGGTTACTAGTCCACGCTCAAGCTTAATCTCCAAAAGAATATAGTGGTACCTGCGCATGCATGCATAACTCATCAATTACATTACTATAGCCTCGCTCGAGTAATAAGGGAAACCGAATATGCAAACGACAGTAACACTCACTTGCCGTTGTAAGGAAAGAATATGGTATCTTTGTTTTGATTTTTGATCAACGATTGTAGCAAGTTGTCCTCGGCCTCTTTGACGTTCTTTTCAACCAGAAATACATCTATGATATTTGTGTTAATGAACCCAATATCATAAATTTCATTTTTTTTGCACTCGACGATCTTCAATCTGCATAATATATTAGGATAATTAATTATAAATACATGCAATGAAAGAGCCGAGCTATATATAGAGACTTAATGACAGAAATAGTACTTACAGGCAGTAGCAAAAGACCGTTAATTTATCGAGGGCCTTTTGATTGAAGAACTCGAAGAACTCCTCAAATGGAACAGGCAATAGATCATTTCCAACGAGGTCGTGCTCCTCTTTAATTCTCAGATACAAAGTATTCGTCCCCCCGACTCTCTGCAGGTTTTCATGTACCAAGTATGGAATATTCGGATCATCGTTGTTAGAGATTTTTCATCTTTGACGAGAGGCTTCCCGTACTCGTATTTGTGTTCTTCCACCTCCATGGAATTAGGAAGTGCATCGCAGGCAGGTAATCTTGTAGATTGCCATAACCGGCAACCATCCCCGGAACATTAGCGACGATGTTGCCGCTAGAAAAATTGAGTGGGGGGCACGATTGGTTTGCTTGTTCGCCGAGCTGATCAATTTTTTTCGCAGCTGCTCGTTCTTTTGCTCTTTGATGTCTGACAGTACTTCCCGACCGCTCCGCTTGGAGATATGTCTGTTCAGTAATGCGCTCATAGTTGGTTCTCGGCGGAGACTTTGCCGGTTTCCTCAGGGCATCAAGAGTGCGCTTTGCTTTCACCGGATCTACCTTCTCCTCCGGAGGTGGATGTCTCTTTGCTTTCACCCCTTCAAAGAACTCCTTCACGTGGGTCTGCACGATCATATTGTTTTCCTCCTCGGTCCTCTCGTACGGTAACTTCTCTAGAGGCTTTAGAGGTGGACCGTATCTGTATTGCCTCTCTCCTCTTCTTGTGCTGCTAGACGCCGGAGCAGACGGAGCGGCTGCGGCGTCTGTCTTCTTTCGTGCTTGCTTACGAGGCGGAAGAGAAGGACTACGACGCGCCGGAGCAGCCGGGGCGGCGGCGGGTCTCTTCCGCCCTTGCTGGCGAGGCGGAGAAGGAGGAGGCTGCTGGCTGCTGGGGAGCGCCGGCGCAGGCGGAGAAGGAGGCGGAGTGACGCCACGCGCCGGAGAAGGAGGCGGAGTGCCGCCACGCGTGCCCTGATCGTCACTCGCCGGAGGAGGAGGCGGTGGAGGAGGCGGAGTGCCCTGACTCGTCGTCGTCGGAGGAGGAGGCGGAGGCGTCAAGTTCGGAAGGTTGATGAGCTCCTTCCGCCATAGGCATGGAGTCTTCAGAGCAGAACCCAGCCTCGTCTCCCCTTCACCGGTAGGGTGGTCAAGCACGAGGTCCTCAAATCCCTCCGTTATTTCATCCACCATCACCTTAGCATATCCTTCTGGAATCGGCTGGCAGTGATAAGTTGTGCCGGGTCCACTAGGATAAACTTGGCCAACAGCCGCCTTGACCTTCAAATTCATCCGTCGCGCCATAATGTGGCAATTTTGAGACTCCGTGATATCATCCACGGGATAGCTGGCAGGAGCCGTCAAGACATACTCTGGATGAAGCAGCTCGGTGGAAGCCACGCTGCTTGTCCGCTGAGATGGCGGGGTAGCTTCGGGGGAAGCTTCGGCAGGTCGTTTGCTGCGATCTGCTGCTTCTCGTTCCTCTTCTCGTTCCTCTAGCCCCATTACCCTTTCATGCAGCGCCTGCAGTTGGTCCTGCTCCAGTTTCTTCCTCCTCTCGTGGGTTTTGTAACTCCCTGCGTCCGGAAATCCAACCTTCCACGGAATTGAGCCTGGCGTGCCTCGTGTCCGTCCAGGGTGCTCAGGATTCCCAAGGGCCATTGTGAGCTCGTCCTTCTCCCTGTTTGGAAGGAACATCCCTCGCTGCGCTGCATCGATATAGTGTCGAAGGTTCTTGACTGGTATTTGCAGTTGCTCGTCCGTCCATTGGCACTTCCCTGTTACAGGGTCCAAGGTTCCGCCAGCCCCGAAGAACCAAGGTTCCGCCAGGGTCCAAGGTTCCGTCTGGCCAGTACATTGTCTCTGGTTCGATCCCTTTTTCAAGCAGATCATGCTCAGCCTTGGACCACTTAGGCCGGGCTTTGAGGTAGCCACCTGACCCCGTGCGATGGTGAAGCTTCTTCTTCGCAGCATTTTGCTTGTTTGTTGCCGACATCTTCTTACTCTTTTCCGATGTCTTGTAGGCCACAAATGCGGGCCAGTGATCTTTGATCTTCTCATATTTGCCGATGAATTCTCGTGTCTTTTCTTTCTCGACAAACTGGTTCAGCAGTTTCCTCCACCTCCTCATTAGGGTTGCCATCTTCTTAAGAGCACAAGACTTGATTAATTGCTCTTTAACTGGCTTCTCCGGATCCTCCTCTGGCGGTAGGGTGAAATTTGCCTTCAGCTGAGTCCAAAGATCTTCTTTCTGCATATCATTGACATAAGACACCTCAGGGTCTTCCTCCTTAGGCTTATACCATTGATGGATGTTGATCGGGATCTTGTCCCTAACAAGAACCCCGCACTGAGCAGAAAATTCCTTCCTTGTCCGGATGGGTTCAATCGGTTCGCCGTCGGGCGCGATTTCTATGATCTCAAACTTTTCAGCCGAGTTCAACTTTTTCTTCGGGCCTCGTCTCCTTACCAAAGTTGTGCTCGATCCGGAGGGCTAGAAATTATAAGGAAGAAAGACGAGAGTAATTAATATGTGTACATATACCAAAACAATGGGTGCATCAATTAACTAGTCAGTACGGGCTTAACTAATATATATATATATATATATACCTGGCCGGACTCGGTTCGGTCACCGGAGCAGTCAGCACGGTCTCCTTCTTGTACCTCCACTGTGTTACCGGAGCCATCATGAACATAGTCCTCTTCTTCTACTTGCATTAATGGGCCGAAGCCATCATGAACATAGCCCTCTTCTTCACCCAGTCCTTCCTGACCATCAGTGTCGTTGAGAAATGACGCAACTTCATCACTTCCTTGTGCGATTATTTCCCCCAACATCGCTTCTGTTTCTTCGTCTCGGGAGTGCTCCATATTTCTGCAAATATTTACATGTCAATTATTATTCAAACATGGTACAGATGGATATTATATATATATATATATATATATATATATATATATATATATATATATATATATATATTAGTGGCAAACGTAGAACTAGCTAGCTAATCACAATAAGGAATCATGTTAGTTTCCTCGACGCTGCTTCTCTAGGGTTTGGGGTCGCCTCGACACAACGCTTCAAGGGTTTGGGGTGGCCTCGATAACAATGCTCTTTTAACTTGGTAAATTTGGGTGGCCTCGAGAGAGTTAATTTGTCGGGTAGGGGCGCGGCGGGAGGGGGTAGGAGACCAACATCGTTTTCTCTCTAGGGTTTGGGTGTCCTCGACAGTTTTGGTCGAGCGAGAGGGCCGAGGGGATGCTGCCGTTGTATAAGTTATCACGGTCGAGAGGGGGTATATATATCGACCGCCCCTCATGTCGAAGTTATCTCGAGGGGGTTATATCGACAACAACGCGACATACATATACATGGGAAAATAATGTTATCGGGGAGAGGGTAGCGGTAGCCCCCCCCCCTCGTGTTGAAGTTTCTTCTTTCTCCTCTATTCCTTTCTTCTTCTTCTACTCTTCTTTTTCTTCTTCTCCCTCGAGAAAGGAAAATAAGGAAAAGGAGGAAAAGAGGAAGAAGGAAGAAGAAAAAAAGAAGAAGAAAAAGCGGAGAAGAAGAAAGGAATAGAGGAGAAGAAGAAAAATAGAATTTCTATTTTTCTTCTTTTCCTCTATTCCTTTCTTCTCCTCTTCTTTTTCTTCTTTTTTCCTCTTCTTATTTATTTCTCCTCTTCTTCCTCTCCTCTTCTTCTCCTTTCTTCCTCTTCTTATTTTCCTTTTTCCTCTCATTCTTTTAGTATTGCTTGTTTTAAAAAAAATGTTCAAATAGAAAATTTTAAAAAAACAAAGGTTTTTCCTAATGCATTGTTCATATGAATATACAAACATTTGCATATTCTACAATAATTAATATCACCAAAAAATCTATGAACAGAAAAAAACTAACTTTTCTAAAAATCTATCTTTTGCATATATGAAAACATTAATACACATATGAACAAAAAATACATATATGAACAAAAACATGCTCTGAACAATTTTTTTATACATTTTAAACATCTACATACACATAGCTACATACATACACATATACATTATATATATATATATATATGAACAAAAAAACTAAACTAATAAAAATGAGAAAAACAGAGCCGCATATATATAGCCACATACATACACATATACATTGAACAAAAATATTAAACTAATAAAAATGAAAAAAAACAGAGCCAGCGCGGCGTGGCGGCTCACAGCGGGAGCGGCAAGATGACGATGGCGACGGTGGCGACGGTAAGCGGCGCCGGCCTGGGGCGGACGGGCAGGGGCTCGGCTGGGCGGCGCTGGGCGGACGGACGCTGGGCTCGGGAGGCCGGGCGACGAGGACGGCGCGGGCTCGGGAAGGCCGGGCGACGAGGACGGCGCGGGCTCGGGGAGGCGACGGCCTTGGCGGCGGCTGCAGCGACGACGAGGTGGAGCAGCCTGGCGGCGTCGTCGGGGGCAACTGGCGATGAGATTCTGAATTTTTGCAAAGTGCTGCTTATATAGCAAAGCCATTGGTCCCGGTTCGTGAAACCAACCGGGACTAATGCACCCTTTAGTCTCGGTTGGAGCCACCAACCGGGACCAAAGGCCTCTTTTTCGGCAGCCCAAAGGGCGGGAAGCGGCGGCCTTTGGTACCGGTTGGTGCCACCAACCGGGACCAATGCCCCCCCCCCTTTAGTCCCGGTTGGTGCCACCAACCGGGACCAAAGGCCCCAGTGCTACCCGCGTCGGGGCTAAAGTTTAGTCCCACCTCGCTAGTTGAGAGGGGAGCGCAGTGGTTTATAAGCCCCACTGCCGCACCCCTCTCGAGCTCCTCTCCACCGCAGGCTTTCAGGCCTACTTGCTATTGCTTTGCCTGATGGGCCTTCTGGGCCTACTGCGGGCCTGAATCCTGGCCCAATGTAGGGTTTCATGTCGTATTCGGGCCGTAGGGGCCCAGTAGGAGGCATTTTTTTGTTTTTTTGTTTTCTTTACTTATTGTTGCTATTTTTATTTTTTTCAGTTTTTTTGTTTTGTTTTCTGCATTATTTATTTTCTTTTGTTTTTTGCTTTATTTTTTAATTCCTTTTGCTTTTAGTTTTAGGAAAATTATAAACTTTCTGTTAGTGCCATTAGTTTTCAAATTTGAAAACACTTTTTTTATTTTTTTTTGTTTTCTTTCTTGCTTTATTTATTTTATTTTGTTTCTACTTACAACAAAATACTTATTGTTGTTTTTTGTTTTGTTTTCTGCATTATTTATTTTCTTTTGTTTTTGCTTTATTTTTCAATTCTTTTTGCTTTTAGTTTTAGGAAAATTATAAACTTTCTGTTAGTGCCATTAATTTTCAAATTTGAAAACACTTTTTTTGTTTTTTTTTCTTTCTTGCTTTATTTATTTTATTTTGTTTCTACTTACAACAAAATACTTATTGTTGTTTTTTTGTTTTGTTTTCTACATTATTTATTTTCTTTTGTTTTTGCTTTATTTTTAATTCTTTTTGCTTTTAGTTTTAGGAAAATTATAAACTATCTGTTAGTGCCATTAATTTTCAAATTTGAAAACACTTTTTTGTTTTTTTTTGTTTCTTTCTTGCTTTATTTATTTTATGTTGTTTCTACTTACAACAAAATACTTATTGTTGTTTTTTGTTTTGTTTTCTGCATTATTTATTTTCTTTTGTTTTTTGCTTTATTTTTCAATTCTTTTTGCTTTTAGTTTTAGGAAAATTATAAACTTTCTGTTAGTGCCATTAGTTTTCAAATTTGAAAACACTTTTTTTGTTTTTTTGTTTTCTTTCTTGCTTTATTTATTTTATTTTGTTTCTACTTACAACAAAATACTTATTGTTGTTTTTTGTTTTGTTTTCTGCATTATTTATTTTCTTTTGTTTTTTGCTTTATTTTTCAATTCTTTTTCTTTTAGTTTTAGGAAAATTATAAACTTTCTGTTAGTGCCATTAGTTTGCAAATTTGAAAACACTTTTTTTGTTTTTTTGTTTTTTTTCTTGCTTTATTTATTTTATTTTGTTTCTACTTACAACAAAATACTTATTGTTGTTTTTTGTTTTGTTTTCTGCATTATTTATTTTCTTTTGTTTTTTGTTTTATTTTTCAATTCTTTTTGCTTTTAGTTTTAGAAAAATTATAAACTTTCTGTTAGTGCCATTAGTTTTCAAATTTGAAAACACTTTTTTTTTGTTTTCTTTCTTGCTTTATTTATTTTATTTTGTTTCTACTTACAACAGAATACTTATTGTTGCTATTTTTAATTATTACGAGGGCCGAACCATAAGACATTAAAGCATTTCAAATGAACTCTGAAAAAGTTGAAAGTTGGCATGGTATCATAAATTGACCCACATAGCATGTGCATGTACAAAACGGACAATGGTATCATACTCGTCGGCCACAAAGTTGGCATGGTATCATCATAATAGTTGCGGAGAAAGTCTTCACTTTTTCTTCGCTTGTGTCATTTGCTTATTGCGCCAGAACCATGGATAATCTTCATCGTTTATCAGGATGCCGGGGTCAGCCTTGACTTTGAAGGGAGGAATTTCATGAAACTTTTCATAATCTTCAGACATGTCTGTCTTGCCCTCCACTCCCACGATGTCCCTTTTTCCTGAAAGAACTATGTGGCGCTTTGGCTCATCGTATGATGTATTCGCTTCCTTATCTTTTCTCTTTCTCGGTCTGGTAGACATGTCCTTCACATAGATTACCCGTGCCACATCATTGGCTAGGACGAGTGGTTCGTCAGTGTACCCAAGATTTTTCAGATCTACTGTTGTCATTCCATACTGTGGGTCTACCTGTACCCCGCCTCCTGACAGATTGACCCATTTGCACTTAAACAAAGGGACCTTAAAATCATGTCCGTAGTCAAGTTCCCATATGTCCACTATGTAACCATAATATGTGTCCTTTCCCCTCTCGGTTGTTGCATCAAAGCGGACACCGCTGTTTTGGTTGGTGCTCTTTTGATCTTGGTCAATCGTGTAAAATGTATTCCCATTTATCTCGTATCCTTTCCAAATCAATACAGTCAAAGATGGTCCCCTGGACAACAAGTACATCTCATCACAAACAGTGTTGTCACCTCTGGTACGTGCTTCCAACCAACTGCTGAAAGTCCTGATGTGTTCACATGTAATCCAATCGTCGCACTGCTCCGAGTGTTTGGAGCGCAGACTGTTCTTGTGTTCATCGACATACGGGGTCACCAAGGTAGAGTTCTGTAGAACTGTGTAGTGTGCTTGAGACCAAGAATATCCGTACCTGCATATTATTGAGTCCCTTCCAAGCGTGCCTTTTCCAGTCAGTCTCCCCTCATACCGCGATTTAGGGAGACCTATCTTCTTAAGGCCAGGAATGAAGTCAACACAAAACCCGATGACATCGCGGTTACGGACATATTTCTTTAGGACTCCCATGAACCTCTCAAAGGAGTACATATTGTGTAGAAATACGGGGCCCAGAATGACAATCTCATCAACTAGATGAACTAGGACGTGCATCATGATATTGAAGAAGGATGGTGGGAACACCAGCTCGAAACTGACAAGACATTGCACCACATCACTCCTTAGCCTTGGTATGATTTCTGGATCGATCACCTTCTGAGAGATTGCATTGAGGAATGCACATAGCTTCACAATGGCTAATCGGACGTTTTCGGTAGAAGCCCCTCAATGCTACCGAAGCGCTTGCGTCATAATCACGTGGCGTCATGAGACTTTAGGTTCGAAACTTTTTCTCTGCCATATTTATTATTCCTTTTATATTCGACGAGAAGCCAGTCGGGACCTTCATACTAAGCAGGCATTCAAAGAACATTTCCTTCTCTTCTTTGGTAAGAGCAGAGGTGGCAGGACCTTCATACTGCTTTGGAGGCATGCCGTCTTTTTCGTGCAAACGTTGCAGGTCCTCCCGTGCCTCAGCTGTATCTTTTGTCTTCCCATACACGCCCAAGAAGCCTAGCAGGTTCACGCAAAGGTTCTTTGTCACGTGCATCACGTCGATCGAAGAGCGGACCTCTAGGTCTTTCCAGTAGGGTAGGTCCCAAAATATAGATTTCTTCTTCCACATGGGTGCGTGTCCCCCAGCGTCACTCGGAACAGCTAGTCTGCCGGGACCCTTTCCAAAGATTAAGTGTAAATCATTGACCATAGCAAGTACGTGATCACCGGTACGCATGGCGGGCTTCTTCCGGTGATCTGCCTCGCCTTTGAAATGCTTGTCTTTCTTTCGACATTGATGGTTGGTCGGAAGAAATCGACGATGGCCTGTACACATTCTTCCCGCAGCTTGCGGTATATACTATCGGTGTCAAGTAAACAGTGCGTGCATGCGTGGTATCCCTTGTTTGTCTGTCCTGAAAGGTTACTGAGAGCGGGCCAATCGTTGATGGTCACGAACAACAACGCCTTTAGGTTAAATTCCTCCTGTTTGTGCTCATCCCACATACGTACACCGTTTGCATTCCACAGCTGTAAAAGTTCTTCAACTAATGACCTTAGGTACACATCAATGTCGTTGCCGGGTTGCTTAGGGCCTTGGATGACAACTGGCATCATAATGAACTTCCGCTTCATGCACATCCAAGGAGGAAGGTTATACATACATAGAGTCATGGGCCAGGTGCTGTGATTGCTGCTCTGCTCCCCGAAAGGAATAATGCCATCCGCGCTTAAAGCAAACCATACGTTCCTTGGCTCACTTGCAAACTCATCCCAAGACTTTCTCTCGATTTTTCTCCATGCGACCCGTCGTGGGTGCTCTCAACTTCCGTCTTTCTTACGGTCCTCACTGTGCCATCGCATCAACTTGGCATGCTCTCCGTTTCTGAACAGACGTTTCAACCGTGGTATTATAGGAGCATACCGCATCACCTTCGCAGGAACACTCTTCCTGGGGGGCTCGCCATTAACATCACCAGGGTCATCTCGTCTGATCTTATACCGTAATGCACTGCATACCGGGCAAGCGTTCAGATCCTTGTACGCACCGCGGTAGAGGATGCAGTCATTAGGGCATGCATGTATCTTCTGCACCTCCAATCCTAGAGGGCATATGACCTTCTTTGTTGTGTATGTACTGTCGGGCAATTCGTTATCCTTTGGAAGCTTCTTCTTCAATATTTTCAGTAGGTTCTCAAATCCTTTGTCAGGCACAGCATTCTCTACCTTCCACTGCAGCAATTCCAATACGGTACCGAGCTTTGTGTTGCCATCTTCGCAATTGGGGTACAACCCTTTTTTGTGGTCCTCTAACATGCGATCGAACTTTAGCTTCTCCTTTTGACTTTTGCATTGCGTCCTTGCATCGACGATGACCCGGCGGAGATCATCATCATCGGGCACATCATCTGGTTCCTCTTGATCTTTAGCAGCTTCGCCCGTTGCAGCATCATCGTGCACATCGTCGGGTTCCTCTTGATGTTCAGTAGCATCACCGTATTCAGGGGGCACATAGTTGTCATCGTACTCTTCTTCTTCGTTGTCTTCCATCATAACCCCTATTTCTCCGTGCCTCGTCCAAACATTATAGTGTCGCATGAAACCCTTGTAAAGCAGCTAGGTGTGGAGGATTTTCCGGTCGGAGTAAGACTTCGTATTCCCACATATAGGGCATGGACAACACATAAAACCATTCTGCTTGTTTGCCTCAGCCACTTCGAGAAAATCATGCACGCCCTTAATGTACTCGGAGGTGTGTCTTGAACCGTACATCCATTGCCGGTTTGTTTGCGTGCATTATATATAATTAAGTGTGTCAAAAATCATTACATAACATCATGAAGAGATAATTAAGTGACCCAATTAATAGAAGTTCATCATCACATTAAAACCAAAGTACATACATATTTCTCATCTAACAACATAAAGCTCTGCAGAGCATCTAAATTAATTAAACCATACACTGAAACTATGTAAAACATTTCAATGCGAAAACAAATGCGATCATAATCGCAACCAATGTAACAACTGATCCAACAGCATAATGATACCAAGCCTCGGTATGAATGGCATATTTTCTAATCTTTCTAATCTTCAAGCGTATTGCATCCATCTTGATCTTGTGATCATCGACGATATCCGCAACATGCAACTCCAATATCATCTTCTCCTCCTCAATTTTTCTAATTTTTTCCTTCAACAAATTGTTTTCTTCTTCAACTAAATTTAACCTCTCGACAATAGGGTCAGTTGAAATTTCCGGTTCAACAACCTCCTAGATAAATAAAATCTATGTCACGTTGGTCGGCATAATTGTCATAAACAATAAATGAACCAATAGTTATGAAAAGATAATATATACCACATCCGAATCATAGACAGGATGAGGGACGACGGGGGGGACACCAAAACCATCGCACTATATAAGATGCAATAATAAAAGTAAGAAAATAATACAAGTATCTATCTAAACATAGAAGTAAGAATATTTTTCCTTTCAGAAAGAAGATAAGAACAAGAGGCTCACCACGGTGGTGCTGGCGATGAGATCGGCGCGGCTGATTGACGACAGTGAAAACGGGGACGGGGTGTGACGGACCGCTAGACCTAGACAAATATTGAGGAAAATGGAGCTTGGCGGTCGAGCTTGGAGAGGAGAAACCTTAAGTGTGGCTCGGGCATTCCATCGAACACCTTGTGTGCATAGGAGGTGAGCTAGAGCACCACCAAACCCTCTCCCCCTCGGCCAGAAAAAACAGAGCAGTGTGCTCTACTCTCGCGCGAGGGGGTATATATAGGCACCACCATTGGTCCCGGTTGGTGGCTTGAACCGGGACCAAAGGGACGGACCAATGGTGGTGGGCCAGGAGCCAGGCCCATTGGTCCCGGTTCGTCCCACCAACCGGGACCAATAGGTCCAGTCGTACCGGGACCAATGGCCCACGTGGCCCGGCCGGCCCTCGGGGCTCACGAACCGGGTCCAATGCCCCCATTGGTCCTGGTTCTGGATTGAACCGGGACTAATGGTCTGGCTCGGCCTGGACCATTGCCCCCTTTTCTACTAGTGAGCCAATGTAAGTGTTCAACAATTATATATTGATATTTGGCTCACTCCTTTTATTTCCGCGCCTGCTATTTTCTAGTACGCGGCCCAAGTCAAACAAAGCCATTTGCTCTTCCCATTGGGAGATTCATTATTTTTACCATTTGGATTAATTTATATTTTTATAATATCTATTGCACCATATTTTACTTTGGCAAAATTCCGTGTCAACAGCCATACATTCCATGAACCCCAGCACCTCCGCAATTCCTCTGTTCACCATCCTTCAGCTTATCTCCAGGTACACCAACGACTTACGGAGAAGTCAGCTCACGAGGTGCGCGAATCACGTGTAAGCCCTACACCATCCGGGATGAAATTTGAGTATGCATATGAAAAGGCGTATCCCGGGAGTTGTTGGTGCTTGAACATAATAGAAGTGGCGGATGTTCGAAACTACCAGAGCAAAACCCACGGCGCCGAGGTAGCTCGCCCATGAGCCCGCAAAACTGCACAGGACATGTTGGTTTTTTAACAAGTATGTGTCTGGTTGAGGGACGGTTTCTCGTTGAGAGGACGAAATAACATTTCGATTTGGGAGTCTAGTTTTGATTAAATTCTACTAGTGAGAAGTTGGGACCTAGGGTCTACATATCATGTTATGTTATGAACCTACTGGTTTGTCTTATTTTATAACGCTTCTTAGCGTCTGAAATATGTTTTGTCGTTCGTAGTTTCAGTGCAGAGAAGCCACGGTTTGCTCACAGTCGGGGATCCAGGAATTTGTTGAAGCCTCTGCACACCGCAAGGTTACGTAATTCACTTTAGTGTATCAAGTTCCGCAAGTATCACACATTTTGTTGAACATCATGCAATAGTAAACACTAATGTTTTATGGATCATATATGATAAAAACCGACATACAATGACAAATGTCTTGCTAAATACTATACACACAAACACACAATGCAACAATCTAACCGTTCGTTAATTAATCCGAAAAACTGACCTAGTTTGCTACTCCATGGACCCAGCTGAAATTTCTATGCCTGGTCTACTGTTGTTTGCCACCTCAAGGTCTTGGCCTTATGCACGTTTGAAATTCGCTGCTGCCGGATGAGCGGCTAGCTTTAGCGTCAACGATTCATTATCTGCCGGGGCCATTGCTTATGATTTTGGCCATCGCCAGCTGGAGTCACAGCCTGACTATAGCCACGGCCGGGCGCCATATGTCCATACCTGTTCTATGGTCATCGTGATCTAATACGCCGCCTCGCATCTGATTGGAGATGTGATCATTGTTTCTTTAACGCGGACATTCTATTAACTTTGGATGGCATAATCGCCGGGCATGGCCCCTGGTAACAACATATGGGTCATCCTGTCAAAGCGCCGCTAGGTCATGAGCTAGTCTGTTACAAGAACATTGCATGTACATGATATGAATGATGTTTGCATGTGAAATTTAGTTTCTCAGAACAGAGCTCCCAGTCTTAGGACTAGATTGTTCCGATGATAACTTGTTCCGGTGTTTACAAGTAAAGCTAGGAAACAATATGAATGCAACTCATGCATGAAGTAGTGTCCTAGAGAAATACTCCCTCCGTTCCAAAATAGATGACTCAACTTTATACTAAAGTTAGTACAAAGTTGAGTCATCTATTTTGGAACGGAGGGAGTAGTACTCTAACTGGAAACAATATGTATGCAATTCGTTCTCAATAAATAAAAGGCTCTCTCCTGAAAAATATCCTGATTCCTCCCAATCATATTCCAACTCATGTTCAGCTGTTGTGTGCTTCTTCCTCTGTTATTAAAAACCATCCAAGTCTTCTCCGTATCCAATGGTGTGTTCTTCATATCCCACAGTAATGCACAAGGCAAGGCAGTACCGATTCACGCAGATTGTAACCATCATGAGGTGTGATGCTTCTGTCTGTGAGGTGGTAAGCCTCAAAATCATCCCTCTCACCAGCGTCAAAGCGCATGTAGATAGTGTCACCACTCATGGAGCCAGAGGGGAAAATCTCTATGGGGACCGAGGCAGAGCAATACATGCCCATGAACAATGCACGCTCTCGCCCGAGACTATTAACAGCAACTAGATCCCCAGTTGCCAAATCCACGCGATACACATCGTAACTCAACCTATGCCGGCGCCTGCGGCGAACCAACATCAGCTCCCTGCCATTGTCCACGAGGTGGGCGCTATAGCCTTCTGGGGACACCTGTATATGCATCTTCGCAGCCACCTCGAGCCGTGGTGGACTCATCCTGAGGACCATGACACCAGTTAGGTTAATACAGTAGAAGCGGCCGGCGAACATCAGAGGTACCGTCCTTAGTGGGTCAGGGAACTTGAGCAGCGTCCAGCGGTCGTCGCCAGGCTTGGCAATGCCAAGCATGCGGAGCCGGTAGAAGCAGAGCACCACTGTTGAATCATCGTCTGCAATGTTGGAGCCCCACACTGCGAAGTTGGTCCCGAAATTGTAGCGATCTGAAAGCCTGTGGTGGTCCTCAGAGTCAGAAGGCAGCAGCGTGGTGACCGGCGGGAGGTGCGTGAGTTGGCTGGTGAGCGGGTTGAGCAGGCGGACATGGTGGTATTGGTCATGGAGCAGCACGAGGAGGCCCTCGGTGGTTAGGCCCAGCACCTCGTGGTCACGGAGCTCGGGCATGTCCAAGCGGAAGCACTCGCCAGTGGAGGAATTTAGGAAGCGCCGGCGGTTGGGGCTGGCGAGCCGTTCTCGGAGCAGGACCCACCGCCGTGGATGGAACCGTCGGTCTAGGCCGCCGTGCGCGTAAGGGTCCACGGAACATCGCCGCCACGTGCGGCACACAGCGCGGAAGCGGAGGAAGTTGGCGATGTCGTAGGCGAGGAGTCCTCATCGGAGCACGCGTTCGACGATAATCCCCATCTGCCCGTCAGAGAGATTCGCCCAATCCCTCCTGCGGACGCGATGGGCAGAGCAGATTAGAGAAATCGGCCGGCCACGGGCGGATCCATGATCCATGAGGCAAGTAAGGTACATTCGCTCAGGGCAGAAGGAGGGGAGTGATCCATGGAGCCAGGACGGGTAGGACTTGGAAGTTGTGGAGGGGTTCGGCGGATCGTCGAGGGTCCTCCGCCGCCGCCGCCGCGAGGGAACACCGGCCATCTCACCTGAGTGCGAAAGAAAGAAGCACCTGTCGCGGAACGTCGTCAGCTTGGGCATGAATTTTGTTTTCTGGAACAGAACCAGCCTGGCATCTACTTCCACGTTTAGAGTCCAAACGCAACGTAGACATCTTTTAAATTCACATAATAATTAGAAAAACATTTTTCAGCAAGAAGATGGAGAACAACAGCAAGCAGGAGGTGCTCCAAGTACTTGGTAGTCTCTCTGAATCACGAAACGAGCGATACCTAGGGCTGCCGGTGCATCTAGGATTAGCAAAAAGCAAGGAGTTCGAATACATCAAGGAGAGTATATGGAGGAGGATTCAAGGCTGGATTGAAAAATTGCTCTCAAAAGTGGGGAAGGAGACCCTGATAAAGGCAGTAGCCCAGGCCAGCCCCACATATGCAATGTCATGTTTTGACCTCACAAAAAGCCTATGTGATGAGATTAGTGCTATGATTTGTCGGTACTGGTGGAGCCAGCAGGATGGTCAACATAAATGTCACTGGATCAGCCATGAAATCTAAAAGGGTTGGTGGACTGGGTTTTCGGGATCTGCATATCTTTAATATGGCCATGCTAGCACGGCAGAGTTGGCGGTTCATCCAACAACCCGACTCACTGTGTGCAGTGGTTTTGAAAGCGAAGTATCACCCAGATTGCTCTATCCTTGAGGCAGTGGAACATGAGGGTATGTCATATACGTGGCGCAGCATTCTTCGTGGTCGCAACATGCTTAAAGATGGCATTATTTGGCGAATTGGTGATGGAAAATGTGTTAAAGTCTGGAGTGACCCATGGCTTCCGAGGGGAACCACTAGGAGACCCGTGGCACAGCAGGGGCAATCCATCATCACCAAGGTGAATGAACTGATAAATCCGCTTACGGAGACGTGGGATGAGGAGTTAGTTGTAGAGTTATTTGACCCGGAGGATGCTAAGGTAATTCTAGCTATACCCCTGAAGCCAGATATGGAGGATTTTCTTTCATGGCATATGATAAGAGGGGAGCCTTCTCAGTAAAATCTGCTTACCAACTTGGTGTGAGTATTAGAGAAGCAAAAAATCACCAAAACGTGGGGACATCCAGTGGTAGTAATATGGTACAGGAAAAATGGAAGAATATTTGGCAGCTGGAACTCCCGGGCAAGGTCAGAATATTTCTTTGGCGTCTAGCTCATAACAGCCTCCCAACCATGCTGAACATAAAGAGAAAGCACATTGATCTGAATACGCGATGCATCATGTGTTCCTGGCTAGATGAAGACGGAGGACACTTATTCCTGAAGTGTAAGAAACTAAAAGAGGTGTGGAGGGAGCAAAACCTGGAGGATGTGCGGTCATCGCGTTGTGAGTGCGTGGATTCTCATGAGATGGTTCAGCAGGTATGTATGCTACCGTTAGACAAGAAGCTCCGGGTTGTCGTGCTCCTGTGGGGCTGGTGGACGTCGAGGAACAAGGCCAATGCTGGATAGAAACAACGATCAGCAGGCGAGGTGAGCATGTTTATTACCAAGCATGTGACAGCGTTTGAAGCTCTTCGAAGCAAGCCAATTCCACATCCAGCTGTGCAGCTGGCTTGGGTTCCCTCCGAACCAGGTGTTGTCAAATTCAACATGGACGCCGCATACAGAGAGGAGATGGAGTTTGGAGCGTGGGGTTTTATTGCAAGGGATGAGCAAGGTGCCTTCTTGGCGGCTGCAGCGGGCAAGCTGGAGCATGTCCGAAGTGCTTTCCAAGCTGAGTGTTTAGGCTGTCTGAAAGCAATTGAAGGAGCGGCTGATCTGGGAGCACATCGCGTCATATTTGAATCAGACTACCTCACTATGACCACTGCACTTAAAGGACGGGACTAGGATGCTGCTGATCTGGGCGTCCTAATTAGAGAAGCTAGAAGTTTGTGCCATGCTTCGTTTCAATCTTTTGAGTTCGATTTGAGAGCGGATCGTAATAAAATTGCGCACACTTTGGTGCAGTATGCTTTGGGTGTCGATGTACCCCTGACCACTACCGGAATCGCACCCTATGCCGACGGCCAGGGCCGTCGGCATAGCCCTGACCAGCCGTCGGGACAGGCCTATGACGACGGCCCCCGTCGGCATAGGGCCGTCGGCAACATATCCGTCGGCGTAGCCAGGATGACCGTCGGCATAGAAAGGCCGTTGGCATAGACCCTATACCGACGGTGGCCGTACATCTATGCCGACGGCCCTGGCCGTCGGCAACGCCATCGCCTAACGGCGGCTGTCGTCAACTGCTGACCAGCGGCGTCTCGCCACATGGCACCTCTATGCCGATGGCCTGGCCGTTGGCTTAGTTTAGAACTATGCCGACGGCCAGGCCGTCGGCATAGAGGTGCCACGTGCCGAGACGCCGTTGCTCCTGGGGGCTTGCCTATGCCGACGGCCTCGCCGTCGGCTTAGTTTAGAACTATGCCGATGGCTAGGCCGTCGGCATAGACATGCCACGTGTCGGCAACTGGGCACTCCGGGGGCAGAACTAAGCCGACGGCCAGGCCGTCGACATAGACGGCCACGTGTCAGCCACTGGGAGCTCACGCCAGGTCTATGCCGACGGCCAGGCTATCGGCATAGACGGCCACGTGTCAGCCACCGGAGCTCACGCCAGGCCTATGCCGACGGCTAGGCCGTCGGCATAGTTTCTATCCAGTTTTTTTTTCTTTTTTCTGTTTCTTTTCAGCTGAATTCATTTGAATATACACAGCATTTATAAGAAGCAGCATATATAAGAAGCAACATCACGTAACAGTAAGGAGCAGCATCACACAACAAATTCATCATCACACATCATAAGAAACACCGCAAAGCATAAACATATAAATATCATCACCACCAAGCATATAAGAATCTCTTAAACAACAATAAGATAAGAAACATCACATGCATATAAGTATCACAACATCAAGAACCGCCACAATGTGACCCAAAGGCTTAAGCGCCAGGACGTCGAGCACCGCGGAGGGCGTCACCGCCAAGAGCGCCGAAGCCCAGGTCGTCAGTGCTTCCGCCAGCGCTACCGCCACGACCGCCTCCACCTCTGCCTCCGCCTCCGCCTCCGTGGATCGGAGTGGTCGGGCTCCGTGTCTCCGGAGTTCTACGAAGACCACCGCCAACGGTAGATCCACCTATTCCCTGGATGTTGAAAAGACATATTAATGGGATATATGACTGTGTTGAAAGGCATGACATGCTTTGGGTGAATAGATCGGGGATGAACTAACCGGCGAGGGCCGCGTTACGTGCCACAAACTCCTCAAGGTCAAGCAGACTGGTTGTCTTGGAGGGCATTGTGTCAAGGCAATCGAGGACACCGCCGCCGCCATTTCTGAAAAGCTCGCTCCACCGGCGATCCTCTCGCACTTGGTGTTCATGAAGCCTCAGATGCCACGCCATGGTCTCCTGGCGTGTGTACTCCAGGTAGGCCTACGGTATGACATGATGGAAATCATAAAACTACTAGATGCGGAAAATAAAGTGAGCAATGAAGGTAAGAGGGAAAATACTTACAGATTGTTGCTCCTGAAAGAGGGACTGTGAACTGGACACTGGCTGGCTCGTGCGCTGGCTCAGGCTCGGTTCGATCCGACGGAGCTGTGTGTAGGAGATAGTCGGAGTGACCACAGCATCGAGAACCGCCTCCCGACCGTGCTCCTTGGGCCCCATGCTCAGCACCGCCCTGTCGTCCAGATCCGCCGCAATGAGGTCAGGTGTGTTAGGATGTAACTTCAGATACGCTGCGGAGTAGGCCTCCTTCCTCCACGCGGTCTTCTTGCCGTAGTACTTGGGCTCGCCAGGCTTGGAGTCCTTCCGCATATGGGCGATCTCCCACGCCTGCATGTCTGAGAGCGGCCGCTTCAGTTTCTCCTCCTGCACCACCAAACAGAGGTTAGTCATACATAAGAAAGTGATGGTAAATAGAAGAAGAAGAATGTTTAATGGGGTTAGTCATACATTAACTGCCTTGTGGAGATAGTGGTTTCGGTTTCCCTGAGCATGTACTACCTCCTTCCGTCGGTTAGCCTTATTTTTGATTCTCATAGCCGCCCAGGCTCCAGCCCCATCACACCAAAGATCCACCAAGGCCGCCCAGGACTCGTCTTTTCCATAACACCAATTTGGACACACCTACATAATAAAAGCATAATGGCATGTCAACATGAAACGGTGAAATGTACCACATGGTAATGAAAGCATAATGAAAGCATAATATATGAAAGCATAATGAAAAATCTTTTATACTTACCGCCAAGTACTCGGGCCTCTCCAAGGTAATGCCCATCCTCCGCGCTTCTTCCTTGGTCATCTTCACACCAAGAACGTCGTGGTAGTATGTCAAGATGGCCACATAGCGCACCTCGTACTGCATCTGGCAGGCCTTCTTCTTGCATTGGCGCAGCACGATCTGGTCCGCTCTAGCCCTGTGCTCCGGAAGAACTTGATAGAATTTCTACAATCATGCATGAAACAAGAATGGAAGAAGCCATGAGTTAAATCATTCATGAAACTAGAATGGACTTGTGCTTCTGAAGAGAACTCACCCAGAAAGTAGTGATCACGGCCTTGGCATGGGTCTCATGGTCCGCGTGGAGGGCCGCTTCCCAGTGGTCCCAGCTCGTGGCGAAAACCCGACGGTCCGGCAGCCTGACTGGATCCGGACAGTACAAGCCCGGCCAGTATAACTTCAGCAAGACGGTGATGAGGCCGTTGGGAATACGGACCCCTTTAGAATATATCCAGTTGCTGCAAAAGAATGAACTATTAGCATGTGACAAGCAAAATAAATAACAACCAGAATATGCATGTGACAAGCAAAATAATAAACCACTTACTCTTTTCCCGTGGGCTCAATGAGCCACTTCTGCTCATCAGTAGCAGGAACCTGCTTCGGTAGCTTTCCGTTGCCAAGCAGCCATCCCTTGTTGTCAACCCCCTTCCCGTCACCACCATCATCCCCGCCACCACCCCCTCCTCGCCTGCCTCCCCCTCCCCAACCTCCTCCTCCTCCTCCTCCTCCTCCTCCTCCTCCCTAGAGTGTACCTCACTAGAGGAGGGCCTCGAAGACAACACCCCGAAGTCGGTGAGGGTGCGCTCTTTCTGGCCGCGACCCCCTGTAGTGGCTCTCCCCCCAGCACCTCGTCCTCTAGAGGCTCTCCCCCCGCCCCCTCCTCCTCTAGGGGCACCTCTCCCTCGACCTCCCTGTGAGGAGTCATCGTCAAGTAGCCGAGGGGGAGGATTACGTGCTCGACCACTCCGACTAGGCAGGCCGACGACCTTGCGTAGGAAACCCACGCTGTTGGCCTTCCCCTTGCCCATGTTCCCCAAACCTGCATTGAAAAGAGAAAAAGCAATTAGTAAATTAATTAAATGAAGAAAAAGGCATGATAATAAACACATTAATAAAAATGCATAAAAAGGCATATTCCTAAACTATAGAAAAAAAAGACTTGAAACGTACATCTGCTAGAACCCATATGAATCATCACTGTTGTAACCTCTTTCTCGGTCCGTCTCATCATCACTATCAATCATATCATCTTCGTTGTCCGATGGAGGTGGAGGCTCTTCCTCGTCGTCAGCGTCTTCGTTTAACTTTTCTAGCATAAGTATGTCATTTTCATTGACAATGGTCTCACCATCATTCCGTGCATCGTTGACGTTTGGGTCCACATCATCATCACCCAATGGTCTAGCATCATTGTTTCTAACCACATCATCATCATCATCATCAGGTTGCTCTTGATAGAACACTCCCTCGTATGTCATGGGGTTAATGTTGTAGTAATCGTCTTCTTTCGGGTCTGGTAGCTTACCATGTGGCGACACCTTGAACACAACTTCCCAACCCTTTAGATACACTTTCTGGCATGGGTAAGGCAGATAATATACTTGTGTAGCTTGGGTAGCCGCATTGAAGAGATCGGCTCCGGCATAGACGGTTGATGGTTTAACTTTGACCAAACCGATGGAAGGCGTATGTTTTACCCCCTCCCGCGGATCGAACCATCGGCATTTGAACACATGCAGACTTAGGGTCTCACGCCCCTGGCGGAATTTAACCTCGTATATATTTTGTACCCTTCCGTAGTAGTCTACTGAATTTTGACCGGGTGTGTACACTCCAGTATTTATAGTTTTCGGATCGGGGCGGCTGTTTTGGTGCTCCTCTGTATGGAAGCAATACCCATTCACATCATACTTTGTACATGTCATGACGGCAGGGTCAAAACCCATGGAAACCCATCTCAATTCATCATCCATAGATATGTTCGGATCTTTTCCCTACAAGTATAATGGAAATTATTGCGTGCATTAGTTCGGTTAACTAATAAATGTTGAAGTAGGTATTTAATAGGGGAGTGTGGAAGTTTACTTTCTCCATGAACCAAGCAACAAATTTTTTACGTCCAGGGTTTCCATGACGGAGAAGAGTAAGTGCCTCCGCCTCAGTAGGAGGATTCACTCCCGTCCATTCCTCTTGAACGAAATCACTAAAAAAAGATAAGCGGTGTTAGACCGAGACTAAGTGAACATGAAACATGATGATGTGGAAGACATAAAGGAATGGTGTAGTGGTATTACCTCATCCACACTTCCTCAACTTCCTTGATGTTGTGCAAGATATAGAACATGAGGTCCTCCCACTCTTGTCATGGCATGTTATAAGATTTCGAGGCCCCAGCCCTCCCACCTTGCGCGTTGAATAGATCGAGCCTGGGTTGATACTTGTGCTCTTCTATATTGTATCGAGGCACCTTGTTATGAAGATGGGGAACGTGGTCTGGATAGTATGATGTCCTGAGGTCAGACACCTCCTCTAGGATAACTGCCTCAGCTATGGAAGCTTCAATCTTAGCTTTGTTTCCACATTTCCGACGGAGATGCTTGTTCTGCCTCTCAGGGCCGTACTGCCACCGATTTTGCACAGGGCCCCCCAACAATACCTCGTTCACAAGGTGCAGAATGAGATGTGTCATCGGAGTAAAGAATCCTGGTGGAAAGATCTTCTCTAGCTTGGCTATCAACTCCGGTGCCTTCTTATGCAATTTTTCAATCACCTCTTTACTTACTTCTTTAGCACAGAGCGTGCGGAAGAAATGGCTAAGCTCGGCAAGCACTCGCCAGACATGCTCGGGGACATAGCCTCGAACCATCACCGGCATTATCCGCTCAATCCATACATGGTAGTCATGACTCTTCAGGCCGGTCACTTTGCCCGTTGAAAGATTGACTCCCTTACTTATATTCGATGCATAACCATCGGTGAACTTCAAAATTTGTTTCAGCCAGATAAGCACTTCTTTTTTTTCTGGCGGTTTAGGGACAAAGTCAGCATCTGGCTTGAACCAGTTTTTTTGACCGCCTGTGGGAGGCTTCATGTTCAGGCGTGGTCTATCACAAATTCTCTGTTCATCGGCTCTAGCTTTTACGTTATCCTTCGTCTTATCAGGAATGTTGAGGATCGTGTGGAAAAGGGACTCTGCCACATTCTTTTCGGTGTGCATCACATCAATATTGTAAGGAAGTTTGAGGTCCTTGAAATAGGGAAGCTGCGAGAAGGGGGTAATGTGAGTCCAGTTGTGCGTCTCACCATATCCCTCGAAGACTTTGGCTTTGCCTTTGCCTTTGCCTTTGACTTTAGGCTTCAGAGCTTTTAGCTGAGCAAGAACATCTGCCCCCGAAAATGTTGGAATCTCGGTTACTTCATGAACAACCCGGCCTTTCGTGAAGTTCTTCTTGTCTTCCTGTCTGGATGGTCTGGAGGGAGGAACTGTCGATGCAGGTCAAAGGCTACATACTTGCCACACTTACTCAGCCAAATCATTCGCAGAGCCTGCATGCACACTGGGCATGGCATCTTACCACTTGTACACCATCCGCAGAATAGAGCATAGCCGGGAAAGTCATGCATGCAATAGTGCAACCAAACTTTCATCAAGAAATTTCTCTGCAGATCCCGGTCGTATGTCAACCTCGGAAAGTACCAAGAATGGTGCAAAGCATCCACAAGCGCCTGCATAAACACACCCAATTGCTTCCCCGGGTAGTTAGGCCCCGAAATGATGAGCGACAAGAACATGGTCTTCCGTTGCATTAGGGCACCGGGAGGAAGATTCAGCGGAATTACAAACACAGGCCAGCAGCTGTATGGATTGGACGACATACCATATGGATTCAACCCATCACCTGATATGGCTATTCTGACATTCCCAGCCTCGGCTGCTTCCTCGAGGTATTCTTCATTGAATGACTTCCATGCTTCCCCTCCCGATGGATGTACGATTTTTTTTGGATTGTACCGTATACCTCCTTGTGCCACTTCATCGTTGTGGCAGACTCCTTCGTGATGAAAAGGCGCTGCAGTCTTTCTGTAAAATCAAGATACCGAAGAACCTTAACGGGGATGGTTAGCTGCTTTTTCTCACCATCCTCACCGACCACCTCAATGTACCGAGACGAACAGCACTTCCTACAGTATTTGTCATCCGCATACTCGTGCCTAAACAAAAGCAATTCTTCGGGCAAACATCTATTTTCTCATAATCCATAGAGAGTGCCTTCATGATTTTCTTTGTACCGTACATGCTTTTCGGCAGTTCATGACCCTCAGGGAGGCTATTAGCCCATACTCGCAGGAATGCTTCGAAGCATTTCTGGCTACAACCATACTCAGCCTTGACTGCAATCAGTTACGAGATGGCATCCAGTTGAGATATTTTCGCACCCGCATAAAGAGGTTTCTTCGACGAGGCCAAGACCTCCAAGAAGGCCTTTGCGGTTGCCTCCGGCTCCTCCGGTTCATTCTCTGAAGGTGTCGCATTTGCCGTTTCTGCAACAATGACATCATCTAGCATGTCCCTGACCCCGTCGTCCTCATATCCATTGATGTGTTGTCGCATCACCTCCTCTCTACCACGGTCCTGCTCGGCTATGTTTATCGGCGGCATGTCAAAGTTTGGCATATATCCGTGCGTGCGAAGGTGCTCACTCATGTCCATCTGATTTCAACGGTGCCGTTTGGCACATCTCGCACAGGGGCATGGTGGGATAATTCTCATTGGACGATGGAATATCTCCTTCAAATACACATCGGTTTTCGCGATCCACTCTGATGTTACTCGATTCCGACGGATAAAACCACTGTACATCCACTGAATTATCTGCCATCCTCTTCTATTTTGCAAACCACACAACATAATTAAGGATTCACTTAAATTAATCACATCAAATTTTCAGTTTCTACCGCGTTGAATCCACCTACATCTCTAATAGGTAAAGATGGGTCCTAATCCCACCCGAGGATGTGTAGATTGAGTACGTTCTCCATTCTACCCTGTTCCGAGACAAAATTTCGGCAACACCTCCCCGCTGTTCTCCAGATACACGTCTCGGCAAATAGCCGAGAGAATGTGCTCCGGAGAACAATGGGGAGGCGCCGCCAAAATCCTGTCTCGGAACGGGGTAGAACATGGAGAACATACTCAATCTACACATCCTCGGGCTGTCTGTGGAAAACGCTGGACAATCCGAAAGAGCTGCGGTGATAAATATGCAATTGAATGCATATTTATCGATGCAACCCTTTCGGACGGGAGACGCCTAGGTTACACCAGTTGACTTGAGAATGAAATCTAGTGACATCAAAAAATGGAGGAGATGGACTTGTAGCTCACCCTCGGCTGTAGGGGAAGGAGTCGAACAACAGAGGGATGCTCAGGGAACAACGCGTCGGACGACGGTCGCTTTGATGAAATGCAACACCACAAAGCCTGCAAAATCCACCGAAAGAACAACTTAGATCATTATCTTAGTCAATCAAAATTTTGTCTTCAATTTTTTTTGCAATATCATCATGATGAACTAACCACTAACCATGATCCGAATTTTAACATTTTTCTATCTATCTACTTCACAAAACATCTATCTACATATCATATCGAGAGATGCGACGCCACAAACCCTATAAATTCCACCGAGTAAATTTTTTGGAACTTTGCATCTCATGTAGCATTTCAACAACATCACAAATTGTAGGATAGAATGCATATATTCTACATTATTCAAAACATAAAGTAAAAAACTTAGATGATCATGATACTTCAAATTAAATTTTTACCGCATTGATTAATTTTTTTGGTCAAAACTAAAATGTACCTACCTATCCATACATTGATGTACCTAGAAATTTATCTACTTATCTATCCATTTCATTCAACTATCCAAATTTTAACATTTCTCTATCTATCTACTAAAATTGCACTAAAACATACAAAATAATTGCACTACACTAATTTTGTCTATCTAGCTAACACAACAGCGGCATCAGCTACAACTCCGGCGAGTGACCGGGGGGCGGGGGAGCTCACCGAGGGGAAGCAGCACCGGAGCTGCTGGAGGACAGCAAGGGCGAGGGAGGTGGCGACGTCGGAGGGGGCCAGGATGAGGCAAGGGCGGGGCCTGGCAGACGGTGGTCGGGGCCTGGCGAACGGTTGTCGACATGGTGGCGGAGGAGGCCGGTCGGAGCTGGGCCACGAGAAGGGGGCGTCGGGGCAGGGGCCCCTTAGGAAGGGCGTCGGTGGAGGGGGCGAGCAGCGGAGATCGGCCGGGACTCCGACGGGAGGGAAATGACGGCTTGGCGTGGGTGGGTGGAGATGGGGCGGGGACGGGGCAGGTGGGTCGGAGATAGGGCGGGTGGGTGGAGACGGAGCGGGTGGGGCGGAGATGACGGCGGCGTGGCGCGGGTGGGTGGAGATGGCGGCGGCCAGTGGTGGAGGCGAGCGGCTAGGGTGGCGTCGACGGCGCAGAGAGGGTGGCGGCGGCGGTTGGGTCTCGAGAAGGAGGAGTTGGATCGGGGTGCGAGGAGAGAAACGAGTGGAGGAGGAGGGGCGGGGAGTGGATAAGGGTGGGCGCTATGCCGACGGCACGACCGTCGGCATAGGCTTGGTCCCACGTGTCAATCTATGCCGACGGCTTAGCCGTCGGCATAGATACTTTGCATTTTTTTTATTATGGCATATTTTTTTATTTTTTATTTTTTTATTATGGCATATTTTTTATTTTTTATCCGGGGGCTAACATGCCGCCAAATCTTGCGTAGGCGGCCTCTCACAAGTCTAGAAGTGTTGTGGCGGGTGCAAACGCCCGGCACGCGTCTCCGGGGTGTGCCCCACCCCCCCCCCTCACGGACGGCGCCGCCGCCGGCACCTGGATGGGGGGAAACGGACGTGTCGGATCTACACAGAGGAGATCTTGACGTGGGTCTGGCCCGGATGTTGCTCCAAAGTGTTCCTATGGGCCGACCTAACACACAATAAGATCCCCTCCGTGTAGGCCCGACGCGTCCGTTTCCCCCCTCGAGGTGCCGGCGGCGGCGCCGTCCGTGTGAGGGGGCACACCCCGAAGACGCGTGCCGACTCTTCGGACATGCCAGCACACCACCCCGCATGTATGAGGGCCCGGTGCGACACTCGGGTGGCATTGCTACCCCCCCCCCCCACCCCCACGGCCCCCGTCCCGCCTAACCTTGTAGCGTTTGACCACGGGATCTAGCCCTTTGACTTTGCACGGACGGGTTTTGACCAGTGGAACTATCCACCCGGTCGTGTTAGGTCAGCCCATACGAACACTTTAGAGCAACATCCGGGCGAAACCCACAAGAAGATCCCTCTGTAGGCCCGACGCGTCTGCTTCTCCAAAGCGGCGGCGCACCGTCCGTGAGGAGGGCACTCCCGAGACGCGTGCGCCTCTTCGGACATGCCAAGACACCACCCGCATGTATGAGGGCCCGGTGCGGCCGCTCGGGTGGCATTGCTACCCCCCACGGCCCCCGTCCCGCCTAACCTTGTAGCGTTTGACCATGGGATCTAGCCTTTGACTTTGCACGACGGGTTTTGACCAAAGGAACTATCCACCCAATCGTGTTAGGTCAGCCCATACGAACACTTTAGAGCAACATCCGGCCAAACCCACAGAAGATCCCTCCGTAGACTGACGCGTCTGCTTCTCCCCCTCCGGTCTTTGGCGGCACCGTCCATGTGAGGGAGCACACCCCGGAGACGCGTGCCGCCTCTAATTTGGACATGGCACCACACCACCCCGCATGTATGAGGGCCAGATGTGACGCTCCGGTGGTATTGCTATCCCCCACGGCCCCCGTCCCGCCTCTTTAGACATGGCACCACACCGCCCCGCATGTATGAGGGCCCGGTTAGACGGGAGGGTGTACCTGGGGGATAGTAATGCCGCTAGGTGTTGCTTTGGGCCCTCCTACGGTTGTGGAAGCATGGTGGCTTCTTGAGCAGCACCCAAGACGCAGCTCTGGGTGTGCCCCCATCTCCGGCGTCATTGTGGGGCACGCACAAGGCAAGCAAACGTCCGTCAGGGGGGCAATCGATATACCATCTGGGTATGTTTTTTTGTTAGATAAGGCACATTTATGTTGTGAAAAAAACAGGGAAAAGTAAATAAAAAATAAAAAAATAAGAAAAAAAATAGAGATATGCAGCGCACACGGCCACGGATCGATGACGTGCTCAAGGGCGCGGATCGATGACGTGGCAACATCCATGGGCCAGACCTATGCCGACGGCCAGGTCGTCGGCATAGATTTGCCACCCCACGGACAGGCGAGCGACGCGGATCGATGACGTGGCGGGCGACGCGGATCGATGACGTGGCATCTATGCCGACGGCCGCCGTTAGCCCATTGGCGTAGATTGACGCCGTCAAAAGGCCATCTTCGTCCGGGTAGCCGGGCCCACGTGCTATGCCGACGGCCTCCTCTATGCCGACGGCCACCGTAGGCATATTTCTATCGACGCCGGCGGCTAAGCTTTGCCGACGAGGGCCGTCGGCATAGATTGATATACGCCGATGGCTTTTATATGCCGACGGCCTGGGCTGGGCCTTCGGGATAGGCCTATCTATGCCGACGGGGGCCGTCGGCATAGGTTCGGCCGTCGGCATCGCCAGTTATTCTGGTAGTGGATGGTCTGGGCTGATGAGGCCCCTGACTTTGTTTCAGTGATGGTGGCCACTGAGATGGGGCACCAAGTTTAGGTGGAATACATGTTATTCCTTTCAAAAAATAAATCTGTTGGCACAGGCCCGACCTCGACGCTGCTGTAGTCGAGTACTTTCCGGCGATACACGCATACCAGACTAGCTAGCTCGAGTACTTTCCGAGCTTGCCGCGTGACCGGTTGGAGTCGTAGACGTACACAAGGTGCACGTATACATGCATCAAGCAGACTAGCAGGCTGCTGGATCGATTCTACGGTGGGTAGCTAGCTTGCTTGTACAAGTCGCTGGCCTCATTGATGATCGATCTAATCAGAAAACATACTCGACGAGATCACAAGGACACGCACGCGACTTAATCTGAGTTATTAATCTTACAAGAGGATACGCATACGTAGTAGCTAACCTAGCTAACTAAAAATCCTATACGGTGTCTGACTCTAGTCCGAGCCGGATAATTCAAACAACATCTACTTAACCTCTTCACCTACCCACGGTCTTTCCATCGCTACGAGGTGGAAACAACAGAAATCCAGTTGTAAAACTTCCGATCTAGCAAGTCGGCCATGGCGGACTGCTCGTCGCTCCCATCCGATCTCGTCCGCCGCATCGCCGACTGCCTCCTCGACACCAACGACCTTGACTGCTACATGGACTTCCGCGCCGTCTGCCGCAGCTGGCGCTCCGCCACTGACGACCCCTCCAACTCCTCCGACCCCCGCTTCTGTCCTCGCAACTGGATCATCATCGACAAGGCCTTCGAGCCCAACTCATACCTCATGGTCAACACCGCCAGCGGCCGCGTCCTCCACAAGGACCTGCCTGTGCTCCGCAAGTACTATGTTGTCGCCGGCACCACCAACGACGCCTTGTTCGTCCTCGCGGACAGGGAGCACCCACACGCTGCACGCGTACTCAACCCTTTCACCGGCCACATGATCCGTTTCACAGCGGCCGTGCCCTACAACATGAAGGTTTCTTCTGCCGCCTTCTCGTGTCATTCTTCGCCCAGCCTCCGCTTGATCTGGGACTCGGATAGAGGCCAGCCGGATGGATATTGCAATCTGTACACTGCTGATCCCGACAGCGAAGGTTTCACAGTGTATGAGGAAGAGGACTGCGGTTATCTCCTGCAGCGGCTGGCCGTCCTAGGTTGTATCGGCAAAGACGGTGAGCCGCTGGCGCCGCTTCCGGTTGCTGTGGCTGAAAAGATCTTCGATGTTGTGAGGTTGCCCAAACGCGACTTTGATTTTCATGAGGCACTTTCGTACGCCATTGAGATGTCTCAAATCACGGAGTATGATTTGTTTCAACGGTATGGCATGCTGGAATCTGCTGGAGAATTATTTCTAGTGCTTAACGAACAGCATCGCTTTAAGGTCTTCAGGATCAACACTGACAGAATTGTGCTTGAACCTGTTGAGAGCATCGGCAGCCGTGCATTCTTTCTCGGTCGGGACAGGTACATGTCTGTCGATGCACACAAGTTCCCATCCATCGATGCCAATTGCATATACTATGTGAAGTCGACATTTCCGACATGTGCCATCTACAAGTACAACCTCGAGGGCGAGAAACAAGAGAGAGTTTTTCAAGCCAGACATTCCTTGAACCCCAGCACCTGCACGTTGCCTGCCACAATTCCTCCCTTCACCATCCTTAGGCTTCTCCAGCTACACCAACAGCATCCAGATAAGTCAGCTCACGAGGTGTGCGAGGATTCAAAGCGTTACGATCCGGGTTTAAATCTGAGTATGCATATGAAGCGCCGGACCCAGGGAGTTGCTGGTGCTTGAACATGATAGAAGTGGTGGATTTTCAAAAGTATCCGCGCCGTCATGAACGGCGCGGAAGTAGCCCGCCCATGAGTCCACGAAACTGCCCAGCAGACAATGTTCTTTTTTCAGCAAGTATGTGTATGGTTGAGGGACAGTTTATGCAGGTTGAGAGGACGAAATAACATTTCGAATTTGGAGTCTAGTTTTGATTATATTACTAGTGAGAAGTTGAGACCTAGGGTCTACGTATCATGTTATGGTATGAACCTATTGGTTAATATTTATTTTATAACGCTTCTCAGCATCTAAAATACGATTGTTCTCTCCAAAGTCCTGACACGGTTGGTGCTTTTAGGTTTTAGCATACGAAACCGTTTTCTCGGTTTATTTTTGCTTTTTGTTAGTCAGTCGTAGTTTCAGTGCATAGAACCCAGGGTATAGTAAAGTACTCACAATGGGGGATCCAGGAATTTGTTGAAGCCTCGTGACAGCGCAAGGTAAAGTACTTCACTTTGGTCTATAAAAATCCGCAAGTATCACACATTTTGCTGAACGTCATGCAATAGGAAACACTAATATTTTATAGGTCATATATGATAAAAACTGAAATACAATGACAAATTTCTTGCTAAATACTATCGGCACAAATACACAATGCAACAATCTAACCGTCAGTTTAAAAATCAAATAAACTGACCCCAACTGACATTTCTATAGCGGGTCTACTGTTGTTTGCCACCTCAAGGTCCTGCCCTTGTGCACGTTTGAAATTCGCTGCTGCCGGATGAGCGACTATTTTTACCGTTGATGATTCACTGTCTGCCGGGGCCGTTGCTTATGATTGTGGCCATCGCCCGCTGGAGTCACAGAGCCTGACTATAGCCATGGCTGGGCACCATCTGTCCATACCCGTTCCATGGTTATCCTGATCTAATTTGCCGTCTCGCATCTGATTGAGTTGTGATCATTGTTTCTTCAACAAAGACATTCCATTAACTTTGGACGGCATAATCGCCAGGCATGGCCCCGGTAACAACATATGGGAAATTGTCTACCCACACATGGTTGTACTCACGCGGCTCATCTGACCCAAGCGCTGCTAGCTCCATGAGGTAGTCTGTTAAAAGAACGTGTTTGCATGTGAAATTTAGCTTCTCAGAACGGAGCTCCCAGTCTTAGGACTAGATTGTTCCATTACATGTGCAGCTAGGAGAAAATATGTATGCAACTCATGCATGAAGCATTCGCAAAAAAAGGGGAAAAAAAGAACAAAAACTCATGCATGAAGTAGTGTCATAGAGAAATACTACTGCAAGTTGGAACCATACTCAACGTTGACCACTGCAAATTCTACTGAGCACACTCGTTCTTAACATGTATATAAAAGACTCTCTCCTAAACAAACATCCTGATTCCTTGCCTTGAGCTCCGCTTCGGTACAACCCCCTTCACAAAACGTATAAGGGCAGCATGGTCTTTTAGAGAAAACGTATACCCACCTTCGTATAGTCTTCTTTTGGATACATACATGTGGACGCTTTCATTCCGATCAATGGAGCATCGCCGCCACGGACGGCACACAGCGCGGAAGCGGAGGAAGTCGGCGATGTCGTAGGCAAGGACGCGCTCGGCGATAATCCCCATCGGCCCGTCAAAGAGATTCGCCCAATCCCTCCTGCGGACGCGGCAAGCAGAGCAGATTAGAGAAATCGGCCGGCGAGGGAGCGGATCCATGACCCGTGGCCGTAAGTCGGCAAGTAACGTACCTTTGCTCAGGGCAGGAGCAGGGGAGTGATCCATGGAGCCACGAAAGGTAGGACTTGGAGGTTTTTGAGGGGTACGGTGGATCGTGGAGGGTCCTCTGCCGCCGCCGCCGTGAGGGAACGTCGGCCATCTGACCCGAGTGCGAAACAAAGAAGCTGACAGGGTCGGGTTGGCACCTGTCAGGGAGCGTCGCCAGCTTGGGCCGGCTGGGCAAATTTTTTAACATAACCAGCCTGGCATCTACTTCCACGCTTATAGAGTCCAAGCAACACAAAAGCAACGTAAACATCTTTTTAATTTACACAATATATAGTTCTTGCCCTAAAAAACATAATATGTATTTTTACATAAAATATATGATGATGATTCTTGAGAAAATTGTTTCGATGACAGGTATGTGTTTGTACAAAAAAGTAAATTATAAATGTGTACAAAGCCCTATAAAAAATGTTCGTGTGCATTTAAAAAATATTAAGATGACTTAATATAACGTTTTCTAGTTCATAAGAAAATGTTCATGCATCTGAAAATAAATGTGCATGATATTTTGTTACACATGACTTGAGTCATCGATCCCCATGCCCCCCCCCCTCTCCCGCGTCGTCTCCTCTGAGGCGACCCGGGGGCAACCCTAGCGCCGCCACCAAGCTCTTCCCCTCCCTCTTCCTCTTCTCCGCCGCTACCAGAGGGGCGCTCGGCGCTGGCGCGTGGCCCGATGATGGTGGCGACGGGGATCTAGCGCCTCCTCGGATGGAGGGTTGTGGCTCCCGGGGCGGCGGCTCGGCGGTGGCGCGGCGGCGGCTTTGGCGGGCGGGCGGCGCCGACGGGTGCTGGTGGGTAGCCTCCCACGGCTACGTGGGCAGCGTTGAGGTCGCGGACGACGGCGCAGCGGTGGATCCTCGCAGTCCGCTGGGTCGCTTGAAGAAGCTTCGGTCCCGGCTCAATCTGCTCTGATCTGCGCCGGTGGTGGTCCTTGGCGGCAAAGTCCATCGTCCTGTGCTGTCGGGCGGCCAGATCTGGCATTTGGGTGTGGTGTCGGGGGAAACCCCTGGCCGGCGCGGTGGCCCTCCAAAGTCGACGCCTTTGGCGCCGATCCCCTCCCTGGAGTCTTTGTGTTGAACCCTCCCCCTCCCTCCTACCGTTGAGCTCCGGTGAAAGCCGGCTCTCCCCTGGTTTGGGCGTCGACGCACCTCGGTGGTGTGCTCCTTCTTGAAGGCAGCGGTCAGGATTGGCTCTTGGTGTTGGAGTGGTCGGTGTTCCGGTTCCGAAGCACGGCAACCTGATGTTCCTGCTTAATCCTTCTTGGGTTCTCCCTTGCGTGGTGAACCTTCTTCGGTCTTCTTCATGGTGGCGCGTCTTCGTCCGACAGCTCGCGTCTTGTGCTTCATGCGGCCTCTGTCGGCTTTGGTTCGTGTCTGGATGGGCTTTTGTTGCTCATGGGTCAGTGTTGTCTGCTTCTCCTATGGTATCTCGGTCAACTTGAGATGGGTTATATGGTAGCCACTCTGTCGGTCGCTGCTGCGGCACCCATCGAGCCTGGGTGAAAGGGTAGTGGCCCTTTGTGACGGTGGAGACATCTCAAGTGTTGCCCTAGTTTGGCCGTGGATGTAGCCGACGCTCAATGCTTGCACGGGGTGTCCCTCCTCTCGTGCTCCTAGTTGGCTAGTTGGTATAGGCGTAGTGCTGGGTGTCGGCAACGGTGTTGTGGGCTTGGCTCCTGTTGTTGCCATTGTGTAGTTCTGCCTAGCACCTTGTATCTTCTTTCCGCTTTGCTTTGCATTCTTCCCCTTTGGAATGTGGTGCCCTTGTAATTCTGGCCGGTTGATGGCTTTACTAATTCAAAGTCAGGCTAGGTTCGAGCTCTTCTCGGGCTCGGCCGGTGCCTTTTCTCTAAAAAACATTTTGTTACAAGACACGATAAACTCTTTTAAGTACACAAATGTATTTTTTGAAATACATGATGAAGAATCTTAAAAATACACACTAAAAAGTTATCTTTTGATCACCAAATCAAGATGGCACACGTTCCTGGCATCATCGATATTCATAGGTAACATGTTCGACATTGCTGGATGCTATCAGCAATTTGCTTTGAACCCCCACATGGACCAGGAACCATAATCTCACCTTAATTTTTGAACAAAAGCAGCAAGGGGCGGCCAGGAATTGCTCTTGCCCGCGAGGAGCCAGGGGATTCAGGTACTCCAGCATTTTTTATAGGAGTAAATGTTACATTTTTACTGTTTCAGAAATTTCAATTAAACCTTCAGATAATAAAAATGACTTATCTTAGTAATGCTAGTATCTGGAAACAATAATAGAAAATAGTCTTTGGGCAAATCCCAGCAAGAAAAGAAATCTTATCGGTTTATTTGTGCTAGGGGAATTGATGTGAAACTACAAAGGGCATTCTTTTCAAGTAGCTCGCGGCAAGGGCAATGATTAAAAGTCTATTTATAATGAGAGCAAGTAAATTAAAAGTCCTGAAGCAAATACACATGGAAAACTCCACAGTGACCCAAACGAAACGGTGCCTAATTAGGGCAATAGACATCAGTTCCACCTTGAGCAAGACCAAGACGAGAGCAAAACAAGACGTGACTGGTCAAGAAAAGAAACGACCACGCGAAAGAGATCAGGAAACATATCCGAGCAAGGTATAGTATATGTAGGGGTCCCTTAATTACCATATATTGTACAAACAAAACCGCTGGAGGTATAGGAATCGGATCGAACCACGACTTTATCTGCCCAACACAGACCCATCATGAACCCAATCCGCCCCGCTAACACAGGCTCGACCTTTCGCGTCAGCGAGATCATGGATGCCGCCCAGTCCTCCCGTGCCAGTCTACTCCCCTCTCGGCGGTCGAATCGGCGGCGGACCAGCACCGCCAGCTGCAGATTCTGCGCCGCCGAGCGAAGCGCAGGCCGCGCCAACCACGCCGTGTCCGAGCGGGCTCCGGTCTCCCATCAGGCCACAACCACAACTGACACGTACGTGCCTAGCTCTGCCGAATCCGTTGTCGATGATGTCGATCTGATCTGTGTTGTCTGCGTGCATGCAGGAGGGACTGGGCAGACCTCGGGGACGGGCCGGCAGGGCTGGTCGCCGACTGCGTCCTTGCCTACGATGTTGCAGACTACGTTCGCTTCCGCACCGTATGCAGCTCGTGGCGGCGGTGCTGCGCCGAGCCGCTCGCGCACGGCGGCCTGGACCGCCGGTTCCATCCTTGGCGGTGGATGATGCTCCAGGAACGGCACTCCTCTACCAACCGCCGCCGCTTCCTCAACACCTCCACCGGCGAGTGCATCCAGGTGGACCTCACTGAGCTCCAAGACCACAAAGTGCTCGCTGTTACCCATGAGAGTCTCCTCGTCTTGCTCCACGTCGACTGCACCAACCTCCGCCTCCTCAACCCGCTCACCCACCACCTCACACAGCTCCCGTCGCTCCTCACACTGCTGTCCCCAGAGGAGTGCCACGACCTCCCTTTCCTCAATCTCCACAACAAGTTTAAGGCCTGGGGCTCCGGCATTCTCAATGATGATTCCACGGTGGTGCTTCGTTTCAAGTTTGACACGCGGTACATAGGTATCGCCAAGCCAGGCGATATGTGTTGGACACGCTTAGAAACCCCTGTGCTGCGAGCAGCCTCAATGTTTGCAGGCCGCTTCTACTGTTTCACCAATGATGGTATCATGGTGCTCAAGGATCAGCCACCACGGCTAGAGGTGGCTGCCAAGTTGCGTGTACGAGTTTCCGGGTTGTGCGACAGTGCGCACCTTGTGGATTGTGCTGGACAGTTGATGTTGGTGCATCGTAGATTTTCGCGACACTATGATAGGAATAACGTGTCGGAAAGGAGATATGACGCGTATCGAGTGGATTTGGATGCCGGCACTCTGTGCCGCGTAAAAAGCTTTGGTGGCGGGGGACATGCCATGTTCATCGGCATGACTTGCTCTTTCTCTGTGCCAATTGAGGCTTTCCCCGTAGGTTCCATTACTGGTGACACCATCTACCTGAACGTTGACATTAGCGAGAGTGACAAAATCGAGGGCTATAGTCTTGCAGATAGGACCATTACACCTGCTGCCAGAGGCCATCACTGGGCAGCGCAACCATATACTCTTGTGGACTGCCTCGCCTTTTGTAATACCCATATTTGGGCAGGACTGAAATAGAAACAACGCATGTAGTGAAAGAATAGAAGAAACTAACTAGGGTCGTAGATTGGAGATGGACGACAAATAGTGATTTGCATTTTCTATAAATTCATGGTGTATGTTTTGAAATTTGTCGGTGCAAGTCAACTATTTCAACTAGACATCAACCCATGCATTCACTCGGCTAGTCAATAGGGTATATATGCATTTATTTTGTTGCATGGAAACATATACCATGAAAGGGAAAAAAAAGTGAAACACCCTTCTCCCGATCACTATGACACAACGTGCCTCAAGGAGAGCACTTCTATTGAATGGACAGTGGCGGATGCACAACTAATTTTCACAAAAATAGGGGGTATATGATGGGAGGAAGAAATGGTAAAGGAGAAGGTCCATTTCCCTCCCCCGAAAGCCAGGTCGTTTCAAATTCTCCAAATCCTCTCATGCAGGGCAAATCGCTTTGAGGCCTCTACGGTTGAAACATTATCCTTGCTTCTATGAAAATCGGTTATTTACCTGAAATTTATTTTATTTTGTGATATATTTTTCAATGATAAAGTCATTCCATAATATAGAAATCTGAAGAAAGATAACACATATAAGTGGCCGAAGAGGGTGCTTGATTAGTTGAATTCTAAGTGACATGAAATTATTATTAACCTTGCTTCCACTTATATTTGATGTGTGCCCGATTAAACATTCCATAAAATTTGAAGAAGGAGAACATAACAGACCCAAAAGAGAGAAGATTTATTGGAAATTAGTGATTTGGGGCTCATATATATACTACTGGTAGAAATATACATCAGGATGATGTAAATCCCTATATAGTCTAGTTGATCAATGACATTATTTCCCAGTAGACCAGAGAAGAATGACCTATGAACATCGAATTATTGTAAAAAAAATCAGCTACTTAATTGTAAGACAAAATGCCAAATACTTGTAAGCCTAGTAGTCATACTACACAGCTTATTTACTGCTATTCCTACAAAATGCCATATACTTGTAAGCCGAGTAGTTATACTAAGAATCGACGAGCCAACAGCCATGTGTCATCGCCATGAATAGGCTGCAGCAAAACAACATGTGTGAGCCCGACACATGAATATCTCCAAGTTTTCCACAAGCATGAAAAGAAAAAGAGAAATTAGGGATCAACCCTAAATAGAAAAAACGAACTTATAGATTGATCAGTCGATAAAAACATTGTTGTCAATGTTGCCATAGTAACCTGGTCTACATGCATCTGTGAATGGTATAGATGCCTTGATTTGTCTGAATGCGACAGAATAAAGACCAAATGCTCAACAGAGCTAGTTTTCTGGTTAGCTTCAAGTAGATCCTGCTGTCTAGTCTCCCTGATCGCCCAGGTCAATGTATGGAATGTGCATTGAGTGCCTGCACTCAGAAAGATTACTCCAGACTTCAAATGATACATAATTCATGCAATTAATATATTTAATTTAAAATAGCACAATCTGAAAATATTCACCAGTTTTGTATATGTCTTCTAATATTTGAATCTCGGTGAGGCCTATTTAACATGCCTTACTCTAAAAAGGGTAATTACATTTTCATAACAAAAAAGATTGTCTCCATGCATTAGTGGATGGTGGTAGACTCCTAGATTTGTTTGTATCGAGATAGAATAAAGAGAAAATGCTTATTAGAGCTACTTTTTGTTAGCTTCAATTTGATCCTGCTGCCTAGCCTCAATGGTCTCCCACATCAATGTTTGGCTTGTGCATTGAGTTCCTGTACAGACAAGATTTCTCCAAACTTCAAGTGATACACAATTTATGTAACTAATATTTTTTTTTTACAATGTGACAGTGACAATATTCACCAGTTTTTGTTATGCCTTTTACTAATTGAATCTCAGTGAGCCCTAGTTTATTATTTAACATGCTTTACTCTAAAAACGATAATTATATTTTTCACCACAAAAAAGATTCAAGATCATGTGTGTTTTCCAAATTCATGATCCAAAATTCAGTGACATTAATATATCAATATATTGCGTCAGAACCATGAATGGCTCCTTTGAGATCGGTTCAACAGAAGAAAGAAAATATTTGTTTTTGAAGTTTCAGAAAAACTATATATGTTGATGTGTACTGTCTAACTTTAAACGTTATCAGCAAATCAAGTTTTTGTTTGTCACACAGAAAGACCAATGCATACATCTCTTTTATCTATTGTATTCTATTTCAGATCCAGACAAATGCTCTCTTTTTTAAGCTGCCAATAGTTTCATTTAATCCAATGCTACATATACGTAATGGACATTTACATGTATGGAAATTTAAGGATTTTTCCGAATTTCAAAGGAGGGATTTGAGATATTTTTGAAATTTTGTAAATTTGAAGCTCGGGAGGAAAATATTTGCACTCGGTAGCAATCGGCCGCACTAATTATATTTGGTATGAAAAAGAAACGTCTCACGACATTATTACTATTTTAAGAAAATAGCAGTCCAAGACACTATTGGTAAAATGCATAGATGGGGCATGCATGTAATATATATTCAGTTTCATCCATAAAAGGCTACAGAGATCAAACTACTAAGAAAGAGCAAGTAGCAATGGTAATTGCCAACCACATAATAGACACGCATGATATCATCGCTGCACAAAACGGTGCTTCTGTTACCATTTTTTCTTTGGCAATAGGACATCTGTGATGTGTTCTCACCGCCGGCTTGTACCTCCCATTAAACAGGATTTAACTTCGGCAGCACAGTGGTGCCATCTCAGTATCCAGCCGAAAAAGCTGTAGAATAATCATTGGAGTTAGCTAGAAGGAATGGGTTGAGAGAGAGAGAGAGAGAGAGAGAGAGAGAGAGAGAGAGAGAGAGAGAGAGAGAGAGAGAGAGAGAGAGAGAGAGAGAGAGAGAGAGAGAGAGAGAGAGAGAGAGAGAGAGAGAGAGAGAGAGAGAGAGAGAGAGAGAGAGAGAGAGAGAGAGAGAGAGAGAGAGAGAGAGAGAGAGAGAGAGAGAGAGAGAGAGAGAGAGAGAGAGAGAGAGAGAGAGAGAGAGAGAGAGAGAGAGAGAGAGAGAGAGAGAGAAGAGAGAGAGAGAGAGAGAGAGAGAGAGAGAGAGAGGACTTCACAAACATGGTGATCGATTCAGGCTAGGTGTGCTAGCATCGTAATGTAACTGATCAATTTCTCCTGGCTGCTAACACACAATTAACACACCATTGGTGGCAGCAGGATGCAATCATGCATGTACAACACAACCATCTGATGGAATTTGCACTAACTTGATCTTTGCTGCTGGAAACACAACGGATGCACGTGTTAACTCCATTCAAAATGTGTTATCAGAGGTTGTCACTTGGGAGAGAGAAGAGGCGGCAGGGGAGCTCATGGGTGGGAGCCGCATGTTGTCCTTCACCTAATGCCAGTAAAGACGATCGTCCACCATGTCCCCTGTTGTCTCCTTCCATTGAAGCACATGATCTGGTTTTGCGATGGTGGAGGGTCCGTGCAGGTTGTTAATTGAAGTCTGAGAGATGCAGCGGCGTGATATCGAGATAGGAAGAGAGATATGGATGTTGGAGGAGAAGATGGCAACCAGATTTTTTATTCAAAGATAGCATGGAGATAGAAAGAGGAGATGATTTAGATGGACGGTTAGTATTTTATTGATTTTCCGCAATTAACATAGGATTTTCTAGGGAGTCCCTAGTTAGTAGTAGAGATAATAGTATAGAAACTTAGTAGACTTGTTGTTGCTTTTTTGTATTCTTTGACCACAAGACTTTTTTCTATTGTAGCCCCCCCCCCCCCCCCAAAAAAACCCCCAAAAACAGTACGAGCGAGTATTTTCTTTGCCTTCAACCTTATATTTCTCTTTGGCCCTGGTTTTCAATTATATTATGAGATCCCTAATAGAGGTGTGACGCGCCACATTGACGAGGGACTTGAGGCATGCCTCATACACAGGGTGAGCCCAATGCTCCTCAAGAACGTCAAATGTGTAATATAAATACGTCAATCTTTGTCCAGCTGAGCAGTCATTGCGGCTTGATTAGTCCATTGATTAACCCTCACTGTGTTACCGGAGGACAAAATGACACAAGTTTTCATAAAAAATCAGAAAAAAATAGCATGCACTGTAATTTACGTATTTCTAATGTTTTTGCCTGAAAATATAACAAGCCGGGACTCTGTTTGGATTCTCTGGATCCATCTTCTTCTCAGTTCGGTCCGGGCATCACCACCACCACCATCAGCCGTGTCGTAGCAGCCCATCGCCAAAATTAATACGAGAATACTACAATGCGAACGTTTGATATTTCATCCCCGTTTCATTGGCATGGGCTGCTACGATGCGGCTCATGTCATAGGTGCCGGTTCGTCTGAAAACAATAACAAATGTCTACATTTATATGTCTATGGTCCATGAACCCGTGTTCAAAGAACATGTTTTGAGTGAGTACTAGTAACTACCAGGAAGAAGAATTTGGAGAAAAAAAACTACCAGGAAGAATTTTTATGGTGACAGGAGAGAGAACCAGAGAAACGCTTGTATATTTCATAGATATCTAGCCACCCATGAAAAACCGATTACAAGCCAATGATTGATAGTATGATAATGGAGAGACATACTTAATATTTGCATCCAGTCGTCTTGACGCAAGAGATGACTAAAATTGACGATTAATTAAAGAATGCATATATATGACTAGACTGTCAACAGATCTAATAAAACTGGCGTCCATGGATGCATGCAACTCGGACGCTGTCTGGATCTAATATTCTTCTCAGTAGGGGAAGCTGGCGTTCGGTCCGAGCCCCTGCTGCACCTGCGCCATCTCCATCCCGTCAGGGAACTCTGGCTATGGAGGCATCACCATCATCTCCATCCCAGCGTTGCCGCTGCTGCTACCAAACTCACAGGTACCGCCACCGAAAAGCTGCGGCGGCGGCGCCTGAAAAATGGTTCTGATGTTCAGCGTCTCCAGGAGCACCTGATTGGCCCGCGCCGAGACGGCGGCCTGCACCTCCATCAGCGCAGCATCAAAGGCCTTCATGTCCTGCCCTATGTCGCTCAGGTTGGGGTCGAGCCACGCCACAATCAGGTCCCCCATGGCGCGCTCCTTCGCCATGGCCACATCCACGCGCTGCTTCCGCGCCTTCAGCTCCTCCAGCCCCGTGCGCAGCTCGTCGTTCTGCACGGCGAGCTCCTGAAGGCCGTCGCCGTCTGCCCCTACACCCCCGCCAGGACGCGGTCGTGGACGTCGAGGGGTGGCCGAAGGAGAAGGCCTTGCCGCCGGGGGAGAAGACGACGGAGGCCACCTCGGCGCCGCATAGTACCGCCAGATCGCTCGCCTTCTTGAACAGCCCCGCCCGGCGCTTGGAGAAGCACATGACACGCGCCGCCGGCTCTCGATCCGCCGGATCGTGATCTTCTTCAGCCCCATTCTTGATCTAAAACCTCCCTGCGCTCGCTGCTCGCTCGAAGGAAGGGACAGGAGATGAGGTAGGTGAGTGCCTGGATGGATACGTCTCAGGGGCTCCGTGTTTAGCACACGTCACTTATGGTGAGTCATGGGAGTGAGTTGGAGAATGCCAAGGCAGGAAAGCGTTACCAACACAGCACCTGCTTGGTTTGTCCATCTACTAGATCATTGCACGGAGGACGAGAGGCTACCAGTGCTCATGACCATATGCCGGATATGGCATGTTCACAACGAAATCACGCACCACAAGCCGAAACCTACAATTGAAGCTTCATGTCGGTTCCTCTCCAGCTACATTGTCGATCCACTGTTGACATGATCACAAGGAGGTAAACAGATCGCCAGATCGCCAGTAGCGTCACTTGTGCAGGAGATGAAACGTCTACTTGCTATAGGCAGGCAACATTCTATTTTGCATGTAAACCATAACTCACACTTGGTGAGCCACACACTAGCCCATATGGGGCGGTAGCAATCCCGGATAACCGTCTGGCTTCGGTCTGGGCCAGAGGAGATCACCACGAAGTGCTCCACCGAGTGTATAGTCGTTGATGAGTGGTGAGGGAAATTCCAAATTCATGAAAAGAATGAAGATTAGCAATTGTCTTCTTTACCCTCAAATCACTTCATGGCTACACCCTATAGGTATCCTAGTCTAGTAGTTACATGACAGCTAACTAATGAAATTAGGGGGAGATATATACCTTCCCCGTCTTAAAAAATGCACCAAACAAACCATTCAGACCTAGATGATTAGGGTGGTATATAATTACTAACCTCATGAAGCAAGTCAAAAAGAAAAAATGTAGCAAAATAAGGAAAACATTCAAAAACTCGGACTACATAACAACGTGCATGTTCGATGCAATCTTTAACAAGGAAAAATGATCTTCGCCTTGTAACTTTCAGTAAGTAGTGACTGACTTTGTTCTGCATCACTTGGATAGGTGTTGTAAGGATCCAAAGACCTCAACTAATGATAGTGAACAATGTCACTTGAACTAGGGATCAGACTACTGGTCCTACCATTCCGTGAGACTACTCCGTGGCCGTAGGATTATTAGCACACAAGTAGTT